>VXBC01003609.1:238222-317270 GCA_013399945.1 Ploceus nigricollis | reverse complement strand
ACAAAACCAGAGCAGAATAATAAGAAATAAAATAAGCTTTTTTAAAAACATCTTCCCCCCACCCCTCCCTCCTTCCCAGCTCTACCTCCTCCCCACAGTGGCACAGAGAGACAGAGAATGGGGATTATGGTCATTGCATCACACGTTCCTGACACTGCTCAAGGAGAGGAGTCCTTCCCCTGCTCCAGGGTGGGGTCCCTTCCATGGGAAGTAGTTCTCCATGAATTACAACGTAGGTTGATCCCATGAGCTATAGTTCTCCACAAACTGCTGAGGCATGGGTCACTCTTCCACAGGGTGCAGTCCTTCAGGCACAGCCTGCTCCAGCATGAGACCCCCATGGAGTCACTAGTCCTACCAGAAAACCTGCTCCGCTGTGGGCTCCTCTCTCCATGGGTCTACAGGTTCATACCAGGAGCCTGCTCCAGCACAGGCTTCCCACAGGGTCACAGCCTCCTCTCAGGAATCCACCTGCTACAGTGTGGGTCTCCTTCATGGGCTGCAAGTGGATCTCTGCATCACCATGGACCTCCATGGGCTGCAAGGGCACAGCTGCTTCACCATGGTCTGTGCCACGGGCTGCAGGGGAATCTCAGCTCTGGCACCTCCTCCCCTCCTTCTGCACTGACCTTGGAGTCTGCAAGTCTGTTCCTCTCACATATTCTCACCCCCCTCTTCTCTGTCCACAATTAAAACTGCACAATAACCTCTTCTTTTTTTTTTCCTTCTTCTTGAATATGTTACCACCATCTCTGATGGGCTCAGACTTGTCCAGCAGTGGATCTGTTCTGGAGCCAGCTGGCACTGGCTTTGCTGGGCATGGTGGAATCTTCTGGCAGTTTCTCACAGAAGCCCCCCCTGTAACCCCCCCACTAACAAAACCTGGCCATACAAACCCAACACAATTGTTTAGGGTTTTATTTTGTTTTTTCCATTCCCCCCCCCCCATTTTTCATTAATTTGTGAAATATGATATTTTCTGCAAACAATTTTAATTTTATTTTCTTTCCTTTTTGCCAGTGTTTTAAGAAGGGACACATAGAATAGAAAACAGAAGCATGATTTGCATGCAGCAACGACTTACATTGGTATAAAAGCAAATGGTTATAAAATTCTTACTACCACCTCTACAATAGAAAATCATGCAGTCTCAGCTAAAATGAAATGAACAATAATAATGACAATGCTAGGTGGAAATGCATATGGTAAAGAGGCATCAAATATGCCGTTGGGAAGAGGATGTATAATTTATTTAATAATATTTTCTAAGCCGTGTACAACCTTTGAAGAAGAGATGAATATTTCATAATTCACAAAAACATCCAACTAAAATCTGTAGTTTGGTTGCATAGCTATCATTTTGACTGAAATAAAATAAATTCTTTATTTTAGATTTAATTCTACTTCAGGTTTCTCTGAATGCTGCACAGACTGACATCAATAAAAAATCAAGTTATGGTTAAAAATGTATGTACTTTCTGCATACCTACAAATTGAATACTTTAGTAATTTTAAAGGTTCCCCACTCCCCAATGTTTTTATTATCCTTGACTGTAGAGAAGTTTACATATGGCTCTACATATGGAAAGCTATTTACATAAATTGCTAGACTCAGCCACGTCTATGAGGGTGAGGAAACTGCAGTGCTGGATTTCCAGCTCTATCTTTAATGCTCCAGGACTCAGTTCTGTTAGGGACAGCTGTGAGCTTGGAACAAGTAGTAAGGAAGAAAACTTCATTTCACAAAAAGCCATGACAAATATTCTGTACATTTGTGACTCATATTTGTAGAGGAAAGAAACATCTTTAGTGAAATTTTGTCCCATTTGGGTAAACACCCTAATTGCTATGCATGTGATGCCTAGATCTTCTAAAGGACAATGTTTGCTACTCTGACATCACCTTGTTGATTTTAATGACATGTAAATTATATTGGTTTATATCCAGAAAGAGTTCCTGGAATAGTTCTCTGAAATGCTGATGAACCTTACTCATCTGAGTGGGAAAACTGAAAGTGTTCTGCTCTGCTCCACTATGCACATGATCAATAACTGAAGACAATAAGTTTGAGGTTTTAGCTCACTGGAAATACAGAAATTGATTCTAAGCCAGTCACCTCCTTGTAACATCTGGAAATAGATTCCAGTTCTGAGTTCAAGACTATTTAATGCACTAAATTAAATACATATTCAATAATTATTGATATGAGAAATTCAAATTCACAAAAGAGTACATACAATATGGAACATCAATTTTTTCTTATTTCCAATATCAATGACAGTGAAAAACTCACATGACGGATAAAAGTGGAGTAGAATAACAAAAAAAAGTTTGTTTCAGTTAAGAAAAGTGCATCAAAAATACATTTCACAACAATCTATTACAATCTATCAAAGATATAAATCAAATGAGAATCAAAAAAGAAATATTAAAAAATATGAAAAAAACCTGAAATCTAAACTAAACCATCAAATTAAATAAGCCATTTTCAAGTAGGATCATTGAATAAATATGTAATTTCATTAAGGGAAACCACACAGAAAAGACCAACTGATTGAACACAGAATGCTGACAAATACACAGTTTAAACAAATTACACAGAAAAGAATGAAAATAGAGTAACCTTTCAGCAGGTGGAAAAAAGTTCAGGGATAACGCAATTTCAGCTGTTAATGTTTTCCTTTTCTGTTCAATAGGAAATGCAAAATAATTTTTGACTGGTTATATCTCCCCTGCATCAAATTTAAACAGATTTGCATTATTATCTTCCACTTTTTCCAATATTCTGTCCACTTAATATGACACAGTTTGCAAGTAATAGCCAAAATATCTGACCTCAAGTGACATTGTTACTCCTCTTTATTTCATGAGTTACAGCAAGGATAATTAAACAGAAGGCTGAAATAATAGTAAGTTGCATTTCGTGGGGTGAAGGGCTAGATAATAAGTAAAAACTGGGACGTTTCTTTGCCTCCAACTCTGCAATATGTTCCTTATTCTGCATGAGAAAATACTTGCTTCTTTTACTGAAGAACATCATGGAGCCATCTAAACCTGGAAACTAGATTCTCCCTCAAATCAGAAAAGATCTAAGTTGGAACACGGAAATCAAAGACATCTTATGTATTTTCTTTAGTTAGTTATTTAAGTTTATCAGACTTTCACAACTGGTTATCAGAAAATTTGTTCCATTATCTAGTTGATTAGATGTGTAAGTAAGCACATATTCTTGGCAGGAAAGGTAAATATTTTTCCCAAACAATGCTTCTTTATTACTCCTTCTGGGAAAAGAAAGGGATTTTATTTCTTTTCTCATATTTATTTTTTTTTAATTGTTTTATGTGTACAGAGAGATGTTTCTTATGGTAATTTTAAGAAGAACTTGTGAAGAATTTATCAAATGTTACAAAATTTTGAAATCTTACATTTCAAGACAGAGAAATGCTTCTTTGGCAATGCTTCTATACAAAGCACAGCTTTTTAAGCTAGTTTTACATTGTCCCTGTTTCCAAATCAGCAGCCTTTATATCTTCATGTTTTTTCTGTGATACATATTCTGATGAGGGGCAGAGCCTGCTATGTTTGATGGTGCCAACTAGGAACCTGCAATGACATCATCTTCTTCTTTTTGCACTCACTCCATTGTTTCATCTTTGCTAATTACTGGAACCACCCCTTACATGGTAACTAAACAGAAAAAAAACCAAAAAAAACAAACCAGTGCCTCGTGTAATATCTATTCAGCTAATGAACAAAGGGGACTGCATTAAGAAGCTATCTGCCTGAAATTTCTGCTTAATTGACAACAGGTATTGGCAGGTATTCCAAAGGGCTACAGGGAACCTCTCCACGCACTTTGTGTTGCCTAAGCTTTGTTTTGAGATTTAACTGGATATTTTTACAGGCTGGAATATGTTACTTAGAGGGATGGACTGATGAAGCAAAAAAAAAATAGGAGGGGACTCAATAGAAAGATTCACTGGTGTATAGGATCTTTTGCCAGCAAGAGTAAGTAATAGAGGACAGTATCTAAGAAAGGGGAAACTGGTACAATGAAACAGAATTTCTGAAGAGAAAATATAATTTTAAAACCAAAATGAGTATTGGCAGTTAAAATGAAAGTTTCTGTCATGAAGTCTTCACTATGCAGCATAAACTCCTATAGCACTAGGACTTGACTATGATCGAAGTTTATTTTGCCAGCTTACTTGCACACCTGTGAATTGCTGATATTGACTATCTGAAATGGAGGTGTTGCAGATGGCAGCATGCAGGCAAAATACAGTTGCCTTTGCACTGAAAAGTATACAATCTAAATAGCACCCTCTCAATAATAATGAAAACATGGTTATGCTCTTCCAGCCTATTTTGCACAAAATTGTTCAACCTCAAATACTTGTGGAGATTTTTCATTTCAAGATTATGTGCTACTGGGATGGGCAGGTATGTGATATAATACAGTCAAAGTAGCTGCAGAACGCTGCACATTTTCATGATATCCTAGTCAGGAATACTTGCTGCTTGTTGAAATACCTATTGGCATGACACCCTAGAATGTGCTAAGCACAGATAGCAGACTATTGCTTTCTCACCCAGGTATTTCTCTTAATATTTTTGCCTAGGCTTTTCTTTACTCATTGAAATGACCAAAAGAATCAGTTGACAGGGGAGAAACTCAGCTAAAATCAGCCTAGCTTTGGAGAAAGGAAATTCAATTCCGTGAGAGGCTGGACATTACAAGACTGGGCAAATGTAGTAATAAATTTCACAAAGAGAGTGACTTCTCTTTTTAACACTGGGATAGCTTAGACAGCAGCTGCTGCTATAGCATTACACTGGCTTAAGATAAGTGGCCTCACATATTACATACCCCTAGAAAGTAAAAATAAAACTTTTGTGCTTTTTTACTTCAGAATGATCTTTATAAATGTAAAATTCAAAAGGTAATAAGAAAGTGTTGATTGCAGGCATTTTGAATCTCATTTAGCTGTGAAAGAGAGAGATCTCAGGCCTTATTCTGTATGAATATTCTTACTCCATCATTGGCAGTTAGAGAAAACAAGAGACAATAATAAAAAATCTGCTATCCTCCATAATACCTTTTGACACACCTCAGATGGTCTCTTACTACATTTCCTATGCAGCTGTTATCAGGATTGCAAGCTAAACCCTCTCAAACTCTCAGTTAGCTTTCCATTGATCACAGTGAAGTTTTGATAAAAGAACTGACACAGAATTTGCTTTGCAGAGCATTTTCTCTGTCTTCTGAGCGTTCTAAATTTTAAGGTTCAGCTTAGTTTGCCATAAAATAAAAAACCTTAACAAAATACTGTTGAGTATCACAGAACTCTTTTTCAATTTAACTTTCATGAGATTGTGTGCTCTTCATCTCCTTTTTACCTCCAGATTGAAAGAGCTAAAAATTTTGTTTAAATTAATTTTTGCTGTTCCCATTGTTTTTTTCTGATGTCTTTCCATTTTGTAAGCAATACAAAACCAAATCTAAACAGAAAATTATCACATAAACCAGAACATTCTTTTTTCTTTCTCCAAAATAAATCCGTTTATTTTCTCGATTTGAAAATGAAACACCAAAAATATTTTCAGTTCCTTTTCTATTTTTCTTCCTGTTAGATAGTAAACTGATATTTCAATGAGTCACACAGCTCAAGGGTTTTTGCAAATCTTTTATGCTCATTAGGAGACATTAACTCCCTCCTGTATGTTAATCCTTCTTCTGTCACTCTGTGAAGGAATATCTCTCATCTTCAATCTTGACATTGTGCTAATCTGTCTATCATCAGCCCTACATACCGTATGCTGTAGACTTGCAAATGCATTTCTGAGCTAGCTACAGCTGTAGTTAAGACATATGCATTCAGTCAATAGAGAAAAGGCTTTCTACTCAAAATACAGTCTCTTTTTCTTCAGTTGTAGCCTTTTTTGACCTATTTTACTTTACTTTGAAGCTTTTTTTTCATTATCAACTGGGAAGTAAGTATAAAAGGTATCTGCATGTACTTCATTTTAGATAAATGTTTAAAAGTATAAGTGTGTTTGTGTGCTCAGCTACCTTGATGACTGGCTGTTTTAAAAATGCTTAGTGAAGCAGCAGATTTTGTTAGCAAAGTTCCAGCAATATCTTTATGCAGCTTGGCCATAAATTAATCAAAAATACCCACTTGAAAGCAGGCTTTGGTGTAGCCAATCCAGTGCATCTCCTCAAGTGTTCTGAAGAAACAAAAATCTGAATAACAGTAAGTCAAGAGATTGGACACTAGCAGAACAAGGGAGCTTGCAAACTATATGACATATGGATAACAGAAGATGCAGGTAACAGAAAACTGGGAAAAAAAAGACAGAAAACTGGATCATCAGATTTGTTTGCATTAGAGTCAAGAGAATGCAAGAGTACCAGAAAAAAATACTGCTAGAAGAGAGCATAGGACATCTTATTTTAGCTTTTCAAAAATCAAAGGAGGAGTGGAGTGAGATGTTTGGTCTGAATTTTCAGTTCGTTTGTTTCGGCAAGTGGAATGTGAAGCAGGAAAATGTTCATTGTTTCCATAAGCATTTTCACCAGTCTCTTGACATCATGCCTTCGACATTTTTATATTTTCCACATTAAAAAAAAAAATTAAAAATTATTTTAATTTTTTAAAAACTGAAATTATCCCTTTTCTTTTCCATACTAGAAATTTATTCAACCTATAAAAATAGAAAAGAATTTGTAGAAGTTGCCTGCCTCCCCCGAAATCCATCCAGCCATGGTTCCTTGCCTAGTGGACACTGGTGTGGTTTATTATATTGGATTCAGAGTTGTCATGAGTCTCTGTTTAAACCAGCATTTTTTAAACTGCATTTCTCTTCCCACCCTGCCACAACCCTCTCTGGAAAAAAAAAAAAAAAATCAGAAAAAAAATGTTGAGAGAAAAGTTCTCTCAGACACTCAACCTGAGTGGCTATTCTACTTTTATGTAGCATAGAAAAAAAATCCAGTTCAACCCTCCTGCACAAAGCAAGAACATCTTCAATGAGATCAGATTGCTCAGAGCCCCTTGAGTGTTTTGGGGAATGGGACATCTACCACCTTCCTGGGTAATCCATTCCAATGTTTTACCACTATCACTTTAAAAAACTTCTTCCTTGTATCTGACCTAAACTGACCCTTCTTCAGTTTAAAACAAGACCTAATGCAACAAGCCCTGCTGAAAAGTTTGTCTCCATCTTTCTTATAAGCCCCCTTTAAGGCTGCAGTAAGGTCTCCCCAGAGCCTCCTCTTCTTCAGGCTGAACAATCCAACACTCTCACCCTTTCCTCACAGAGGAGGTGTTCCAGCCTCCTGATTGACTTCATGACCCTTATGAAGTATCTTCACGCAGCTGACACTGATAACAATGATTTTGCCTCTGTCCTCCTCTTTTACATTTTATCAGAAGATACATACTTTTCTGAGAAATTCGTGGATTTTTTGAGAACTCACTGGCAAGTCAAACCTTAAATTCTATTGCAAAGATTATATGAAGGCCATATTATTCCCTCTGCTTCAACAAAACAGATTTTTGTGAGATTGGGTTAGGGAAAAGGTTTTTCTTTTTCTAATCTGCCTAGCTACGGAATATTTTTAAAGCAACCAAGTGCCAATATGACAAGCAAGGGATGAGCTTTGTGGTTAATTTAAATTTTAAAAGAGGCAGGAATCTCCAAGATATAATGAGTGATTTTTGTCCATATGAAAAGGTTTGAACTACTGCCCTCTTCCTTCCTCTGTGTCTCACCGTTGTAGCTATGCCATTTTTCTTTTCAGAAATGTCATTTGAAGCGATCTTTCCAAGGACATTAGGTCAAGTTCATTGCTGGTGTAATATTGTCCTCAGTGACAATTCTTCAGGTGAAATATGGGCTGGACGGAGTGCTTCGTGTTTAATTAGCATCGTTGTGGTACAGTGTGCAAAGTGATTTACTGTCTGAGATGATTGCTGTAATGTCACTTTTGTTCACTAATGACTCAGTAGTGTTTTATCTCTGCTTAGCCTTTTAAAGGAGGAAAACTTGATCTCACCTGAAGGCAGAACTGAGATGCATGTTAGAGAGCTGCTAGGGTCGCAGGAATGTAGAGGAGCTCTTCCAGATGCTATTTCAGGAGAATAGACTGACACAAGGTCTAGTCTTTGTTATTTTTTCAAAGCAGAGCTGGAAGAACACAACTGGATGAGCCTAACAAACACCAGGAAATTTGAAGTTGTCCTTTATCCACTGCATTTTATAAACCTTTGAAAGGGAAATTGCACAATCTTACAGAAACACCGATCCATTACTGGTCTCTTTGAACTTCAACTAGGCCAAGATTACAACAGTGTTACTTTAGGTTTTGGTATTGCCTGCAGGGAGAAGTGTTCTTCCTTCAGTTCTTTGTGCTTTCTCCAGTAAGAAAAAGTAACATGCTGAAAATAATTGCAGCTCTTATAGTAAAACAGGAAGAAGGCAAGAATAAACAAAAGTAAAGGGAACTGTAATTTTCAGTGTCCTTGTTTTCTTTAAGAAGCAAAACTGTCTTCATGAAGTGCCTTCCTGGCTTACTGCAGATAGCTCTCATCTGCTTTTACAGCTGGGTATCTTAGAACTTCTTCATAGCGCATTTTATTTCATGTACTTTGCTAGTAAAGCAAGAAATTTTGTTTAAAGTTTGAATACTAGAGATAAACGTATGTTGTAATTAATTTAAATACTTACAGTCTGAAAATGTGACGTTCGGAGATCTAATGCATACAATCCTTTGCTTTGGCTGGTAACACATCTCTTTTCTCTTCTGCTTTGCTCTATTTTTTTCCTTGACAGAAATTGCTGGCATCTCTTAACTCAGAAGGACAGAATTTTTCACTATTTTTACTGCCTCTCATAAACACTTTTCCTTTGAAAGGCTTTGTATTCTATACAGTAGAGTTTTCCAAAGGGATTTCCCTGTCTTGCAGAATATCTTTATGCCTTTATATTTTTCATTGATGTCTTCAGTTATCATGACTTTAGAGCTATTAGAAACCTGTAATTCCTTCTCGTATTTTCCTGTAGCTAATCGCATAGTATGTGTGTCTAATACAAGAAACATCACTAATTTGTAATACAGTTATTAACAGCATCATGAAAAACCACTTGAAAGAATTAACTTCCTGCATTGTTTCAGGAGGATTTATTAATAATTCTCTAGTATATGGAATTGGGTATCATACTATTTAAGTAGAAATAATTATTGTAATAATAAGATTAAAAAACTAGTTACCTCAAAGTCTGTAATTTGAAATTTCTGATGCAGACCCAGTATGAGTTACTCTCTCTTAGGTCCCAAAGCAATGTTCAAACTTGATATATATATCAATTCCAATGTTTACATTCAACTCAAATGTTATTTGAATTGAGCATTAATCAGTAAAACATCTGCAGAGTCGAAGACATAGCAACAAAGGATATCAGTGTTATCCATTCAACTTCCTTTCCTCAACACTGTGAGAATGGGAATGTGAGAAACTGATAAGTCTGTTGTGACTTTAAAGGTTCTCAGTGGATGCTACTGGCTGTAGGGTACTAGGAAGTGCTGTAAGAAGCCCTGTAGGTACAGAACTGGACAACTCTTCTTCAAACTAACACCAGAGATCTGCACATCTTCTTTGCAGTCCTTCATACAATCAGTCCCTTAGTTAATTCTTTTTGTCTGTTCCAATTCCCTTTCCCAATGACTGAAGTGGCGAGCCAAATGGAGATTCTCTGGCTGTAGTTCAACACAAGTAACACAGACATGAGTCCTACAAGTGCTTTACTGTAATCAAAGAATGCATAAGCACATACAGAGTCAATGTTTCATACCTCAGTAATTACATTGGAAAGACTGTATGTATATATATCACAGATTTCATTAAACACCAAAGCAATTTCTCCTTTTTACTTCTTCAGTCCAAACCAGATTCTGAACAGGAGAACTGTGTTATGTTTGCTACACATAAATGTTTACATAATTTATATTCAATTTTGTTATACCAGTAACATCTTCTGTTGGGAGTTGCTTAAATATAAATAAATATACATTGTGACATACCGCCTCCTCCTCTGTTCTACAATAAAAGAAGTAATCAAGCCTGGGGCAGTGTAGTAGCAATTAGAGCTTACCTTCCTGACATAAATCTAAATGCACATGAAAATTAGGTGTGGCCCTTAGGTTATGAGTTTAACAGTTTAGCACAGACCATTATTGTGCTTAAGGGTGGCCTATTTACAATAATCATTATTTGTCTTTTCTAACCTACATCAGTTTATGTAACTTAATTTTTCTCTGCTTCATGGTTCTGTGGATTTGCATGTTGAATCAGTTTTCTTGCCTACAACAACTAATCTTTTTGTTGCTCCGGACCAATTTTCAGTAAATTTCCAGATTTCTATGCGTCTATTTGGCCAAAGATATGGAAATCATTAACAGGTTTGCTGATGGCTGAAATACGAATGGTGGATATAGCAAATGTTCTAATGGACTGACAGTGCAATGTACTATGTCACCACATACCAGCATGTCCATACAGGTAAATATTTCATTTTATATATATATATATATACACATATATATACACACACACACACACATATATATACTGAAATACTGTATACTTTTTTTACTGTATGTAACTGACAAATGAGCTACATGCATCTCTTCATTATAGTACTCTCTGTGCTGACCTTAAAAGTTTTGTCTGCCCTGCCCAAACAGATTGTAAGGACTCTGAGGATCAGTTTTGCCTCCCTGTCACAGACGATTCAGTGTTTCCCAGTACACATATATATCTTACCAATGACTTCAGAATTACCTCAGAAGAGATTTACACCCAAGGTCACCAAATTTTATTTATGCCTCCACTTGTGTCTAGGAATGTTACTGTGGTTCTTAAAAAGCCAACCTAAATTTATTCTCAGTATTCAGCTGGGACACGAGCAGTAGCAACTGATGTAACCATCTGTCTCTCTCAGGGTCACTTTTTTGGGGCATCTCTTTGCACATACTGAAAGACTCTGAAGATTGCTATATAAAACTTCAAAGTATAAAGCCGTCATTGATTGTATATCACATACAAATGATAACTAGCATTATTAAGCCACTGAACCAAGCACTTACATACTTATTTAAGTGTACTTCAGACTTCCAAATCGACTTGTCGTACTTAAGACATCCAGCGTCTTTGCTAGCAGACAGTAGCTGATCTGATAGGAAACGTCTGGCATCGGCTGCTCCCTGAAATGGAGCTTCAGAGCTGTGGAGCTGTCTTATATTAATGTTTTATACCTGTAGCATTTTGTATACTTCCATATAATTTTGGGCTGTGGTTTATCTTCTCTTTACTCTTTATGTTTACATCTCAACAGTCTTACTATATATTGCATGGCGCAAATCAAGTGTACTTTCTTACAATTTCTCTAATCACAAAACAGTTGCTTCAGCAACCTTAGCCATGGTTACATAGTTTTGCTGTACAAAACCTGGACTTCGGGTCACAGACAGCTGAACCACATAGTAAGTAACACAGTTACATTAACCCTGACTATTAGAAACTTCTGTCACTCCTATGTATCCCTTCTCCAGGGATATCCCTTTCTGATAGCAGCACCTATATGCTGCAGTCTTTCGTTAGAGTGGTACACAACAGATCAATTTCTTTTCACCTAAATTTGGGGCAGATATTTTCTTTTTGGACCCCTATAGCACAATGCATGACTGAATCCTCTGAAACAACTCAAAATAATTTTTAAATATTAAAAGTATTTAAATATTTAAATGTTAATTTGAGAATAATTATCCCCCTTGATTTACTTTCATCTTGCCTACACAATTTTTAATAGCACTGGACCCTTTTAAAAGAAATATGCCTTTTGGGCTTAAAGTTGCTGTTCTGCAAAGGGCAAACACAATTCATGGAACCACTGATCCTGATGAAGTTCCCAACAAGAAGTTTTTGAAACACAACTGGGCTTTCTGGTGACTTTGAGAAATAAAGGGAATAATTAAAAGATCCAGAAAATTGGATCACTTAAAAAAAAATTTACACAAAACAATTTCATTGTGGAAGAATGACATATTTTGCCACTTGAGGGTTTCTCACAGAATTAAATTTTCATTTCCCAGACAATTCTAACCTGTAATACTTCACCAGAATGAAAATATAAACAAAAGACAACCAGAAAAACAACAACAACAAAAAAAACCCAACCAAACCAAATTGAAACAAAACAAAAAACTTGTTTAATATTGCAAAGACATATGTTTTCCTCTAAAAAAATCTATATAAATTGCTATGCAAATTCCCTGTGTCTCTTTCCACCTTTCTTCCTTAAGAATTTCATTTGAAAGAACATGTCCCAGGTAATTTATTCTTTTTCTTTTTATAGTCTTCAAGCACCTCCAAACTGGCATACTTATTCACAAAGCCCCTCCACAAAGATGAAAAATGAGCTTGAAAGCAGGTACACAAAATATCTAGAAATAAATTGTAATGGCTTGGTCCTGTTATGCTTTCACAATCACTTGTTATGTAAAATATTTTTATTTCATTATTTCTTTCTGTATGTCCATCTGTCTGTCTCCACACTGCTGGGATGTCTCTCTATAGATTGGATGCTATCTAGGAAAGGACTGTCTTCCAGTTTTCATTTCTGCATTGAGGATCATCTGAGACATACCCACAAATAAATTAAGCATCAATAATGGTCATATTTAACTAAGCCTGCACATCTGTGTGTTCTTGTGTTCTGAGCTTATACTCTGGAGCAGTATACCCAGGTAGATTCAGGGATTTGTTCATCAGGACTTCAACAGGCTGAAAGAAGAGGAATACAGGCATCCCATGAACTCCAACAAACACAAATGCAAAAACTGATTCAGAAAGAACATCTCTGTGAATTCTGAGGGCTCAGACAGTATGTAGAAGCTATTCAAAAGAGACTCTGAGAATTTTGAGGGATGAATGGAATACGAACAAGCAAGGTTTCCTTGCAGCAGTGAAATTTAATCACATATTGGGCTGCAATAATAACTAAAGAGTCTCAAGGACAAAGACTGTTTATTTTAGCACTCATGAAGCTACACTTATTCTTTCTAGTTTTGCTATGTAGCAGAAGAAAAATGTTGGAAAACTGGAGTGGGCTCAGCTGAGTCCCACCATGCCTCAGTTATGGGCAAGGAGCTGGAGCACAACATAAAAGAAACTTCTATGGGAGGCAGTATTTATTAAGCCTGAAAAACAGAAGGCTATTGATATCTTATCTTAGCTTTTCGCTGTCAAAAGGAAGGACTGTAGAGGTGGATCGTGACTCTTCTCAGATCCACAGAGCAAAGTAAAGAGATCAAAAGGTCACAGTTTAGAAAACGAGAAATCCAACAGGACACAAAGGAATTTTCCTCATTTAGAAGCACTGGAAAAGGGTCTCCGAGTGTGTTGAACCTTTATCCATAGAGATTTTCAAAATTCACCTGTAAAGGTCCTGAGAAACCACATCTAAGTTTGAATTTAGTGTTCTTTATGCAAGAGTTTAGCTATCCAGAAGTGGCTTCCAATCTAAGTTATATTAGGAACCTTATGAGAACTCAGTGACCTGTATTGCTTATCTGTCAATGCCAATATGTATTCCTTAAGCACAAGACTTTGTATGATCTTCAATGAAATTGTCTACTTATCAGCCATGACACCCATAAAATTGTAAGAAAAGATGGCTGGCTAATCATATGAATTTCAGGGAAACATCCGTTTCCTGGAGAAGTATTTTGCATAGGGCACAAAGTAGTAGCACCAGCCATGGTGGAATTAAGATGTACAGTTCAGAGACAGCAGAGTAAATAGACAAAACAAAAGGTGGAAAAATGATGGTATGGAAAGTGACCTGGGGACTACTGGGAGTTTGAATATCCTCAGAAAATAATTCATAGAGGCCCAGACACAAAGGTATAGGCTTGCTCTTCCAGTTGGATAAGACTACAGAGAAAGATAAACTATTTGGTGAGGCCAATTTGCAAGTGATTGAGATACTATGAACATAATTGAAGAGTTAAAGACAAAGAGGATTGTAGGAATGCTTAGGATCTGAATTTCTCTGGTTCATGGTATTCTAAAGTAAAAAAAAAAGACAATCAGATTTGGAATGAAACCTCATTCTTTGAACAAAAGTTTTGGAAGATATATATATAGATATAAAAATTTATCATTTCCTAGTGTAAAAATGTTAGTTTTGAAACTCATATGAAGTTAGACAAAGCACTATTGTCAAAACACCAGATATGTGATTCCATGTAGCTACAAGCCTGACTCTAACGAAATTAAAGATTTACATTGTTGCCTTATTAGTATAATAAACAAGAATAAATAAAATAACAAGAGCATCACTACCCACTTGATCTGTGATAGTTCTGAAATTAATATCTACAATATTTGTTTTACAAATCCATAATCTGCCATTATGCTGGAAGCCATTATAACATTGAAGCATCAGCTAATAGCACTTAAAAACAGTTAATTACTAAAACACTACATTCAGCTACTTGAAGATACCATGAAAAACAAACTCTTTAGTGTTTCTTGAGTACTTTAAGATTTGCAAATAGTACTTGTGGTATATCCCTGCTAGGCAGCTAAGCACCACACCACTGCTCCCTCACTCCTTCTGAGTGAGGTGGTAGAGAGAATCAGAAGGGTAAAGGAGAGAAAACTCACGGATTAAGGGAGACAGTTTAACAAGTAAAAAATAGAATCACACAAACACAGCCCTCCCTGCATGCCCCCCCACCCCACAAAAAGAAATCCCTCCAAACAGACAAAAAAAAACCCAAAACACTAAACCCAAGGCAAAAAAAAAAAAAAAAAAAAAAACAAACCAAACCCCCACCNAAAAAAAAAAAAGCCAAACCAATGCCCCACCAATCCCTGAGCAACTGTGGCCCAAGCAAACTGACCTACCAATTTTTTAATGGAGAATGACACCATATGGTATGGAATGGAATATGCCTTTAGTTAGTTGAGGTCATCTGTCCTACCTATGTTTTCTTCCAACTTCTTGTGCATCCCCAGGCTACTCTCTGGCAGGCCAGAGTTCCCCACACCTATTATTACTGATATAGTAAAGACTTTGTGATGCATAATGCCACATCTATGTTTTACTCTCTTCTAGGAGAGCAGGCACCTACCTGCTGGTGTGTTCTTGAAGGAAGAGAGCTTGTGAAAGAAAGAAGGTCCTGAGAGGTGTTTAAAAGCCAGCAGTTCATCCCGCTCCTGGAGTACCTTGGCCAACATGGCTGCAAGTGTAAAATAATTTATTGTTTGGTTGATTAGTCATTCTGAGTGTCTGTATAAAAGGCAAAGCATTCTCTCTATTCTAATAAAATATGTGTGATTTTTTTGGTTTTGTGGGGTTTTTTTGGGTTTTTGTTTGTTTGTTTGTTTTTGGGTTTTTTGTTTGTTTGTTTTTTTGTTTTGGTTGGTTTTTGTTTTCATTTTAATGACATTTTAATATTTGGGAAATTTGCACCAAAGAAAAGGTCAGAGGCATGGTCATGTCAAAGTGCTTACTCCATTATGGCCAAAGACAGTGTGAAGCCTCAGTATTGCATCAGTTTCTACTGATGGAGTTATATGAAAAGTTGTTGTCTCTTCTCCTTAATACAACTGTTGCTTTTCTGCAGCGCCATCCTCTAGTGGTGAACTTCACTAGTTCTTTTAGAACAGCATTTAGAGTCACTGCTCCCTTTTTATTTAATCTTTATTTTTTTAAGGTTGTTGAAAGTGATTACAGTAATTCTGAAGACTCTTGGGCTGTTATCCCATTCTGTCGTCGACCCAATTCATCTATAATTTTCATTAAAAAAAAAAAAAAGAAAAAAATTTGATCATTGCTTATCCTTTTAGAGAGCGTCAAGACTGTTGAGTATGTAGCCTGGACAGCATGCATGCATTGTGCAATGAGAAATGCTATCTATGTGACATAAAATGTTACTTGGCTATTGTTTGTCTGGTAAGCTTGTGTTTTCAAAAGTAATCCTGAAATACTTTGGCTGTTTTTACATGCTTTGTATTACCTGTTCTTGCTTTGTCTGGATTGTTTGCACTCATTAGCCCAAATAATTACATACTATCTATGCTCTAAGTTACTTTTTTTACTGGGGTGAGAGGCAGCGGTTGAAATACTCTGGGGATTTTTACTTCCTAGAGAAGTTGAAAGTGTCATTTAGGGTGTTAGCCTTAAATTTTCCAGAAGTTCTTATTTTTACTCTCATAGAGGTAGAGTGATTTTTTAAAATTTATGAGCTGACAATACTTTTTCACAACAAAAAGCAGAGAGCATCTTACAAAATATTGTATTACCTTTTCCTTGTGAAAGGGACAACTGAATTTTTTCCAGGTTTTAAAGGCAGAATTAGGCTAAATAAATGCTTGCATCCATTTTCTGGATGCATTAATTTCTTTCAAGATGTGCAGAACTTTCAAGGTGGACATTTGGGTGCTACTTTTTCCTGTTCTTATAGGAATATTTCTCCTAAGTCCTAAGTCTTCTTTTCTTGTTAGTCTTGTAGTTATGTTGATCTTGAGTCAACAAAGGCCTTAAGTTGTAAGTGGCTTGTGAAGAACTAGCTGAGCCTTCAGAGAGGGACTCGAGAATTGGCATAAATGTCCCTCTGAACTGAAAGACTAATGCTCCTAACATCAAATGACCTGATAAGCAGAGTGGAAGGAAAACCAGGTGGAAATAAATGCTAGCTGTTAGGCAACACTGGAGCTGGAAAACTGTTCCTTCATAACTACGTCATGCTCTATAACTCACAGCTTTTGTGAGTCTGTTCTTAATTTGCATTTCTGAAAGATATGTCTGACTGTAAAGCACTTAGTTTCTCCCTAGGGCTAGGCATGAGCATGTTGCATAAATTCCAGTTTCTTTGTTTTAACATAGACAACAAAAAATATGTACAATTTTCAGGTTTTCAAGAAACTGTGTCTTTTGAAAGCATATGGAAAAATCATAAACTCTAGTTAAGGTCATGGTGCTAAAAGCACATGTTGGGTAATAAAAAGTTATTACAAGCATCACCAGGACACAAATAGCATTTCATGGGAGATGAGTGGGACAGGAAAGCTGGTGTTCTGCTTTACCATCTATGGAAGAGGCCTAATCAGAAATGAATGTTGCTTGAGTGATACACTGGTGTTTCTCCTCTCTGTTCAGCAGTACTGACTGGCAGCATTATGAAGAAAATATCATGGAGAAATTCTCAGCACCAGATGGCAAGCTCAGCTCCTTCAAATGGTATTTTAAAACAGAGCTGAAAAGAGCCTTTAATCTGTTCCTGGTGTTAGTCTGAAAACTCAAATAATTTGAAAGTGACTGTGATAGTATTTGAACAGTGTCAAAGAGGAGCAAGAGCTGACACCACCATCCTGTAGGAGTTTTTGCAATAATACATTGGATCTGAGATAGTTTAAGTAGTTGGAAGTTTGAGGGAGCTAGATTTGGAGGTTGTATATGGGAAAACACAGGGGTGATATGGACAGCTATTTCAAAAAAGTTTATTATTTAACACAATCTCAAAATTAAGTTGGTTGCACTACTGCAACACGGGACATTGGCCTAGCTAATGAACTAGTTATTAATTTCATCCTGTTTTCATAAATACAACATCATTTGCAACTACACCTAGCACATCCTTTAACTTGGTGTCTCTTGCTTCATTGCAGTGTCTTCTGCTATTTTTTCTGCCAACTCATCAGCTGATATTGTCACATCTCGACCAGCTGAACTTTCTATTATGAGAAATAATATTTCATCTCTTACTTTCTTTTTTTTTTTTTTTTTTTTTTTTTTTTTTTTTTNTTGCTACTGATGCTCTTCAATAGGCTGGGACTCCTTTGGTATCAATAGCTGCTATTAATGTCTCTTCCAAAATTTAAACAGAAAGGTCATGGAATCATGAAGTCATTTATGTTGGAGAAGACCTTTAAGATCATCAAGTCCAGCAATTAACCCAGCACTTCCAAGTCCACCACTAAAGCACAGCTACACATCTTTTAATACCTACAGGAATGGTAGCTCCACTGCTTCCTTGTGTACTCTGTTCCAGTATTTGACAACCCTCTCAGTGAGGAAGCTTTTCCTAGTATCTAATCTAAACCTCCCCTGATACAACTTGAGGCCATTTCCTCTTGTCCTGTCACTTGTTGCCTGGGAAATGAGACCACCCCTCACCTGGCCACAGCCTCCTTCCAGGTATTTGTAGAGAGCATTAAGGTTTCCCCTGAGCCTCCTTTTCTCCAGGCTGAGCAGCTCCAGATCCCTCAGCTCCTTCTCACCAGACTTGTGTTCCAGACCCTTCACCAACTCCTTTGTCCTTCTGTGGACATACTTCAGCACCTCCATTTCTTTCTTGTATTGAGGGCCCCAAAACTGAACACAGGATTTAGGAATTGCCCTCACCAGTCCTGAGTAGAGGGGGACGATCACTTCCGTGGTCCTGCTGGTCATGTTATTTCTCATACAAGGCAGAATGGTTTTGGCAATAAATCTTTGCTCACTTCAACATTAATGCTGGCTGGCATTTTGCAATGCAACTAATTCTTACTAATAAAATATTAATTAAGCCAAAAATATTTATAAACAGCCTCAATGATATGAAATGTTTAGGTGCATTGAGTTTTAGACCAAAGGCAGTATATTTTCTTAGGAAAAACACAAATCTGTTCCTTAATGTGATGATCTAAAAATTGAAAGGTTCTACATTCTACTTTCCTATGTGAATTACAACAAACTAACAGTAATTCACCCTGCAGTATGTCAGCAGATCAATCAGATTTCCCATTTTGCGGCATATGATCACACATACGCATTTGACACAGCACAGAAAAATCTGTTTCTATCACTACGCCCAGTGAAATTACTTTTAATAATTAGAACTTGCCTTCTTGCTAGTAAATTCAGCTTACACATGATATAAGGGAGTAATAAGAATGAAAACTTCTTTATTTTATTATGGATCTTATTTCTGTTTAAAAGCTTTTAGTTTAATTTCACTCCCACCACTTTTTCTTTCTCACCTTTGTACAAGCTAAACTTCAGAACTGCCTTTGATTGTTCATACAGTGAACTATGAGTGAACCATACACTCACATGAGTGGCTGGTTGTAATGTAGGTCAAAGATTATTTTCTTCTTCTTTTTTTCTTTTTACTTTAATCACATTTCCAAAATTAATTACCAGAGATTATTATTGGCTAGTTTACTTTAAAAAAAGCCCTAAACAAACCTCTGCAGGAAACGAATAACTTTATATTTAAACAGCAGAGTCGCAGATAAAGGAGCTCCAAATCAGCTGCTACCTCTACTATAGTATTCTGGTAATATAAAGGAATAAACAAAATAAAAAAATGCTGCATATACAAAGTTAGTGCAACTACTGTTCATTCTGGGAGGAATGGTTTGCTTACAACAGTAAACCCTTACTTCTGTCCTTTTATTGTGCATACAGGTTTACAAACTTAACGTAATGAATTATATCCTCAGCAGCAGTGAATGCTACAAGCTTTGCGGATAGCTCCTGAATTCAGAAGGGCTCAGCTATCCATTATTCTTAAAGCTTACTGATGCATACTGTATATTTCTGCTCCCTAGCCTCCAACTCTGATCTCCTGCTTTCCTGTCTCATTCCTTAAACATTTCCTAAAGAGTAACTATGTGTACTTCCAGTACTTGCCGACTCACTTTTGATCTGGTTGGTCCTCAGGAAGTATTAATAGATCTGTTTGTGGAAGATCTGCGTCTCTAGATAGTACTGGCAGGATCAAAAAAAGAAGTTATCTTTTTTACTGCTGGTTGGAAGGCATTTGGGAATTTTACATAAGTTCTTCTTCAGCCATAGATTTATCCAGGAAAGGAACTTCTACCACGTATTCAGCTTCAAGTAAAAAATTAAACAGGGAACTCTGTTGCCTTGAGTTGCCACTGTACTATAAAGCTGTGTTCACAGAAGCATACTTTGAATCCACAGTGTTTTATACAATTTCTAGTAGTGATAAACCTCCTATATTTGCATAATTTAGCACAGATTTTAAATATTGTAAAGTTATCCTCTTGAAAGGACTTAATTTTCAAAAGGCAAAAGGCAGCACTTGGTCCATTTGAGCTGCCATAAGATAGCTGGTTATCCAGAGCTTTTAAGAAATTTCAGTGATAGTAGAAAAAATAAGAACTGAAGTAGCTCTTCCAGAAGCAGAATTCACTATAGATCATCCAAACCATCCAATAAATATGTTGGTAAACTAGTCTATATTGTTTCAGTTCCTTCTCTCCATTTCTCTCTCTGCCCTCAGTTAATTGTTTTTAGATGTACCATGCCCCCAGAAATCAACAAAACATTGTCCTGATTTTGATTCCCAGTCCCTCTGGGTAAATAGACATAAGGAATATAGAGTAATTTATTTGTTACTGCCTTTTTTCATTTTTATAACTAGTGTTATCATGTGTTTAATGAACTTTTGGATATCATAACATTTTTCAGTTCAGAATACAGGCAGATTTGGTTCCTGTTGCAGCTGATATGATAAGAATAAATGATGTTTTTAAAATTATATCCTTACATGAAGAGTTTGGGCTTGAAAAAATTCAGCCCAATATTTTATTAATCTTCTATTTTATAGTAGAGTACTATTATCTAAGACAGACACAGTAGATAATGCTGCAATATTCAAGAAAGTACTCAATAGGTAAGATCAGGAAATGCTACTACTATATAGAAAAGACAGAAAATATAAAAGACTTTAAAATAAAATCCAATGCCTTCTCAGTAAGAGAACTGCCTCACGTTTCTTCTATACAAAACAACAAAAAATACATTCAACAAGCCAAGCCTCGTAGCATATAAAAACAGATCTGTTGACAAAGTATAAATTGGTTGATTATTTTCCATTAGCAAATGGTAACCAGATGTCTCCAATTACTTAAAAAGGAAATAGTAGGTTGGCACACTGCTTATTCTGTATGTTAAAAAAAGAGGTGAATCAAGTTTCTGTTTGTCACAGATGAAAATTCAAATAAGATGTTTATTGTTGCTTTTTAAAAATCTATTTATTTATTGTAGAAGAAACTGTGTTTTCTCTTTGAAATATAGTGTGGGAGGAAGACCTGACTTCCATGACAGGTTTCCTGCTAAGACTATGTGGGAAAGGTGTAGTGCAGGTTTCCCCTGGGATTTGAATCTGTCAAAACAGATCTGTCATTTATGATATGAGTGAGTGGTGGCTGAGATCCTGAAGAAGGAATGAGAAACTTCAGGAGTGAACCATAAAGACTTCCTTGAGGTAGGACTACTTAAGTAAGTATAAAAGACAGTGGCTTGTAGTTTTGTAGTCTCTGTTTTAATACTGAATTGGTTTTGGCTGGTGTTCTCCTAGGCTGTGAACTTTTTTTCTGTTTGAGTGGTCTTGAGGCTGACAAAAAGAATCCATCTTTCTCAGTATGAAGCTTGTTTGAAGTTGAGGAAAAAAACTGAAGTCATTGGTGGTAAACTTCTAACTGCTGTTGTGCTACTAAGAGAATGCAAGCAAGTTTCATGGGTTTGTGCTTTTAATTTTATACTTGCATAAAGAGCTAAATTTGCTCATGTTTGTGACTATAAGACAGTTGTGCAAATACTCAGTCTTACCGGTTGATTGCTTGTAGGCAGAACTTCTGTCCAGTGCATGCTATATATACATATATATATATCTATATATATATACACATATATATATGTATATATAATTTTTTTTTATGTTCATGTACTCTGATGTCTAAACTTTATCTAAACAAATCTCCTACTGGCTGTATCTGCTGTGCTATCAGTGTGTTTGGAAATACATGGTTTTAAACAGGAATCTAAGGATTAATCTCTACTGTATGACTCCCTCTCTCTGAACAAATAGCTTGGATTAGATCTAGAAAAAGACTTGTGCAACTTTACACACCCCAGCTGGTCTTATAGGGGCTAAAGACAGTGTTTAATTGGGTGACTTTGTCTATATTTACTAGCACCTGGACCCTGCTGGTTTTAAGCTAGCTTTGTTCAACTGGCAATCATAGAACCAATATGCAAAAGCCCTTACAAGCAGGAGCCACAGTAAGTGGCTCCCACAGCTCTGCAGTCAAACCTGCATATAACAGCCTGTCTCTAAATCTAGCAGATGCATCCCTAAGGTAGCTTTGTTTCAGAAAATAAAATTGCATTTATAGGGTACATATTGGAAAATAAGGGAATTTCTTAACCCCTAGACTAAACTTCCTGCCACATTCACACATACTCGATGAAAAATATTTTTATTGGTGAAAGAAATGACTAATTTTTACTAGGTTCCCAGATAATAAACATAATAAAATTACGCACCTTTAAAAAAATCCACTTCTGTGAGTACATTCCTAATATTGCAAAAATATGCTCAGTTCCTCTGGAGAGCTCAAGGGGTTGGCAAAGGTGGATGAGTAGTTCTCTAGGTTATCAGTAGCTGCAACTGATGTTTCCTCCCTGGCTTGCCTACTCCACTGCTGATTCTACATGTAAGACAGCATACTTTCACTGGAAACAGTAATGCATTAGGTGTATTGAAGGTTTAAACTCTGTGGAAGATAACTATTGATGAGGCTATTGTTCTTTTACAGGCTTATCTTTTTTTTTTTAATCATAATTTTAACTTCATATAATATTTTCATTACAAACCAATCTACCATTTTTAGTAAGAACAAACTTCAGTCATTTTTGTTGCACATTCTTACTCTCTGCAAGATTATTTTCTCTTTGCTGTTGTTCAGCAACTTAGTTTCACCAATTTTTATTTAACTCTAGGTGAATCCAAGTTCCATCAAACACAACAGTTTGTCCAATAGTCACTACTTGAACCTCGCTTTTCAAAGCTTTAAAAACTGTGGATTCATTCCTTCCAAACTTCCCTTTGTTGTGTTATCAGTTCTCAAGTTCCACCCCACAATTCAAGGGCACGTTGCATGTTAAAGCTCTTGCAAAAAATAATATATTGAGGATTTGTGTGATTTGTCAATCACTTTGTTTGTTGTAAATAAATCATTATAAAATTAGCAATTAAGTCTTGTATAGCAGTTGCTAAAGTGAGGTGCTGTTTGGCAAAAACATAAGTAGAAGGTTTGGATGCAAATCACTAAGATGAGATGGATGCCTTGGTGCATTAACTAAAATCAGCAAGGTTTTAAATATCAGAGTATTAACATAGCAAAAGATGCCTAGTATTGCAACTAAAACAGTCTGTTAAACAGTGTTACGTAAATTGGAAATTAAGCCAGGCTTTGTGTTCAATTGCAAGTGAACAGGTAAGTGTGTAAACTTAACCTTTTAGTCACCTTTCAATTTTGTAAATGGTCAACTAGTGCAGGGCTGTACTCAAAAGTACCTGTAGCATTGGCTCAAAATATTCAAGACCATAATGACCATTCAGCTTTAGTTTTGGTGTTTACATTTCTCATTGACAAAGGTTCTTCATGGTACATGCATGCAAAAATCTTGCCTCATTCTTATTGAATGTCTGTTGTCATCTACAGTTTCTAAATCTATCTCTCAAATAAGTAGGTGGAGCCTTGTGACTTGCACTCTCTGACTTCACTGTAAAAGCTACTGTGAAAAATCAGTCTCTCCAAAAATTTCTCTAACCATTATTTGCTGACTCAAAAATCCTTGCTCATTGAAGTAAACCTATATTGGTCCTGTATTTAAGAGTAAACTTTCAATGTTTTTGCCAAATAAAGTAGAACTGAATAGCACAAAGTTCTACTTTTAATCTTCTGTCCACAATGAAGAGGGTTTTTGATTTAACAACAAAAGGTTCTTCATGTGGTTGGTTACCTCCACAGAGAAATCACTATGTTTTGCACTGAAATCTTTCCCCACGGATCCAGTGCCTACCGTATTGATCTTACACTGCATTGAGTCACATTATGACAAATAGCAGGAGCTGATGATGTTTCATTGTTCATAAGGCTCTGCAGCATTCCTAGCTTTGTTTCTAATAATAGCTATGGCTTTTGTTAGAACTGTCTGTTGAGGTTGACACACACTACTCTTTTTATCATATTTCTGTTTCCAGGGATGCTATACACTGAGATATTGCAAAACAACTGATATCTCCTGGAATATATGCAGTCAACTTGACCACCAAATGTTTTCCTAAATAACTTGTGTGTGAATCCATGTCAATACTTCTATTATAAGTATTGCTCAGGTGGTAAATCAGCAATATGAACTGGTTTCTGGAGCCTTAGGCCTAGTTATCTAGCCCAAAAGTCAAGTGGAATGAAAGTATAATAATCCACACGTTGCAGCTGAATTCACCCTGACACAGTTCTGTGGCATGCGTCACTGCCTTGGGGAAAGGTGATATGAAAATGTGAGAGGACATTTTAAATTTCAAAATTACTTATGTTTGCTGAGTCTGTGGTACCAAAAAATCATGAGAAGTAAATTAAAAAATGAAGAACTTTCAGGGGGCTTTCATCCTATATATGGGATTATGGGATCAAGTTATAACTTATGCTGGAATGTAAATATAGCTTCCCAGTTTTCTCTAATTTCAGCCCTAGCTGTCTTCCCTCAATGAATTAGTCTATGATTTAAGTAGAAATGTTGATTTAGTCTTGTGTCCTGAGCTTTGAGAGATGATGCTGGAGTGATTCCTCTCTTCTTTCTTAGATGCTATAACTGTTGGGTCATAACTGGAATTGCACTTTCTTATTTGTCCTACCTCCTGCCAAAATCCATGGATGATGGATGCATAGTCTTTGTTAGTCTTTAAATGTCTAATGTTCAAAGTTACATTCTTTTAGGGACCAGTAACACCTTTTCATGGCTTTGCTTATGATGGGAAGTGAAGAAAGGATGGAGTGGAGAGAGTGTGCTTCTACAGCCATCCTGGCTTTCCTTTCTTTTGTCTAAAATGCAGCATTATCACGCATAAACATAGAAGTACAAAATTCACCTTCATGAAGCTTATTTGGTTGGCCACAGAGGTTAGAGGGTTGCTTCCTAAGTTCAGAATATATTATAAGCCAGTCTAAAAGTGCTTGCTCCTTCACACAACACATTGCTGGAATACTGGAGTCACTTCAGTGTGTGCAAGTTGGGAAAAAGTAACTGAAGAGCCAGACCTCCCATATCTGACAGGTATAACCACAACAATGCTTTTCCAAAAAGGGGAATTAAAAAAACCAATTCCTAGAAAATATTGCATAATGTCCAATCTAGCAACATGCTAGTCCTCTTGTTGATCTTGTTCTTGGCACCTGTGCTTTTGTTTCCTTTATTTAAGTAAAGATGATAATGACAATCTTTGTGTCATCTATGTTGTATACATGCACAAAATGGGTAAATCTATCTGAGGCACCAAGATATTGTTGCGAGGGCTGTGTTAGAGTTGGCATTTGAATCATAACAGTGGTTGTAATGACTTCTCTATCTACACTTTCATAGTACAATTAAGAGAAAATACAGGATCTGGAAACGTTGTGTCTTTCAAAGACAACAGAAGTATTTTCCATTAAAAATACATTCTTCAGATTCCTTGTTCAAGGAATCCCCACCTCCCACACACCCAAGGCTAAGAGTAAGGAAAATATAAGGAGTTTTGATAAAATGTTTGATATAAGCAGTTTTAATCAGACACATCTAAGTTGAGCTTTGTGTGACATTTTGGAAGATGCTATAAGGATTCTCAGTGCTGTGAGGATTCTCAGTTTGAGATTCTCAAACACTTCAGACAGTGTTTGTATGATTTCAGTATAGAATATATGTAGGTTATTATTGGATTTTCAAAGTTTTTGAAGAATTGAATGAAATCCTACAAAATATGCAGGACTCACACAGAGAATAAAGGAGCTTTTGTTAGCTAAATTCTGCAAGTTCACTGCAGATGGAGGGAGGCTGAGTTCACAAGTTTCTAACAAGATTTTGGATGAAATTTATGCTAAGCTGATTGAAGTATTAATTTCCATGTTTTTGACTAGTTTGACTTTCACACACCTTCGGCAACATGCCTTGTACTTGAATCAATCCTGTTGAGCTCAGATGCACATTTTACTGTTATCAGCAAAACCATTACATTGCAAGCATTTTTAACAACCTCTTCATGTACTTGTGAAGAGGTATGTCTTGCTGTGAAGCTTAGCTGAAATATTAATGGAAACATTTTCAATTAAGATACTTCTAGTTGTCTTTTTTTTTATTACAGAAAACACTGAATGAGAAAAGAACTGGTTTTCACCCTAAAATGTTAATTAAACTTCTCGACTTTTCCCTTCACTCACTCTTCTCTTAAGAATTGGTCTATTGAACACTTTCAAAACTCCCTAATGCAAGCATTATCATGACAAAGTACAAAAAAACAACTACAAACCCTGGAAAAGTTCACTCCAACTTCCTACCTATCTAAGTTGGAGCTTAACCTTGTTAATCAACAGAATGTCCCTTAGTATTCTTTGGCTGTTTTATACAAGCTGAAGTGTTATATACTGTTCAACAGCAAAGACAAATGAAGACACTCAGCTATAGGAGGGCTTGTTCTGTTCTAGAAGATTCTGTAGATTCCTGAGCAGTGTCTGGGATAGTTCAGATGCCATTGCAACTTGCTTCTCTTGAGCCAAAAGAGCACTGATGGTGAACCTTTTTCATGCTTCATAGACATATGGGAAACCCAGTAAATGTGATGTCTGAACACACTTTGCGTACAACAGGACATGCTTGATAAGATAGGCTTCAGAGGATGAGACTGCATGCAGAACTTGAGGTAATCACAAGTCAAGGCCTCTGCTTTCCTGTCAGTACTCTTTTCTCTATGTACCTTGTTACATTAGTTGTACAATGATATATTTGTAGAGAATAGATATTCGTGACTTCTTGGTATATAAAGTTGTGATTGCACAATGTAAAGACAAAAGAAGCAAAAAAAATCAGCAATGGACACCTGGTAAATTTAAAAAAAAGTCATGGCTAAACCAAGTGAAAAAATGTTGCAGGCAGGTCAAGAAAAAGTCAAATGTAGCAATTGTGACAAAGTCAGTCCTCAGCCTGCAAACACTCAGCCTGTGGCCGGTTGCTGGCAAGACTAATACTGAAATATAGGGCTAACCCAAGTGCTAAATCTAACAGCTGAATGACCTTATTACCATCATCATGCTCCACAAACAACCAGTTGAGAAGCAGGGCTCTTCCAAGTGACAAAGAAAATATCCAGATGGTGAAGGCCAACTGGCACAGCTGTTCAAGCTGCAGGCTTAAGCTGCAGGATATACCTCCTTGGTATATCCTTGCACTGGTCAAAAGACAAGGTGCACACCAGAGCACCCAGGCACCTTAAACTTACCCTTCTGTTTTGAGCTTTCCTGGCCATTAAGTTGGCAACAGTTAACTTTCATTTTTCTCAGTCCTCAGTTAAAGTCTAAAATGTAAATAGCAGCCATCGTATGGTGGAGGAGAACAGGCTGATGAGACCTGTTTTTAGGAAATGTAGATATCAGATCTGGCTCTGACTTAACTCTCTTTAAATTCAACAATTCTATATTATCTTAGCTGGATGTTAAATACATGTTTGGACCATTTTTGTTCCTGGTGATTTTCTCTATGTAAAAGGACTTGCATAGAGAAATTTGCTGTTATTTGGCCTGAATTTTATTGTGTTAAAAACAGGAAGTGAGCAGAATGCTATCAGTCTGTACAGTGAGGTTACACCAGTGTATAAACTCCTCATTGTTTTAAAAGTTGTTATTAGTTAACAGAAGGGAATAAGACTCTTTGGTTCTTTTTAATAAGCAGAAATGTCACAGCCACAGCTTCATGGCAGAGTGACCTCTATAGCTGATAAATGTCTATCGCTCTTTATAATACTGACATAGTTAGATAAACTGGGGCTACTGTTGGTTTTATATCAAATTAGAAGAAAAAAAAAATTTAAAACCCCCAAACTGACCAAGACCACCTTGCTGCTAAAAAAAGTCTTCCAAGAGTATATTGTCATAAACTTTTTATAATCTCATTTTTCTGTGAAATATATGATGATAAACAATTTTAGAACAATACACTCATTAGTTCAAAATTTATTAAATTAGCGATTCTAATTGAAGTTACAGAGATTAGACTTCATGCATGTTTAAATCAAAATGTAAGGACTTAAAAATGCTAATTAGAGATTAATGAATACTCATGCAGTAATATCTTAGCTAATCTAAGAAAAAAATTCAAATTAGATCAACATACAAGAAAAAAAGGAATAAACACAAAGGAAAAAATTCTTTGCCACAAAATCAGGTTCATTTCAAACTTAATTAGATAGCTGTAATATTATTAGAAAAATAAAAGTGATATATGTACTTTACAGGTCTTCTTAGTAGCCATATAAAACTTTTCTAAAGGCGATTTTTATTTAGAGAAAATTATGTTATGCTTAAATGTTTTTAAGTTGTGCAAGGGTGTTAATAACCTCTAACTCATTTCACTTGAACATCCTGCATATAAATACACTTTATATCAGTTTTTAGCTAAAAGTGCTCATATACACCTTTTCTTTAAAGAAACAGCCTCTGCTGATGAAAATTATGCTTTTGTAGGGATCGTTTCTTTGAGTTTAGATACCTGTAAGAAAATGGTTTAAGTGTTCAGCACTTCTTCATCAGAAAAATTGTTGAGAGAATTGTCTGTAATTTTCTGTATCAATCATAAGCACAGTAACTTGGTTTGAAACTTTTTAGGTGTTTATATGTTTTTGTTTATCCTTGTTTCTTTCTCGTTCACTGGCCATGTTGGAGGCAGAGAGTGTTCACTTGTCTAAAAAGGGGAAAAGAACTAAGAACTGCTGTGAGTTGGCAGGCTGATTGAGAGGGCTGTAAATTAGTTTTGAAGGGTATAAGACCAGGCTCGATAGAGATGAGCCTGGAGAAACAGCTTGCCAATGCTGGGGGCAAAATCAGCAGCCCAGCTGAACCACCTGCACCAATGTACCCAGCATGGGTAGCAAACAGGAGGAACTGGAAGCCATGGTGCAGCAAAAAAACTACAATGTAGTTGCCATACTGCTCCCAAAGGAGAAAAAAGAAATTATAATTCTCTCAGCATCTTCTGCTTCAGTCGTATTCTGACCTTAGCTTTTTTTGCAAAATTGCAAATGCTTGGGGACAGGGAGAGTGGGCTGTGTAATCCTATTCTGACAGTCAAGCAGTCACCAAACCAAAACCATAGGTTTTTTTCGCTCCTCAAGTGTCACAATGAAGGATTAAGGTATTATATCTGCTTCTAGTCCAACAGTGTACTGTCATTATCATAATCTGCATAGCTCTGTTAAAACAGGGTTTTGATACACAAGCACACTATATGCTAAGAACTAACAACGTTGTAAACAACCATAGAAGTACTTTGAAAATACTTCTTTAATGCAAGTTCAAGGCAGTTTAATTACTTCAAATGTAGAAAACTTGTAATGTTTGAAACAGGTGATACTTGGCTGATTCATTTTCTCAGTAGTTCTTTCTTAACAGGAAGGAGCCTGGGATTTATGCTGTATAATACCTATTGGGAATACTGATGTGATTTGCATAATCATTCACTGAGTCATCATTGTTCCATGCAGGTTCAGTAGAAAATGGTCCTTAATATCAGCTGAGTGAATAAGAATACTTTGTTAAGAACACATGCAGGATAACAAAAAGTTGGGCTAAGTGTTTCTTCCTTCAGCTACTTCTAAATTTAAACATTGTCCTCGGGCTGTTCCTCCCTGGGTCCATGTTGAATTCCCATGTGCTCTACTGTGTGCAGCTCATGTGTATGAAGCATGGTGAAGTGAGCTGTTGCAATGCTAAATAGGATTCTCATTCACCAGTGATTGGTTCTATGGCCAATAAAAACACCTAATGGGTGGAGCTTAATTGCATTATTGAAGGTAACAATTCTTTCCACACATGCTAATCATGTTTCTAATGAAAGTTTTATGATACCAGGTCTCTACATTTTAAAATTAACTCATTTGGATAACTTGTTAACCAGCAAGTGTTTTCGGTCACATATCTCTAAAGGCTAAACCAGCCTGAAGAGACTTCTATTATTCCCAAATATAAGGGGTGGGCTTGCTCAGAAGTTGACCTCCTTTTTAAATTTCCCTGTCATCTTGGGTGACACTTATTACATCTATATTGTAATAAAAGTATATGAATGCAAATGCTTTTGGGGTTTTTTTCTGTTTTGGAAGAAGAATGAAAAAATTAAAACAGCTATCTGAAGGTCAGTATCATTTTTCTTATGCTTTAAAAGACTCTCATCTTATTAAAAGTGGAGGTGGTTTTGAATTTAAGATCCCAGAAGCTGGAATTTTGGGATGGTTAACAATGTAAAAATCTGGACTGGATGTGGCCAGACGAAAATGGCAATAGTCTACTGGTTTTATTTGTCCCTCAGATTTTATATATATCCTGTGTATGCTTCCATTTCTACCCNATTATAAACCCAGCTAACTAAACATTGTGTTGACAAGCAATCAATTATTAGTTAACTACTAACTCTTAACTTCTTCAAGGCCTACCCATTCATTTTAATTAACTCCAATAAGGCTTATATCTAACTAAAATCTTAGCTCCTCTAAAATCTCTAAATTTCTTAAAGTTTATGTTTCAATACAACCTAACGCTTTGTGATTCTGATGTCCTGACTTTCTGCAGCAAAAGTGTTGCATCATTGTTCTTTTTGGTTTCTTTTTTTTTTTTTTTTTTTTTTTTTTGCTCATAGTAGGCTTGAGAATGTGACTCTTGGGGTCCCGCGGTAGTGACTGACACTGTGAGGACTCTAGAATTTCTAACAGTTTTTAGTGTCTCTCCTTTGGCTTCTTTACCAGTTCTGTCTGACCTTAAAAAACTCTTTATTCCAAGTTTGATGACATAACTCAGGGAATGAAGTCCAAATTAGTTGTTGTCTGTCATAAGATGCTAACAAAACAGTGCGGACATAGCTTGGTCAGAGAGTTACAGCATACTTATATAGACTTATTTTTAATAAATTCCTCAAAGATGACAGAGGGGTTTTCAAGATTAATATAATTCAGTTTAAAAGAATTATAGTACTTTTAAAATGAAGGCAACTCAGTGAATGGGTCAGAGAGAACAGAAATTTAGAAGTAAAATAATAATTTTTATGATTAGGCTTGATTTCAGACTGTGCACTTACTTCTTGATCTGCAGTGAGCTGAAAAATTTTCTTTTAGCCCCTAGAAGATAATCAATTGCCTCTGAGACATAGTTGTGTATTTTCTAAGTGTTTCTATCTCTTTAGTTGTTGTGGGTAACACATACTGCCATCGAAATATTCCTATGTATACTGCTAAGTTCCCCAGAAACTGCCCTCTCCTCTTTCTAAGTGCTCCATTGGAACTCATCTCCCTTCCTAAAGGAATGCAATACAAGTTGAGGTAAAATAAAATAGTCAATATGAAGGAAATCAACATAAATGTTACCAGTCAATAGATACGTTGTGTTACAGGCATCTATTTACAGTGTTGGATTAATATCGTCCAGATCCTGTTCTCCTCAGTGTGCTAAAGGCAGCTACAGGTAATTATTGAAAGTTTTACAAAGTGCTGTTCTTATTATCATATACTTGTCATTCACCTTAGCAACTGCACTAGCCTTGCACAGGATGGAAGGAGAGAAATGAGTCAGTATGGCAGCTCTACAAGCATTAAGATGTAAACTTAAAAAAAAATATTTCTTATTACACACCCATTCAGTCATCTGGTTAAGTTACGCAAATGATTGTTAAAATCTGTGATTGTCAAGGATCAGTCTGGTTTATTCTTATCCTTGCTTACAGAAAATGAAGCTCAATTTAAGCTGAATTGTTATTTTTTTAGCAGATAGCTTTTATCAATAATACTGCATGAATTGTTAAAAAACGCTGTTCACAGTTGATTTTTTTGTAGACTTGGGCAGTGGAAGATGAACAGCCAGTCTTTAAAGTGAAAAACACCCAAAACAAAACATAAATTATTATAAAGAACATTTTATTAGATTGAGTTGTACTACATATGATCTCAGTAAGCTGTTATCAATTCATCTTAAACAGTTTTTCCAGGCACAACCAGTATAATATTAAAGTTCCATAGTTAATGCACGTAACATTTTCCAGCACCACTGGAGCTTCAGATTTTGTTTTCCTTGGAGAATGGGTGTCCATGTTTCTCATTTCCTAAGTCTGTGTTTTTCAGTAAGAATTTTTTAGCAATTGCTCTTCTACTGAAAGAGTACATAAAACCAGAATTGCACTGTTCCTCAGAGTTAAATTTAAGCTTCCACAGCAAGTTTTAATGCATTTGCATGATGTCAATAATCACAGACCCTTATCTTGTGACAGACTGGTAAACCCAAGGTACACATCTAAACTGAGACTTCTTGCAGAGATAAAGATTGGTTCTGCAACACTGGGGTAAAATAGTCCTTGGAATTTCTTGTGTAAACATTTAAATTACAAGAAACATAATTTTTCTCTGTAAGTCTCAACTTAGAGTTCTTGTTTTGCAGTAACTTTTACAGCCTTCATTGATGCTATCAATACTATAGTATGTTTATCAAGGTAATAATTTGTAAGAAAAGTGACATGACTTGCTTGGACTGCATCGTGGAATGCTCTTCCATAAAGACGTTACTGGCATGAGAATGACAGACATGAGCTACAGGACAAGGAAAAGTTGTATGAGGCAGACTGTTGAGTATATTACAGTATGCTTTGTTCTGACACTAGACATTCTTAAGAGCATAAGGATAAAGATTCTGCCAAAATATTTATCATCTTTGGTGTTTCTAAATAGAGTTTGATACTTGAAAATATGTTCTGAATTGTTGTTGTGGTTTATTCCATCAGGCAGCTGAACACCACACAGCCATTTGCTTACACCCCCCTTAGCGGGATGGGGAAAGAATCTGAAAAAAAGATTGAATTAATGGATTGAGATAAAGAGTTTAACAGGACAGAAAAGGAAGGGAAACTTATAAAAATGCCAAGATAATATACAAGCCAAGTAATGCACAATGCAGTTGCTTACCACCCAGTGACTCATGCCCAGCCAGTCCCTAAGTAGCAGGCTGTATTCCGCAGCCAGCTCCCCCAGCTTTTTTTGAGCACGACAATATATGATCTAGAATATTCCTTTGGCCAGTTGGGTTCAGCTGTCCTGGCTATGTCTCCTCTCAGTTTTTTGTACACCCCCAACCTACTTGCTGGCATTGCAGTATGAGAAACTGAGAAGTTCTTGGCTTCATACAACCACTGCTCAACAGCAGCTAAAACATCAGTTTGTTGTCAACATTCTTCTCATCCTAAATCCAAGACACATCACTATACCAGCTACTACGAAAAAAATAAAGTCTATCCCAGCCTAAACCAAGACACAAATTTAGTCACCTGCTGTCTAAATGTTTGGCTGGGACCATGATTGTATTGATGAGAATATTTTTTTCAGTAAAAGAAACCAGAAGCAGGCTTCAGAGATAAAGTAGCTAATATACTGTTTTGCTGTATGTAATGTCAGAATGCAGTAATGCACTACTAGGATGCTCAAAATATTTGCTTGGCTGCTTATGGTAATATCAACCCATCTGAAAGAATTTGCTCCATTTTCAGAGTTTATTTCTGTTACTTATGTCACTTTTAGAAGAGTGTTAAACCATTAAACAGTAAATCTTCAAAGATCTGTAATATATTCTGTTTAAATTTAGAACCTAAGAGTAGTAAGAGCTGTGAAAATATAAGAAATACAAATGGCATTCCAGTGTTGAAGAAAAAAAGTGGAGTGTTTAACTTAAGCTAACTTACATTAAAAAGGACTCAAGAGGCTCTGATATTAATACTGTGTTAATTTAATGTCAAAGCAGAAATGAGAATAATTGACTATTGTCCTTTTTGCCCTCTATCTACTACTTTCGGAATCCTATTTTAACTGGACTTGTGTCATGGTTAAATTTTCCTGGAAGTAAAATACTAGACTGGTTCAGGATTCAAGTTGGTCTTCAATTCTTGTAGAAATTGATTTTTTTTGTGTTGTCCATTATTATACACTTAAATGTGTATTAATCTAAATATAGACTGGGGGGAAGAGTTAGAAGAATCAAGAATGAAGCAGGTAAGCTGAGCCTCGGAAGAAGGGAATATGGTAAGGGAAGGTGTTTTAGATTTTGCCTTTGTTTCTTAAACCAACCTTAATTTAACTGACAGGAACCCAAATTTTCCCCAGCTCAAGTCTGTTTTGCCAGTGATAATATTTCGTAAGGAGTCTCTTTGTCTTTATCTCAGTTCATGAGTTTTTCCTTGTCTTGTTATTGTGTCCTCCTATCCTGTTGAGGAAGAGTAGTGGCAGAGCAGCTGGGTAGTTGTCTGGCATCTGCCCAAGGTTAATGCCCCAGAGTAGTCACTATTGAAATGGTCTTTGCCCTCTCAAACTCTTTACTATATATCCACTTCCACTATAAGATGGATAAAGCTAATGTGGGGGTTTTGGTGTTTGGCTTGTTGATTTTTATTTTAACATAGAGCTTCTATTCAAATATATCTTAATTTTGCTTTCCATTCAGATTCAATGAAGTGAAAACTGACTGAAGGACTATAAGCAAAGGCTAATATAGTGATTGAAAATAGCAACATATTATTCTGAAGGGCAGTTTCTAAAATCAATGCAGGGACCACTGTAAATTGAAATTTAAGACAACTTCATTAGGTAAACGCATGCAAAATGTGGCTTTGTAATGACCTTTGAGTCTAAATGACAATGCAAATTATTCTGCAGGTGATTGTGAACTGGCATATGTTATGAGGAGAAAAAAATTGGTCATGCCATCCATTATTTTGGTGCTTGTAAGCAGTGAAATTTGCAGTAAGTGAAAATGCATGGCTTTACAGATGTGTGATGTAGGATGTTCCCAAAACCATGGTATTTAGAAAGATGAGAGAGCCATTGTATTCTGTCTTTTTCTTCACTGAAGTGCTATAAAACAAGTTTGAAAGTGCCTATTTTTCCTGCTCCTGAGGGAATAGACCATACAGGAAACATCCATGATGTTTCATGTTAGGTGGAGTCTCCTGTCCCAGAAGGCAGAATTTTTTTATGAGTTGAGTGATGTCTTGGGACCTCAAAGTGCATAAAGTGCTATGTAACTCAGCTGTAACTGAGACAGCTTTCAGGGTTCTCTAAATTGTTGAGAACACACAAAATCATTAGTGTCACAATATTTAGCTATTCAGCCATTAAGCTCTTTGTGTGCCTTTCTGTATCTGGTCTATGAATTCTGGTTTTTAGGATGCAATATGAACTCTATATAGGTCATAAAGCACCTTCAGTAGACATTCTAGCATCTTAGGTTGATACTGAATGTAATCATTACCAGTATAAAGCTTAGTACTGCCTCTGATACTAATGAGGATATTAAAGTGAGATGTAATAGCAGAATGTATTGAAGTTTGACTTAAAAAAAATGCATGAATTGTAGTAGTGGAATTGATGTTATTATGTGCAAGAAGACAAATACTAGACAAAATTTTGGCTTTTGGTTGGTTTGGCATTCACTTAGCAGAAGTGCTACCAAATGTTTCAGATAGTAAGATGAAGTGTGGGACTCTTTGTGAGAGAATTTCACTGAGTCCAGCTCTGGCCTAGATCCCACCAAACCTGTAGTCAGCTGTAAAATGATGGATCATCTGGGAAACACTGCTGTTGGGGTAGAGACATAAAGAACTCCATAACTATTTTGCACGACTCAGGGCTGTAACAGCCAACAGTGACTACTCAAGACGAAGTTGAAAGAGAGGGATCTGAAAACTACTCCACACCTTTATTTTTTCCAGGGAACCAGGGAACGATGATGTTTTTCATCTCTCCAGAGATAAGACTGGATTGAGCGTTGCCTGGACTAACTTTTCTATACATATATAGGAATAAAGAAAAATAGCTCCCATAGTAAAGGTGAGAGCTCATAGATCAAAATCAGTGCTGTGAAGTTTTAATGTAGGTTAATTTGGTGTTGAGAAAAAAGAATTATATGCTTGCTGTACTCTTGTCTCTCTCCCAGAAACAGTAGCTTACCTCTTGCTGACAGTAAATAGACTTCCTCCTTGGCTGGCTATTCTCCTTTAGCATAACGAGTGCATACTGTATAAGCAACTTCTACTCATTGTGGGCTTTTGAAAGGAGAACTCCAGATCTTTCCCTGTTATTCTCTAGTTACCAAGGGGAAGAAGCTGAATTCCTCATATCCACCTCTGCCAAAAGTAGTAGCAGAAAAAAGCTGATTGAAGCAGAAAACAGTGGCAAAAACGACAAAGTTAGCATTCCAATCTCAACAGCTGTAATTATCCTCTCTGTCTGGGCTATGGAAGACAGGGAAAGACAATTTTCAGATCAACCACCTGTAGGAAAGTTGTTTATTTTTTGGAACTCTTTTTAACTAGAAGGTGAATTCTTTTTTATGTAGTAATATAGATTTTAGAAAATGTTACAGTTTTGAGAGTGGAAGTAGTTTCAAAGAATTTATTTAATGTGCTTCTACATTATACTTGAAAGCAAATTTAACAGTTCTAATTCAAGCATTTTACTTACTTACTAAGAGTCCTCAAACTCAGCATGCAATGAACCCTGCTGATCTGAAACACTGAAAAGGGGAATTATTCTTGGTGTTTGCAGTTACAATTTTAACAAGGAGTTTAATCACAAGGGATAATTTCTCTTTTTTCAGTTTCCTATTAATATTGCCTTGGCCTCTTAGAATTTTACTTTACAAATTAGACCTAAAAAATAGTTTTATATATATAGATATATAGATATATAGCTATATATATATATATGAGTAGTTTCTACAGAAAAAGGAGTAAAAAGTACTTCTTGTACAGGCATGTATTTAATTTGCAGGGGTTTTATCTGTAACATTTCCTCTGGCATACCTGTCATGGGGTCATTACAGAAAAGGAGAAGTAGAAGATTTCTTCAAAATGCATCAGATACACTACAAAATCTATTTTGGGGTAATTCTCTATATGTACAACTGTACTTCTGCATATTAAATTTTTAATGGTACTGTGTTAAGATCCTTCTATGAGAATTAGCTATGGATCAGGAGTATTTTGATGAAATAACCTTTATTTAAAAAAGTTTACTCTGAAAATAGTAATCCATTAAATACATTCCTAGAAAATAATTTTTAAACCCTAAATCATCAGACTTGCAAAATTTATTTAGCTAAAGATATGAGAATTTTATCAAACTGAATATTTTTCTTCAGTCATATAGCAGCTATGGACGAGGTGGTTTTGGACAGTGTAAGTTGTAACAATTCTACTGACTGTATGGAGTACACCAAAAAACCCATGTCTAAAAACCGATGTTGTGCTAGTGTAAAACTGTGGAACTGATCAGCCTGATAAATTAATTTATTTGAGCAGCTTAGTGTGGATGACAAGGGTGATCAGCAATTGGAACAGGCTGCACAGGGAAGTGACAGAATCACCATCCCTGAAACAGTTCAGAAATCTTGTAGATGTGGTACTTTGGTAAAAAAATTTAGTGATGGACCTGAAAGTGTTAGGCTGAGGGTTGTACTCAATCTTAGAGGTCCTTCCCATGCTCGATGATTCTATGATAGCAAAACTGTGGATGTTGGTAACCCGGACACCATTGTCCATTCCATTCTCCTGGAGAAGATGGCTGTTCGTGGTTTGGACAGGTGTACTTTCCACTAGAAAAAAAATTGGATGGCTGAGTCTTGGGAGTGGTGGTGAAAGGAGTGAAATCCAGTTGACAGCCAAATAAATACAAGTGGGGCTCCCTAGGGCTCACTATTGGGGTACAGTTCTGTTTGATATCTTTATCTGGATAAGATCAGATAAAGAGACAACATCAAATTAGACAGGAATATTGATCTGCTGGAGGATAGAAAGGCTCTGCAGATGGGTCTGGACAGGCTGGATTGATGGGCTGAGGCCAGTTGCATAAGGTTGAACAAAACCAAGTGCCCCATCCTTCATTTGTGTGACAACAACCCCAGGCAGTGATACAGGCCAGGGGAAGGGTGGCTGAAAAGCTGCTTGGTGGAAAAGGACCTGGGGCTTCAACAGCTGAACATGGACCAGCTGTGCTCCCAGTTAGCCAAGAAGGTCAATAGCATCCTGGACTGTATCAACAATAATGTGGCCAGCAGGACCAGGGCAGTGATTATTCCCCTGTACTTGGCACAGGCAAGGCCATAACTTGAATCTTGTGTCCAGTTCTGGACCCCTCACAATAAGAAAGACATTGAGGTGCTCGAGCATTTCCAGAGAAGGGCAGTGGGGCTGGTGAAAGGTCTGGAGGTCTGAAGTCTGATGAAAGGCAGTTGAGGAAGTGAGGGGTGTTTAGCGTGAAGGAAAGGAATCTCAGGGGAGACCTTAGTGCTCTTGACAACTACCTGAAAGGAGATTGTAGTGAGGTGGGGATTGGCCTCTTGTCTCTGATAACAAGTGATGGACAAAAGGAAATAGCTTCAAGTTGCACAAGGGGGTGTTCAGATAAGATATAAGAAATATTTCCTTATGGAAGGAAAGGGTTATTAAGCAGTGGAACAGGCTGCTCAGGAAAAGGATTGAGTCACCATCCCTCAAGGTATTTAAAAGATGTGCAGATGTGACACTTGAGGATTTTTTTAAGTAGTGGCAACATTAAGTTTATGGTTGAACTCCATTTCAAGGATCTTTTCTGACCTAAATTACTCTATTATATTCAAATTTTTATATTATTCTCACACACTCACAATTCAACATAAACTTGAAATGCCAGCAAAAAGCAGTCTCACTGGTAGACTCTGATACTGTTCATACATTTCAGATGATTTCTACCAGTGAAAAAGACACATATACATCTTATGGGGCTTACTGTATGGAAATACTAACATGATGATGTGATCCAAGGATAAAACTTACTTAAAACTAGGTATGCATTTTATGGGAAAAAAGCCCTCTTTCAAAAATAATGAATTATTTTTTTATTGTCATTGACCTTTTATCACTCTGATTATGGTAGTAAGAGAAAACATCTTGCATTTTATGATAGTACATTGGGATACACAACTCTAGCTATAGATACATCATCTGGTCTGTGATTTAGGAGCCCTATTTTGCTAAATAATGTTTGACAATGGAATGTGTCTCAGTCATGCTTGCCCCCAAGATAGAGTCAAGATAGTTTGAATCATAAAATCTGAGTCTGAAGACCTGATAATACAGAAGAGGAAATACAGCACTGTGTTTACTTGCCTACTCAATGGTCAGCAGCAAAATATCAGCTCTATGTAAACATGAATCTTGCAGAAGGTAAAAATTGCAATTATCTAATGTTGAAATGCAGATGACTTTATTTTTTTTGGGGTTTGATTTTTTTTAACATTTCTGTGAATGTTTCATTTAGAGAATGCTTTCATCTGGAACAAATAGTGTGATCTCTGACTTATAAGTAAATATTTTGGGTAAAAGTGTTTTCTGTTTACTGCTGTCATTCTAAACTTAATCTAGAATACTCAGATCAAGAATAGAACCATTATATTGGTTTTTCTGTTTGTTTTAATTTGCTTTAATTTGCTTATGTCTCTGAGGAATATCATTTAAGGTGGGAAAATGATAGAATAACAAGGATAAAAAGAATACATCTTGCTGAAGTCCCTTACCTATACCTCTCTTACTGCATAAGGTGCACAAAACTTCTTGTAAACTGTTGTTTTCATGGCTCTCTGAGCTATTTCTTCTGTAAGAAGTTCATTATCAGTCCCTTTATAATAAGAGGAATTGAAAACCAATAAATCTGAGATTTTCAAACTGGAATCCTTGTGAGCTATCAGTAGTTTCAAACTACTGATTCCAAAATTATATTGTATATTCTTTATAGGGTCTCACTGCCTTCTCATTGATATGAAGCAGCAGAAAAAGCAGATTGGTCTGAAAATTTTTCAGAGGCCACAAGAAGGTCATTTGTAGAAATGTTTATCTTACATTTCAAATATCTCTTTTCTTTTCTTTCTCTAGCTTTTCTCTCATAACATGATAATTTGTGATATGCATCTGGTACCTTTTTCTTTTCTCGAAAGTTATTGTAATTCTTTCATTTCTAACCTTCAATTTATGTTCCATTGTGTCCTACTGAAATTATTTCCTATTTCACACATTCCCCAGTTCAGATAGTTTTATTATTGTGCCCTTTTCAATTCAGTGAGGACACCTTTACATCCTGATGGAAGTTCTTCAAAACATAGCTGACCTAAATCTTAATGGGATATGTAGTATCATTTCCCAAGAAGATTTCTGTTTCATTGTGTGATCCTGGGAGATCATTCTTAAGTATCACAGATATGAAATCGTTATGAAATGAATTTCCCATGAAAGTAACCTCTCACCCAGGAGAGATTAAACATTTGCTTTGTATCTTCTATCTCTTCTGAGTGAGAATAATAGCACAGTGACTGTGAAAATATATCGGGATATATTATTTTATGTTATAACAGGGTGGAAAAAGAACACTAAAACATTCTTTAAAATTAGATGAAATAATTTCTACTTGTGTTAGTATTCATAAAGTGACATATTGTCTAAAAATAATACAAGGAACACTTGGAAATTATTTCACTTACAAAAATTCAGGATTCATAAGACTTTGCAATACCTGTGCAGACAACAAAATTAACTTGCTTCTTTGTCTGTTCGTTATAATAGAATTTAGTGCAGTGATCATGGGATCTTATTTTTGCTGTGTGTCTATGGTTTTTGTTCACAGAACAGTGTCCTTTCTTGAACTGGTCTGTATTCAAGTATGACCCTAAACTGCTTTCTGAACACCACTTGTACCCTGTTTGAAAACTGAGTTAAATTTTCTTTTGTTAGAGTTTCCTGTGATTACAGTGACTCATTTCAAACTAACTTCTTTGCAGTAACATTCCAAAGAGAAAGTCTTCCTATCCCTGTGGCACAGGTTAGGATACAAGAGGAAATTTAGGTTACAAATACTCCACAATTGTAGGCAACTTGATTCATGCTGCTTTGTATTGTGGTGATTACACAGGTTCAGGACACTGAATCCCACTGAACTCGGCTAAAACAGTGAATGCTTGAAGTCTGAAGCATGAAAGCTCTGGAGGTCTCACACCAGGAAGAGGAAGGAACACACAAAACAGACTATTCTTACTGCCCTTTGAACTGTGTCACTGAGACTGGCTTCAGAGTTAGGTAGCCTTAGTCAGCTGCTTTTTGTCTGTGGGAACAGAGATTGATTATGACTTGATTAAGTTATCTGACCTATCTTGCAGGGAATCAGATTGATCTACTGGAATACTTCCTTCTTTCAAGAATGAGCTGGTTCTTGTGCACGAAAATGAAAGTTCTTTCTGGAATCCTCTTCCTTGCTCCCTATCTAAACTTCTTCCCTTTTGGACCTCATTCCAAGGTTTTCTCTTTGTGCTTTATTGCCTTCTCTTGTTCTAGCCGGACTGAGGAACAAGACAAGTTAACTGATATTGAAAATAATTTATATTCACAAAGAGCATGAGAGTTCTGGCATGCCTTTTCACTTCTGCCAGTAGACTTTAAGCTAAAATAAAGTTGGTTGAATTGGCCCATATCTTCTGGCAGATTGTGCAAGTTTTTCCTACGCCTTTGTTTCTTCCTACTTCTTCCATCCCATAACAGTTCTGCTGTGGTCATGATAAGATTAAAGTTGAAACACTTTATCAGTGTTGCAATAGCGTACTGGTGTATGTATAAGAGCACAAAAATTAAGGTAATCTTATAACCATCACTCACCAGAGTGAAAAGTTCTGGTGCAGACACATTCCACAGAGAAAGACACATTTCTAGAACCAGGGGAACCCCAGGAGAGCACCAAGATCTGTTGACAGAGGGAAAAGAGCCAACAAAACTTCAACCCTGAACATGAGGAGAACAGACTTCAGATTGCTCAGGGAACTAGTTAGTAAGGAGCCCATGGAAAATACTTTTGAAGGTACTGGGGTCCATCAGTGCTGGTCATTTTTCAAGCACCACCTCCTAAAGGCACAGCAGCAGGGAATTCCAAAATGTTGGAAGTCAAGCAGCTAAGACAGAAGGCCAGCTTGGCTAACAGGGATCTTTTTTTGGAGTTAAGACAGGAAAAAAAAGTTTTATGCCCAGTGGAAACAAGATTGGGTGACATGGGAGGAATACGGTGATGCTGCTCACCTCTGTAGGGAGAAAATACACGTGGCCAAAGATCAACTGGTATTATTGGAAAGCACCTGAAGGACAATGCAGTGATCAGTCACAGCCACCACAGCTTCATGAGGGGAAGGTCTTGTTTGTCAAACTTATTTTCCTTTTAGTACAAATAGCCCACCTAGCTGACCAAGGAAAGCAAGTTATGTGATCTTTTTGGATTTCAGCAAAGCTTTTGATAATGTCTCTCACAGTATCCATCTGGACCAAATGTCCAGCACACAGGTGGTTAAACACAGGTGGATAAAACATCATGAGATGTGTGAACAACTGGCTCACAGGTAGAGCACAACGGGAACTGTAATGAATGAGGTGACATCAGACTGACAACCTGTCGCTAGTGGGATTTCACAGGGCTCCATCCTTAGCCCTGTGCTCTTTAACATCTACATAAATGACTTGGACATAAGACTTGAAGGAATACTAAGTAAGTTTGCCAATGACATTAAATTGGAAGGAGCTGTTGACTCTCTCGAAGGCAGAGAGGGTCTGCAGAGAGACCCCAACAAGTCAGAGGGCTGGGCAATCACCAACCATATGAAGTTTAACAAAAACAAGTGCCAGATTCTGCACCTGGGACAAGTAATCCCATCACACAGACTGGAGAATGAGAGGCTGGGGAGCAGTATTGCAGAAAGACAACTGAGGCTCTTGGTCAATGGCAAGTTGAATCTGAGCCAGCAGTGCCCTGGCAGCCAGGAGGGCCAACCCTGTCCTGGGGGGCATCACCAGCCTGGCAAGGGAGGGGATTGTCCCTCTCTGCTCTGCACTGGGGCAGCCTCACCATGAGTGCTGCATAAAGAAGGATATAAAACTATTAGAAAGCATCCAGAGGAGAGCTAAAATGATGGTGAAGGGCCTTGAGGGGAAGCTGTATGAGGAGGAGCTGAGGTCACTTGTTCTGTTCAGCCTGGAGAAGAGGAGACTGAAGGGAGACCTCATTGCAGTTACAACTTCCTCGTGGGGGGAGGAGGAGGGGCAGACATTGATCTCTTCTCTGTGGTGACCCGTGATAAAACTCAAGCGAATGGTATGAAGCTGTGTAAGGGGTGATTTACATTGGATATTAGGAATGAGTTCTTCACACCAGAGGATGTTTGGGCACTGGAACAGACTCCCCAGGGAAGGGGTCACAGCACTCACAGAGTTCAAAAAGTATTTGGACAATGACCTCAGGCACAAAGTGTGAGGGGTTTTCCTGTGCAGGACCAGGCGTTGGACTTGATGATACTTGTGGATCCCCTACTACTCAGGAAATTCTATGATTCTACAAAATAAAATGAAACAAAACAAAAAGAGAAAAAGGAAGATATCTTAATTGACCAAAGATTTAGACAATTTTTAATCAGATGTTCATTTAAGTGATATAGAAGAAGACAATACACTTAAATTGTTGCGGTGAAAAGTTTTTATAAAGAGGGCTAAGTCATTGTCACAGGTGTACTGTTCAATACTATTCAATTAGAGAAATAAAATGAAAACCTCTCTGTACTCAAATGCAAATCGACAAAAATGGAAGAAGGGAACATAAAGAAAGCACTTAGTCATAAATGAAAAATGTTAAATCAATACCACAGAGGTGGTCCATGCATATTTTCCTTTAAAGGAAAAATTCAGTTACCGTGATACCTCTCAAAGCCTCTGCTTTCTCAGAAGTTGGATCTCACTTCTGATCAACAGTGGAGGTCTGGAAAAGTCTTTTTCATATGAATGACAGTTTGGAAATCCTACACAGATGGAGTATTTACTCCAGTAGATGTTTTTTGCTATAACTCTAATTTTTTTACTGTATTTTGCATAACCATTGTAATTGCATCACAGCTGTGTGTATAAATAAGAATTTCAAGCAGTTTTAATGTTTTTCAGATGAACTTCAGAGAGCTATTTGCATCTCTGGCAATACCTCTTTTCAGGCATAAAAACTACTTTCTGAGCTGGAAAATAATAAAATCATATTCTGCTGTTACCTTGAAAACTGTTAACAAAGCTGATTCTCTTACTGGTCAGAGTACTTTCCTTCTAGTCATTCCATTGCCTGGGAAAGCACTCAAAATGTATGGATTGCCTTTAGACCATTTTACACCTGAGCCATGACTGTCTGGGTTGACTCCCTGTGTCATTCCTCTCTCTTTCCATTTTGTCATTGATGTAATAGAAGAAAATTAAAGTCATTATAATTAGACTGACAGTAAAACTGAAAACTCCAGCTATGCCCTGGAGTATCTGCTCTGCCCAAAGGCTCATGTGAGTTGCTAGTAAATTAACCAAAGCAATGTTCAAGAGCATCCTGCCTGCAACACCTGCCTATAACTGTGTTGTTACGGAGAAATGAGGGACCACTAGTAGAAAAATTTATGCTTTAGAAACTTTTGGAAAATCCACAAAAGAATCTTCTGGATCTTCTTTGCCTTTTCACACTGTGTGAATTTTAGGCTATGAAAATTGTGTTATAAGCGTGCAAAAATAAAATGATGAAATATAGTAATAAAACCTCCTTTGCAAGGTCTCTTTACTCCGGAACTTTACTTGTTTTTAAGTGTCCCTAGCCATATGGTCAAAGAAAAGTAAGGAGGAGAAAAGTTTGCCTAGAATGAAGTTCATTGTTTTGGGTTGAGAATAACTATTTTGGATTTAAGACTGGTGATAAAATGAAACTTAAAGAAAGGAGACTGGATAATGGAAGTGAAAGTGACAGCAGCTGAAGCAGGAGGAAAAGCCTGAAAATTTCAAGGCTGAAAATCATTTGGGTGAGAAGACTTGGGTCACTTTTCCTCTAGAATGTTATGCAAACTGACACACACTCAGCTTAAATGTAGAGACTTACTAATAGCTGTAATTCAGTACTTACACTATGGGTAGGAACTGAGCCAGGTTTGAAAAAGTGTTTACAAATTGACTAGTCCTTGAAAATGTGCACATATGTAGATCATATGTCTGAAAGTACTGAGCAAATAGAAATTGCATCCTAATGCTAAGTAGGTTTTCTAGCCCTAGCTGTTGTTAACTTAGGTTTTTTTTTTTTTTTTTGAGGGAGAAAAGGTGTTTGAGACAAGCTCCAGTGTATGAATGGCTTGCATGTAAACACTAGTATTTTGGTTATTGTGAGACACCTGTCCTGACTCTACTGTAAAAACTGATATAGATTATGGCAAACTAAAACAATATTGGGGGATTTAAGCAAGAAAATGGTATCTGAATCTAAAATGAGAAAATTGAAGAATTTTTTGTCAAGGACAATTTGGAAATTAGCACAATAATCTAAGTGTTTATTTTTATTCGACTCACTTTGAGATATTAATTATCTGGTTTTAATTACTTTTTGGTTGTATTGCTGAATTCAGTTTTTGTCACACAGAGTGATAAAGTTAGTCAGGTACAGGCTTTGTGCTTGGTAAATCTGTTCAGACTGATTCCGTGCCTTTCACATACTTAGAAATTATTTTGAGGGCACCTGTGATCTTGGGAATGGAGGAGTGGCTGACTTCAGTTTCCCATATCCTTCTCTATGCTCTCTTTGGGACATAAAATTTATATTTTTCTAGTTGATTTTTCTAATTCTGAGAACATCTTCTGTTCACTGCTGTCTTTCCAGGTTGGTGAAACATCTTTGTGATGACTTTAGCCAGGTTACTCTGCAATGCTGAATATTTGGTTAGAAACTCTGGACCTGTACATGTTCGTCTTATTCAAGCAGCCCCTGACTAAACTTTTTCTAATCACACCCTTCCTCTCCAAGCTCTGCTGCCAAGCATATGGACTTAGGACACCAGCTTGCCACTGAAAACTGCAGGGAGAAGAGAGGCCAAATACAGCAGTCTTTGCTTCATTACTAGAATACCCACCACACTGACTACTCAGCCAAAGCTTTTCTTGGCTTTCCTTTTGCTTCAGTGTACACCAGTACCTTCCCATTGGCCTTCACTTATCCTTCCAATTTTCACTCCAGTGAAACATTGGCCTTTCAAATGCTCCTTGAGTTCTTCTTTGTAATAAATATATGGTTACCTGCACTTCTTTGAGCCTCTCTCCTTGCATTTGAGCTTAGTTGGTGTTCTTTAACCTGCCTGGAGATTTTCTGCTATGACTGCTCATTTTATTGCACTTAGATCATTTGATTCAACACTTGACTCCCTTTTTTGGTAACCCTTGTGCTTTAAGGAAGCTACCCTTGAAGATCTATCAGACTTCATGAGCTCCTCGGTCTTCTATGCAACTTATGAAATCCTGCCAGCAGTTCACTGAATAGACGGAAAACAGTTCTGAAGTCTGAACATTCTCCTGCTGCTTGCTTCCCTGTCTGTTCTCCTGCTGCTTGCTTCCCTGTCTTACCTCTAGATCTTTAATTCTTCAATCTTCAGGTTATCTGCAGCATAGATTGTCAGTGACTATCATATCTCTAACCAGTTTTTGCTATGTAGTAGAGCACCTTCCTGGCTGGTCTATCCTCTAAGTTTTGGGGAAAAAAATAACACACTTTTAAAACTTTCTGGATTAGGTGTGTTTCAGAGTGCTGTTTTTTCAGTAGATATCAAAGTGGTAAAATTCCTCTATGAGAATGAAGATTTGTGACTGGAGCATCTTCCAGCTGTCTGGATGATGCTTAGTATATTTTGAATAATGCTCAGTCTATTTTTTCTATTTTTTGGTAGCTGCCAGAGTCATTCCTTAATAGATCACTTTGACCTTTTACAGATCCTGTTTCAGATTATCATTCTGTATGAGACCTCTATGTATTCTTTTTGTTCCTTTATGTAGAATGAAATATTTTTTCTTCCTTTTTTCCTGAAAATCATGTATCCATCTGTCTCATATCTCCATTCATAAAAATGATCTCATCTTGCTTTTCTGATTTGTTGCCCCCTTTTTGTCAGGTATCACAGATTCCTTGACAACAGTCTGCTCTTTGAAGATCACTATGGTTTTGTAGGAGTCAAAATGCTTTGGCAGCTTGAGAGCAATGGATTCACTGACATGATATATGTGTTCCTCCTGTAGCCTTTCTCCTTGATTTGATTGGGAATCTCCCACAGGTCCCTGTCCTCTTCAACTGAGTCCTCAGAGACATAAAATCAACCTTCATCTCATTGTCCCTGAGCAGTGTTTTTTGTTCTTATGTTTGTTTTTATGTACTTTTGTTTAGTTGTAGCAATGGGCAACAAGGAGCAGTAACTCAAGAGCTAGATGAGATCCAGCAGTCTCCGCAAGGTCGAGGATCCCCTCCCTGGGTAAGTGCTAAGCCTCCCTCAAACAGCAAATTTGTTTGGAAGGCAGGTTTGAGTGCAAGGTTGCACTTTGTTCTGCATTCTGAATTACAGCCATTTTTTAAAAAATATGTACACATTCCAATGAAGAGAAACCATTTATTTCACTCATTTTATTGAAAATAAACCCATTTAAAAAATCTAATTTCTTCTTGTAACCCTCCCTCAAATAGAGAATTTATTCTTTCCCACTGTTCCCCTTAAGGAACTGAATGGCCTCTTTCACATGTTTGGAGAATTCTCTGAGAACTACTCTATGAAAATAGCTTCTAAGGAGAGTTGAATTACTTCTTCAGGTGCACGGTTTATATGCCAGTAGTGCAGTCAAGATGATATCTTTGATATTTCAGAGATTGTTCCTTCAGTTCAAGACTCATAAAATGTAATGGCTATTCTTTTTTGGAACCTTTCACTTTATTGCAGCTTGCATAACAGTATGAAATGTGTAGCTTATTTTCTGGCACTTCAGAAGATGTACAGCTTGCCCTAGAAGTTTGGATTAAAAGGTAATTTCAGGCCTAATGAATATGAAGGGCCAGTTTTTGTGATTCATGTTGGTCCAGACTTCTGCTTGATGTTGGTGGATGCTTAGAGAGTTAAAAGAACTGGAATTTTAGACCTGATGCTGCTTAGCCATCTGTATTTGAATATTTCCCTTTAAATAAGAGGGCCTTCAATCTATTTAGATTAGGTAGCAGAATAACTGGACTGAACTTCTCTACCTATGGAGCTTTGGATTCTCTGCATTAGGAAAATGTCTGGTTCTTTAGCAGCTGAAGACTTGGTTTCCTATATTTAGGAACCAGCTTCAGAAATTTTAGCTCTGATCCTAAGAGGATAGCTTAAGAGGTGATAAAAGGAAACCGACTAGAAAGTCTTTAAAATGAAACTTTTAATGGGAAGGACTAGAATATTCAAATGCTCCATCCAGTAAAAAATGTGTCCCTGGAGGTCAGTAGTGGGGCCAATACTGTTTAGCCTCTTGTCAGTGACACTGACAGTGGGATCAAGGGCACCCTCAGCAAGTTCACTGACAATGCCAAATTCTGTCAGGCAGTGAACATGCTGGAGGGAAGGAATACCATCCAGGGGGACCTGGACAGGTTCATGAAACCTTGTGAAGTTCAGCAAAGTAAAACTCAAGGTCCTACACCTGGGACATTCCCAGGCACACCTACAGGTTGGGCAGAGAAATAAGAGCCACCCTACAGAGAAAGAGTTGGGGACGCTGGTTGATCATGAACCAAGAGTGTGAGCTCACAGCCCAGACAGGGAGGGCTGGGACTAGATAATCTTTAAGGTCCATGCCAACCCTTTAACATTCAGTGACTCTATGATGATCATTTTGCAGTAACTCAATCTTGCTCAGGCTTTTCTGAGTTGACTTAGAAGGGGACTGCTTCTGAAAAGTGATTAGAATCAGAAAATAAGACCTCAAAACAAGTATTTCAAAAACTGCATTTATTATTCACCCTTTTCTTTCCTATAAGAGGAAATGAAGGACAACTATCCTATGTTCTGAAATTTTACTCCTGTGTTTGCAACTGGGATTTGTCTCAATATCTTTAATCAAAAAATGTCCATCTATCCAGCTATACAGAACTATTCTGATCATCTCCATACACTGATTTATTTTCCAGCTGCACAGCATTCCTCCTACCAGCTTTATATGAATGTAAGAATGCTGTTGTAGAAACACTTTTTCCTGTTCTTATGCTAAGCTATGCTTGTGAGCTGAACCAGATCCCCTCTAGATGAACAAGATCATTTCTGCAAACATGCTGCAAGAACCAGCCAGGCTTCCCCACTGTTCACTTGAAAATATTGTGAGAAAGAATTATCAATAGACAGACACTTGAAATCCACAGACTTACAAACAGGAAGTGAGTGCCAGGACTGACTTATGTGAGAAAGGAGCCGTCATTATGAGTCCTGGTAGCTGGAAGAGATGAAGGATGAGTCTGGTGTTCAGAATATTGATTCTTTATGTAGACAGAACAAAATTCCTGGGATTCTTCAGCATTTTCTTATAGAGTTTTGCAGGTTTTGACAGGGAGTATTTTCTTTGTAGTAGCTAGTATGGAGCCATGTTTTGGATTTGTGCTGAACATTGTTGATAGCACAAGGATGTTTTTGCTACTGTTGGGCAGTGCTCACGCAGAGTTAAGGCCTTTTCTGCTCCTCACACTGCCCCACCAGTGAGGAGGCTGGAGTACATGGCAATTCAGGACGAGACACAGGACGGCTAACCCTGACTAAGCAAAAGGATATTCCATTACATATGGCACTGTCTTCAGCATATACAGCTGGGGGAAGAGGAAAGTGGGGGGGGGGACACATGCAGAGTTCGTGATGTTTGTCTTCCCAAGTTACTGGGATGTGTGATGCAGCCCTGCTTTCCTGGGTATAGCTGAACACGTCTCTGCCCTTGGGGAGTGGTAAATGAATTCATTGTTTTGGTTTACTTGTGCTTGCAGATTTTGCTTTTTCTGTTTAAATTTTGTCTCAATCTACAAATCTCACTTTTGCTCTTCCTATGCTCTCCCCATCCCACTGTGGAGTAGTGAGTGAAAGGCTCTATAGGTCTTAGTTGACAGCTGCAGTTAAACCATGACAATTGTATAATGTTTATGTTTTCTTTTAAATTCTAGATGATTAAGGACTTCAGGCTAGCAAGTTGCTTACTATGTCTGTAATTTTTTTCCTTCTAGTTGACTTAACTTTTCCTGGAAATATGACAAGGTTCATTCTCAGTTTAAAAACACACTTATAGGCTACAAACTCTGCCCTAGAAGCTCCAGATCATCTTGCAGTCAGTCACAAAAGTGATATCTAAAATACCTGATACCCAGTAGTGTGCAGATAATAACTGGTCTTTGGGGAATAGGTATCAAACTAATTAATAAGTAAGAACTGCATTCGTTTTTTATGGGCTAGGTAGTGTGTAGATCTCACTTTCAAGAAGTCCATTATACAGCATAGCTATGGGACTATATATTTCACAAAATAGTCTTAAGATGCTGTATGTTGGTTCTATAACAATATTTTTTTCAAATTTTTTTAAGAAATCATTTCAATGGAAGTTAGAAGGAAGTAGGCTTCTGTGTTATGTGCATAGCTGGAAGTAATTTTCAGGTATTCAGGATGTAGGGAAAAATGTGCTTTTACTAGAAAAATAAAAGCTTTTATATCTTATTTTATTTCATTGGAATGTTCCCAGAAGTCATAATGATATCTTGGTTATCTTTAATGAGGAAAATTTGATACATCATTTAAGAGGTTTGATTATTTTTATTTGAAGTTGTTTACAGTCTCTGAAGTTCTAATAAAATACATCTAAGATTATGTGACCATAATTTTACAAATAAAAATTATTTGGATATGAGTGAATTTATTCTTCAGATGTGAAAGGCACTTAATCCATTATAAAGAATAGGAATGGGAATAGGAATAGGAATAGGAATATGTTAGAGAGTATAGCTTATATGAGGTAGATTTAACAAATAGGTTTTTTGACTTTTCTTCCCCAGAATGATACTTTTCCATCTTTTTATGTTATTCCCAGGAGTTTTGTGCAAGTTTTCTTATGGAAAATGCTGTCTTGATTTTGAACATTTTCGTTATGGTATCTATTAGCCTGTGGCTTGTCATTCATGGTTAGCAATTTGACCAGTTATTGTGACACTTACTGAAATAACAGGAATGAAATACTTAAGCCTTATCTTATACAGCTTCCCCATTGTAGGGGAAGAGAAGTCAAGCCATAGGAATTCTGTTTGCTTAGCTAATAAATGTGCCTATTGAGTGCTAAGATTTTATCACTGGGTTAAATATACTAACAGATTTGACAATTCAGTCCTTCCTACAAGATCTGCCCTTTGATCTTAAGCTTTTTAGTGGTGAGTTGAAAATGGCTTGAGATCCAACCATGATTTTGAGTTACAAATTTTGTGAAAATTAGATATTAAAATGGACAGGATAGCTACGTAATTTTTTAATAATTTGCTTCAGTTTTTGAAATAGAGGCTTCTCTTGATAGAGAGTTGGGATCCAGGAATCATGAATGATAGCAGAAGGGTAAAAAAAAGGGGACAGAATGGTCTTGTTTTCCAGGAAATGTAACTAGCTTGCACATTTTCTGGAAAACGTGAAAGCATTACAGTCATTATATTAAAAACTTGTATTGAAACTTGTATTTTCTCTTGAAAACAGTGGTTATTCCAGGGAAGTGATGTGGCTTAATGAAGGGCTATATTGTCTAGACATGCTATAGCTATAGCTGATTGGAATGACCCACAGGGAAACAAAGTGCATTAGATCCCACATTAGATTTAACTATGCCAGTCACAACTGACAAAGGAAAAGGTTCAGTTAGGTCTGCTGGGAAGTGTTTGTGTTTCCTGGGAATGAAAGGAAAACTTTTCAGCTAGAATGCTAAAAAATACCTGTTTCTTCATGTATTACATTTGTAAGTTCAGAAAAATTACCTGATGCAAACATATGATTTCTCTTAATGTTCTAAACAGACAAAAGACACCCTATGAATTTTCAATTTCTACTTCATGCAAACACATCTTGGGATACTCTTAATCATGCTGATATCTGAATGATGAATTATTCTGGAACATATATAAATATCAATATAAAATTTACTCTCAAATGAGGTACAAAATATGTCTCTAATGGTCAGCTAGTCTCCTCTATATTAAAGTAAAAAAGATATATATTCTTTCCTGCTTCTGAAGGAGAAAGAGAAGCTAAGAATGGTCCCAAAACTGCATTGAAGGTTTCATGTCTCTGATTTGCCTCTCCTTTAGCTTTAGGCAGAGGAGGAAGAGGGCTTGAATTCTCAAGTTCCAGCATTTGGGTGTGAGTATATGTTTAGGATTTTGTCTGTTTTTAAATAGCCTAAGGGTTGAAGAATCACTGAGGAAATGAGTTAGAAATGAAAATTACTAATGAGAAGCGATCATCTTAGGAACATGAGCAGGTGCAGCTGCAGGACTACACGAGTATGAAAGCCTGGATGCAGAAAGAATAAAAAAGTTTCCTCATTCTCACAATATAAAGGATTCAAATTTATTTTGTCAAAATGAAGCCTAGTTGTATTATAACTTTGGCTTCATGTATAGATAATAAAAGGATAGCCCAGGGTTTAATTTGCAAGCTCATCAAGACCAGAGAAGTAATTGAAGTGTGTGCATTAAAATAGAGAGCTGGGCGATGAAAACAGACAGACTGCTGCAGGATATGAAATCTCCTATGAAAAGGATTATGTATTTCTGTGGCAATAGAGAGACAAAAACTGATAGTATTTATGGGGCAGGATCCCTGTAGGGATAAAATACTATTGTAAATGGAAAATACCTCTTGAAGAAATTTGATTTTTTGGAGGGGTGGTGGGGGGGAGGAAGTGAGATGCCACAAAACTATCTTAGTTACAGACATCTTTGGATCATGAAACAGCCTCTTGTGATTGTAATTTCTGTTTTTTTCTAAGACTTTCTATTATATCTGAAAGAATCTGTTGCCAGCCTATAGCATCCAGATGCTTTTCAAGTTGCTGGGCACACAAACATGCAAAAGGAATCTGTAGATTGCTTTTCATGAAAAAGCAGTGTATTTAATTCAATTCTTAAGCTAGCACTCATAAATCTATTTTATAAAAGTACCATAGAATTTGTTAATAGTATTTGAATTGCTTTCAAAGACCAAACTTGTTTCTTTAAAACGATGAATTGAAAAGTCTACTCTGCTCAACATAGTGCTGTTGAAAGGTTTCTGAATTGTTATGGAATTAATTTCATTTTAAGGCTTCTAAATAATTCAAAAATCAAGGAATTTAGGCTTGTTTGAGGGAGTTCTTGCTAAGTTTCTCATTACTTTTTGTCAGGGTCTAGGTATCAATCCAGCTGGCATTAGACCTTCAAAGTCTCACTTAGGAGGACCAGGAAGTATAAAAACAACCTACGGACTTTGACTTGCAGATTAAAAATTACTTAGATTTAAAAGAGATTTAATATTGAATATTTTCTAATTAAAACTCAAATGGGACAGTTGGCATTAAGAATCAATGGGATATAAAAGTAAAGAAGGAAAGAGAAGGAAATCTAAACCAACGAGGTTGCTGTCAGTCTTAGGAAAAAGAGCACAGTTGAATCAACTTGATTTCTAGGAGGATAAAAGCTAATAATTAATAGGTAGTATAATTACAGGCTAATCACCAAAAATGCAAATAAACAGTAAGTGGAGGGATGCTGTATCTTAATGAGTGCAAGTGCCTCGAAGATTGAAGGGTATTTAATTGCCTAAAGGAATAAGGGACTCATGATGGAATGCAGAAGGACAGCCATTTTGGGCTTGTGTAATAAGTTTTGTAGAACATTTTAACAGGGTAGTGGCACTGTCAAAGATGTAATGAGATATTTAGAGAAGGACCAAAGGTGGAGAAAGGGAGGAATAGAGGTGAACTGGGGGAACAGGCACATGCAAATGGGGAGACAAGGAGGCAGGGTGAAGCAGGGAGGGAGAAAGGACTTCAGTGTAAACAGATTTCTGGTCAATAGGTTTGGCTAAAGACTAGATCTGATCACCAGAATCTTTCATTTCTGCATGTTAAATGCTATTTCTGTTTTCCTCAGTAGAGTCCTGTGTGGTGTTTGTTTGTTGAGGTCTAAAAGTCTGTAACTGGAAAGAGTGTGAATGTTTCCCTAGGGAAATTCAGTGTTGCAGTGTGCACTTCACCATATAATTTCAAGCCAAATTAGCTGCTGCATGGGATAAGAGGTCTGGCAGCACGTTATAGGAGAGAGTAGGTTTGGGCACCAGACAGTGGAGACACCAGCAGTCTGACAGTCAGATATTTGATGGTTCTTTCACCTTCTGGGGCAGACAGCCTGGCAGTCATCTTCTGAGAAAGCCATAGGTCTGGGACAACTATTGTGGAGTGAGAGAGGTAAGTACAGAACAAGAGGGGGTATGAGTACTGACAAGAAGAGTGTGTCTGCAAAACCCAAGGACTTCTACGGTCAGATACTAATCTGACCGTAGAAGAGAGACCAGAGGATCTGGGGCTAACTACTGGATAAATTTGGTTTCTAAGAACACGTACATATATATGTACATAGAGAATATCAACTAGCAGCACCCACCCTGATTGGTAGAGGAAAAACATAGTCAGGCTAATAATGTTCAGAAAAAAAAGATAAAAAGCCTGCATTGATCCTCTTTTGTTCTACTAATCCATTCTTATTTCCCGAATTTCAAGAAATTTTCAGTGACTTTAGTTAATTTAGAAAAGGTAATTTATCAGTGTGAAAATTTATTTACCAAATTAATTTGGTTGAGTGGATCATATGTGAGGTCAGTGTTTTTGAAACTTTTTATTTCCCTCCTAGTTACAGCTTTTGCTTCAGGAAATGTTATGATCTCATCATGACTTATATAAGAACAACATGAGTCTTATGTTTTAGCTCCTCCCCAGGTTGATCACAGCATCAAGTCTACCACAGCTCAAGCGTTTGGACAGTGCTCTCAGCCACATGGTGTGAGTCTTGGGGTTGTGCTGTGCAGGGCCAGGAGATGGACTTGATGATCACTGTGGGTCCCTTCCACCTCAGCATATTCTGTGATTCTATGACTACTTTCAAATGCTAAAGCACTTCTGGATGTGTAGTAGTTTTGTGCCATGGCAAAGATGGAAGTAGAATAGTAAATCTGTTTCAGAATCATTTTTACACCTAAAATTTGTGTTCGTAACTTTGTGTTATTGAAAGAAATAGATGTTGAATTTTCTGAAGCATGATACTGAGAAAATAGACATATTATCTCAAAAATCTAAAAAAAAAAAACCCAATATAAAAATAATGTTTTAGAGTTTTGGGGTTTGATTTTGTTTAGTTTGGTTTGGTTTTGGTTTGGTTTACTTTGGTTTGGGGCTTTTTTTTTTGTAGTTTTGTGGTTTTTTGTTCTGTTTTTTTTTTTTTTTTGTTTCGTCTGGCTTTGCTTTTGTGTTTTGTTTTGTAGGATTTTGTGTGTGTGTGTGATGGTGGTTTTTTTCCTAATTTTTCTGTTTTATAGTTTTATTCATAAACTCATATTCATTCAAAAGTGAGCTCCAGTCCAGGAAAGGAACACACACTGTGAAATAAGGTTACATTTTGGTATCAGTGAATCTTCATGCTAACAAAGTCAACAGCTGAAGAAATTGTTCAATGTGGTCAACTAGAGTTAATGCAATGGCTCACTAGAGTCTAGTTTACTTTCTCTGTGAATGAAGATTATATGAAAGATAATTGGGTTAGGGAGAAAGAAAGAAAAAAACAAGGTTTTTTTTTTTCCCCTATTCTGTAGCCTTAAAAATTTCCAACTCATTGTGAACTAGTCTACTGTTGAGCAGGATTCCCTAAGAACAAAGCATTTAAGCCCTGGAACTGAATGGCCACTGCCAGTATTTCTCCTCTAAAAAATAGCAAATATTTTTTTGAAGTGTTCTGAACTGCACTGAGAATTCTTCACAAAAAATAATGAAGAAATGCTCTCTGATTTGCTACAGATAACAGATGGTGTGAAGGAAGTCTGTCATACATAATGTTCAGATGCCAAATCTCTTCTTATAAAAGGATTGAATAAATATCCCATGCAGATGATATTGTATGAAACAGATTATTCTCCCCAAAATAGCTTTTTTTTTTAGAGCTTTCCAATTCCTGCAACTATAGAAGTGTAAATAAAGTAAGAAAAAAGATTTGTACTCTGTTTTATGGAGAGTCACAGGAGTGGCTATTTTTTAAAGCATTTTATTTTTTTTCTGTACATTAAGGGGAAAATATGATTCAGTTTAAGATGCAACATTGGAGCATTTGAATTAAACATTTTTTTTTTCATTACTGACCACTTATTTTTTGAATATATCTCACAAAATATTGTTTGGATTTTTTCCCCCTTACTAGGTTCTAATTAGCTTCAATGCTTTTTAGTAGGAATTAAGAAGCTCATCAGGACAACCATATTTCCCCAAATGGTGTTGCTACAATTCATGACACATAGGGTTTTTTCAGGAATAAGCTGATTTTGGTTTTTCTTCTTTAGTTTTTTTTTTTTTTTTAATTATTTTGGGGGGGGTAGTTTTTGTAGGGATTTTTTTTGTTTGTTTGTTTGTTTGCTTGGTTTTTTAATAGAAGGAGAATAATTTTGGCTCAGATTGTTAATGGAAATTAGTCACTTAATTCTTGTTTGGTTTGGTAGTTCAGAATTTTCATCGTGATTGCTGAGATCAAGGTTTATACTGTAGTGAGAGTTATAGGTATATATAGTCCCAGCAAAACTCTTTAATTGGAAGACAGCCTGAACTCTCAGTAGTTATCAGTGTATCACCCTCCATTGCTTTCACAATATCTGCCTCTTGAGTTATAGATGCAAGGTTTCCTCAAATAGTACACTCAAAATTTTCAGGTTGTGGTTTTGATGTCTTTTATATTTTTATTATTATTTAATACTAAAACATATAGACCAAGTGATTCCCAAGCTCTGTACTGCTGGTCTCAGGAAGAAAAACTCAGGTCTGGAGATATTTTCTAACTTGTGTCTGGGGCCAGAAAGTGTTGGATGAAGTCATAACATGCTTGACAAACACTTGGTATTTGACAATTAAAATGCCCTTTGCCAACTGTGCTTAGCACAGTGAGTATCCTGACCTGTTGAACAAATTGTGGGTTTACAGTGAAAAGTTTCAGTACTATTTAAGATCTCAATCAGTATAAAATCAGTCAGTCTTAATTTCTCATTTTTTCCCCCCACATTTCCTGGCATGGAATTATCTGAAGCCACAGGTTAGCTCTTTGAGTTCTATCTTAGTACTTCTACTCTTCTCTGAAGACTTTGAGTTTTTGAGATGGAATTTAGTACTTGCTTTCAGCAGCTTCAAGTGATTTGTCTGAATTGTCTGTTCTTATTCCTATCCAGATCTCAAGGTTTATTCCAGGATAATATAAAAGAGGGGATTTTTGTACTTGGATTTTTTGGCTAACTTCAACTTTAGGTCCAGATGTCTGTATAGTTGAGCTTTGTGAAGCCAAAACTCCTAATGTTTCAGCTAGCACTGTAGTCTTGTTAGATACACAAAGAAGTATTTTTATGTCAGATTCCAAGTCAGTAAGCTAAGAGGCTTAGTCATGGTAGACAAGAGGCTTCTTTATCTTGAAATGAGGAATTGTTTGGTGAAATTTGAAGATTGGTCTTTAATAATTTTTCCACATCCACAACTAATCTGAAAGTAGGTTGGAGGCTCAAATGTCTAAAAAGTCAGATTTTTCTTGTTCAGAAGTTAACAATAACATTTTGAAAAGTAAGAAAATCTAAAATAGAGGGCTTTCTCACATCTTGATGGAAAATTTTTCACTGATATAAGCTTATGTATTAAATTCACCTCGTGGATCACTATGTGACTTTGGCAGTCCCTACTGGGCATAATTGCCACTAATGAAACAAACAAATGCATGAAGCTAATAGCAGTGCCAAAATCTGATCCTGCTTAACTGAGGATATCCAATGTGAGCACAGCTGGTTGCCATAGATAGTACAGCATACATTCCAGAAAGGTACTGAAGCAAAAGGTGTGAAAACCTTTTTTAACAGTTCTGGCTTGCATACTGTACAGAGAATAACTGCAGGATGTGATTATTGGAAAGGAACTACCTATTCTTAAAAGACCAGTCATTTTCCCACGAGAGCCAGAAAGCTGTATCACAGCATGTGATGCATTATCAGTTTTTCAAAACTCTTACAGTGAAATTATCTTAATGTTCTTATTCAGTGTATTTTTGATACTTCCTGCTATGGTGTATGCATTCAAATCTGGTCTCTTAGGCGCTGAATGATGAAACACATCTTTTTAGTTCTGGATTAACTTATAATGCTCTTGAAGGTTGAAGACACATCTTTGTGCTTAGAGAAGTAATCTCTTGGGCTCTCCCTTTACCTGAAGCCTCCTATAATTTCATGCTTCAGGTTTCTGTTTTAGTTAGATGAAGCTTGTTGATAGGTGGGCTGCATTCCTCCATATTTACCCTTTGAGTGTCCTTCCTCACAGAATTCTGTACAGTTTATTTTCCCTTCCCAGATCTAAGAATCAAGTTTTGATATTTTGAGTAAGCTTCACTGGTATCTCCAGTGACACCAGTGGACCTTCTCATTAAGTAAAATAGCTCTTTTCTAATGAAGGAGATTAGAATTTCCCTGTGTGGGAGCAAAATCCAACAACAATATCCTCAAATGTGTGAGGGTTGGTTGATTTGTGTTTTTGTGGGGGTTTTGAGTGTGTGGGGGCATAGAAAATGACAGTGAAGCTTGTGTTTATGTAAAAGGGAATACAGACTATCAAACCTACTGATTTTTAATTTTTTTTTTCAAAAGCCTGAGTCACTTTTTTATATTTTGTTGACTAATCCTACTTCGAGTGAGAGAGGACTGAGAAGTAGATATTGGCTCACTTCTTTAGAAGAATGGAGTAGGAAGGATGAACAGAGCTATCTAAATTACTAAAGCTTCTAAACAAAATGCCAGTGATAATTCAGTTATAACTTCTTGATCAATAAGTGGAAAGGAGGAAGAAAGTCTCTGCCTTTCATTTAATATTTTACATTTGATCTATATAGATATTGGTAAAATACAGTAGAAATAAAAAAGGCATAGCAACCTTCATCTAATCAAAGTATGTTGCTGTCATATTTTATTAGAATCACAACTTCCAAAGTGTTAGAGAAATCTGTTAAACCAGCAGTACAACTCCTAAGCCTTAGATTTTTAGTGGTTTGGATATTTTTAGCAATAAGACAACAATATATATAGATGGATTGAAGGAAAGTATGAATTTAAAAAAGCATTAGTTACACGGACACATCTGAGAGAGCAAGGAAATGTGCAGTGTCGTATTACTTAATAGATCCCATATGTTCCTCAGACAACATAGAAAGTATTTATTAACACTTACATTTATATCTAACATTAACATTTTAGAGCCCTTATTCACAATTGTAATACAGCCATGCATTTTGAAAGGCTTTGGCATGGGCAGTTTGGACTACGGGAAAACCTGTGAGATACTGACTATTGCAGATCTCACTAACAATTCTCAAGGTCTTGGAATTTTCTTTTTAACTTGCCATCACTTCCTCTATTTGTTTACTCATAAGGTTTTTTTAGAGAAATAAAAACTTCCCTGTGCTATACCTCTAAAGAAATGCAATGTTGTGGGTTTTATTTTAAGCTCAGCAAGACTTCTGGGTGTTTCGATGACCAGAAAATATATCACTGTAATTTTAAGTTTTGGGACTTACCACTACTTACTTCTCCGTCAGTGCAATGAAGGAGAAAGAATCAGAAGGGCAAAAAGAAGAAAATTCAGGCATTGAAATAACAACAGTTAAATATGTTAAATAAAGCTGTGCATACAAGCAAAGACAAATATTCAGTGCTTTGTGTTGGCAGGCAGACACAGAGCCAGTTTTTGGCAGGGCTTCAGCATATGTAACAGTTACTGGGGAAGTCAAATGTGGTAACCATATACATTCTCCCATCTTCCTTTCTTTAAGTTCTGCTGCTGAACATGATGCCACGAGGTATGGAAGTCACATGGTATTGGTCAGTTTGGGTCAGTTGTCCTGGTTGTGTTCCCTGGCAATTTCAGCACTTCCAGCCTACCTGCTGAGAAGGCATAGTGGGTAGGGTGGCAGGTAGGGTATAGCCCTTGTCATGTGCACACACTTCTCAGCAGAAGTAAAAACACTGGAGTTTTATTAATACTGGTTTTGTCACAAATTCCCTGCAGAACACTACTGTGAAGGCTATGTATAGGCTACTATGAAGAAAACTAACTCCATCCAAGCAGAATCTGTTATGTAGTCCTGAGATCAAAATGCTCTCCCACTGCCAATTTATTCATTCTTATCAGCTAGTGTGGAGGGAGAGTGAGACACTTCTCAACAGTGATTACAGAAACCTGAACTGCTCTCTGAATTTGAGTGATCCCTGACATTAAAATCTGAGACCCTGGGATTCCTAAGTTCAGCATGTGGTGCCATGGAGTTGGTTAGATTGAATCATAAAATTACTTTTGTTGGAAAGGACCTTTAAAGGTCATCTAGCCCAATCACCCAGCAAGGAGTCCAGTTTGACTTTAAATGTGTCTGGGAATGGCGCAACTTCCACCTCCCTGGGCAACCTTTTCCAGTGTTTCACTGTTGCAGTTAGCATTTGTGTTACCCCAGTTTTCAGTTTCGTAATCCGGGTTCTCTGATAATGGTTGCTTCCAAATCCCTCCCTCTGTTCCAAGTTGGTTTCTCCCTAAATTGTATCCACCCCTGATATAAACCAGTCTCCTTTCCCCTCCCCTTTACTCTTATTGGAACTGGCTCTGTAAAGCACTCCCCTTACTCCTCCCTTAAGGCTATCCCATTGGCTGGCTGTTTGTACCCGCCCACCAGTTTTGGCCTGTTTATAAACCCCTGGAGGGGGGGTTTTGCGCTCTTTAGCTTCTGAAGCTCTGGATTAAAGAGCTTTTGGGAGATCAGGGGGAGAGCATCCTTCGACTCTTTTACTTTTCTCCCTGATGCTGGTAAAGTTAATCCCACTGTAGAGTCACAGCTCTGAAGTTCAACTCCTGGTGAATTCATCCTGACGTTGTTCCGTACACCTTGGCATGGCTGCTCGTGTTCTAAAAGAGCTAGCTAAACACTCCAGTGGCTAGCATCATTTCACCACACTTACTGTACAAATTTTCTTCCTTTAATCTGGTCTAAACCATTACCTTTTGTCCTACTGCAAAATGCCATGAAAATGTGTGTCTCCATCTTTGTTACAAGCCCCCTTTAAGTACTGAAAAGCCATTGCAAGATCTCCTGAGAGCTTTCTGTTCTCCAGGCTGAACAACCTCTTTCAGACTGTCTTCATAGGAAAGTTCCTCCACTCCTCTGATCATCTTCACAGCCCTCCTCTGGACCTATTTTAAAAGGTCCATGTTTTTTCTGTGTTGAAGACTCCAGAGAGGGACACAATAGTCTAGGTGGGGTCTCATTGGACTGGACAACCAGGACAGAATCACCTCCCTCAACCTGCTGGCTTTTGATTCAGACCAGGATGCAGATGGCTTCCTGAGCTACAAGTGCACATTGCCAGCTCACATCCAGCTTTTCATCCACCTCTACCTCCAAGTCCTTCTCAGCAGAACTGCTCTCAATCCCTTCATTCCCCCAGCCAGTTGGGAGTTGCCCTGATCGAGGTGCAGCAGCTTGCACTTGTACTTGTTAAACTGCATGAGATTCCCATGGGCCCACTTCTCAAGCTTGTCCAGGTCCCTCTGGATGACATCCCATCCCTCAGGCATGTCAGTCACACCACTCGGCTTGGTGTCATCTACAAACTTGCTGAGGGTGCACTGATCCCACTGTTTATGACATTGATGAAGACATGAAAGAGTACTGGTCCAAATATGGATCCCTGAGGGACACCACTTGTCACTGATCTTCACCTACTCATTGAGCTGTTGACTACTACATTCTGGCTGCATCCATCCAGACAATTCTGCATACACTGGACAGTCCATTAATCAAATCCATATCTTTTCAATTTATAAAGAAGTAGTTTGTGGGGGACAACACAACAAAGGCTGTACAGAGGTCCAGATAGGTGACATTTGTAGCTCTTCCCTTGTTCACTCTTGTAGTCATTCTTTCGTAGGAGGCCACTAGTTTGGTCAGGCAGGTTTTGTCCTTGGTGAAGCTCTGCTGACTGTCTTGAACCATCTCTTTGTCCTCTATAGGCTCAGCATAGCTCCTAGGAGAATTTGTTCCATGATCTTCCCAGGCACGGAGGTGAGGCTGACAGGTTCTCAAATTTCTCTTTCCTAACCTTTTTAAAAATGTTTCCACTCAAGTGAAAATGAAATGGAAGTGAAATGTTTCCACTCAAGAGGTGTGGGAAGAGAGGTCTCCTGTGAAGACTGAGATGAAAAAGTTGTTGATACCTTAGCCTTCTCTTCATCTACTGTTACCAGTTTTCCAGTTGTGTTCATCAAAGAATGCTTTCTTTGACCATACTTTTCTGACTGACATACCTATAGAAGCCCTTCTTATTCTTTGGATCCCTGCCAAGTTCAGCTTCATCCACACTTTGAAAACTGCACCAATGCATGACCACTGCAGCCCAGGCTGCCTCCAGTCTTGATGTCACTGATTAGCTCAGTTGTGCTGGTGACCATCATGTCCAGTATCACATCCCCTCTGGCAGGGTTGTCTATCACTCCTTCAGTACTGCAGGAGTGGCCTGGATGGCCTACAGGTTACCATGCTGCTCTGTCATAAAACAGTGTTTAGAACACCATCAGTATTATAAAGTTTAACACTTTTGGACTAAGTTACTGAGGCTGTCATGTTGAATTGACTTTTGGCTTAAACAGGGAAACAGAAAAATGAAATAAGCCTCAAAATATTACTCTTTTTTTCTGCTAAATCTAGAAGGATATTGTAAAGTAAAGTATTTTTTTAGAGATGGGAAGATGAACTGCAAAACAAACTATGTGTATAACCAGTCAACTACCGTCTTGTAACAGTGAAGTTGCTGATAGCACAATGTCAAAGTGAAACACCAGAGAGTCTCCTGGGACTGTAATTGAAGGTGATATATTTCTTTCAGCTCACTTTCCCCTTTTTTGTTTCCTTGCTTTTATTAGGTTATTAACTACTTGTTATAAATAGGATCTTTTTACCACATTTATATAGAAGTTTATATAACAGCGTATTTTTAAGTGCTGCTAATGGCTTTTGAGTCTGACTTCTGAATAATTTGATCTCTTAAAGCTGAAAAAAGAAATATTGATGAATATATGACTTAACAATTTAAAATTCATTCTAGTTTTTTTTATCATCTAATTTTCATCTTAGCTGACTCAGTGAGTCAGATCTGCAAAGGATAGAATTCATCTGAATTTGAAAGGAATTAGTTGTACTGTTCTATTCTTTGTTTTTTATTTTGGGGATGGGCCATAACTGCTTCGAAAAAAAAAACCCCTAAAACCCCACAAGCACAAGTTCCTACATGAATTTTCAGTATTGGATGTAAAAACATGTTCTCTGCTTGTTTGCTTCCATTGTTTACTTTGTATCACTGCTGCATTTATATACAATGATTGATTTGAATCAGTGTTTTGACATTTGATAAACAGGAAATGTGTTCTCACTCAGTTGACTCACTAATAAGTACACTCTTCTTTTAGTTTCGTCCTTCTATTGAACAAATAGCTGCCCTGAAGCTTAAGCACTGTTGCTCATCCCTGCGTAATGTGTGAATTCACTCTTTGGTTTCCTGTTTTCTTGCATGCTGGGGTAGGCTAATTGGTGTTCTTTGAAGAGGTTGTTCTTGAAGATTGACCAGATCCTACAGGGCCTGTTTGCCCTTTGGAACAGCACTGCACAGCATCCATCCCTTCACTCCCTAAGCAGGCTGAAAAATGCTTTACTGAAGCCCAGAGTGTTTTCTGCTGCTGTTCTCCCTTGCTGTCCCCTGGATTTTAATCTGTACCAACAACTGGTCCCTGCAGCCAGGTGGGGTGGTGACTGTGGGATGCTTCCTACCTGCCAAGGGGGTGCAGAACAGGGTACCTGGGTACCACAGTGGACAGCAGTGTTTAACTGAACCCATGTTCTTGTTGACTCCAGTTCACTGTAAGCATCAGTTATTCAGTGGTTTTGACTTATTGGACAATATGAACCTTTCTAAATGACCCAATAGGTTATTGTAGAAACATACAACAGAAACAGTGTCTGTATGTAGAAGTTGTAACTCTTGTTAGTCTGAAATACACATGAATTATTTTTGTTTGTATGACTGATATATATCAGACCAATTAAGCTATCTTTTTTTCTTCTTCACTGATGGATGCTATCATTCTCAGCATCTTCTGGGCAATGTGACTGTGACACTGTAGTTAAAATAAACACAGGTTGTGAAGAGAAATCTTGTTGATTTAATATCATTTGACAGTTTCATCCACTTTCTTTCAGAAAATTTAAATTCTACAGCTCTGGACTCTATTTTTCTATGTTTACCTTTGATGCTTTCACACAGTTGCATAAAATCAGTTTTTCTTTTTTTTTTTAAGTAAGAACTAGAGTAGGTTTGGGGGTGTTTGTTAGCTACTTTTCTTTTTAAACTTAGGTGTAAGAGGATGCCCTTGTCTTGAAGGAAAATAAAAATTATGAAACTAGGCATGGTTGGAAGATTTAGTTATCTGGGTAAGGGAAGAAAAGACCTAAATAATATCAGGTAAGTGTAACCCAAGTAGTTTATACAGAGCGATTATATGTGCCATTGCTCCAAGTGTGCCCCTAATATTTGATAGTGTACTCAGATGAAAATTGCTAGTGCTCTTACAAAGAGAGAAAACAGGATGTAGAGAAAGCTAAAAATTTTAATAATAGCTATGCTGTTCATTATAAGACACATCCTGGAGAAAAAAATAAATAAAAACAACAAACAAACGAAAAAACCAGGAACCACTGAACATATTTACCAAAATAAAAAGTGACCTGAAGGTGGCTTATACTATATCCTAGTGATACAATTGAGACATATTTTTGATAGTACAACTTTTAATTTAACCTGTTTAAGGTATTCTAATATTTTAGCACTTTCTACTATAATTCTGTCAGCTGAGACCTAAACTCTTTCCTGCTTCTCCCTGTATAAGTTCCTATGCACATACTAGAACACTGAAACATCTGAAGAGCAGCATTACTTTTCTGATACCAAGCTGTTTTCCTCACCCCCCCAACCCTCCCGGAAATCATTGCATTACTGATTATTTATTTTTAAAGCAACATTTGGACTATGAGACATCGACAGGGTCTTCACATTTTCTGAAAAGTGAGTATAAAATGTGCAGCTTCTCTGCAAGGAGGTAACTTTGTGGCATATGAAAAAGATCAGATTGGTGATAACAAGCATCTTCTGATGGCAGTGTAGTGTGCTCACCCTCAACTGGACAAAGGCCACATTTCTACCTAGTTGTTCTTTTTCCTATATTGCCAGCTGTGGGTTGTCAGGTGTAAATGAGAAGAGTTTTCCTGCATAATGGGCAACTAAGTGTTAGGGGTTTATACAGTATAACCCTCACAATTGTTGCTGAGATGAGTTGCCTCTGTTTCCTTTTGTTGCCCATGTCTGTTGCCCAGCTTGTAGCTGGGAAGATGAAGATGCTGTCCTCTTCCTGCAGCTGAGGACTTGATGCTTGGCTGAGTGACCTTAAGACCAGGCAGAGTGTCGGGAACTTAATTCAACTTAGAATCCAAGTCCATCATTTTACCTTGCTAAATTTTCATTGACTAGAACTTCTGATCAAAATTCAAAAATGTTTAGGCTTATAAGAGCAGTAATTCAAGTAAAATATAGAGCAGGTTCTACTTTCTATTGGGACAAAGATGTCAGGTTTGAAACTCTGTGTAGTTTAGGTTGCTTACAGGAAAGATTTATGTTATAGTATTTATCTCTTTGGCATCCTGTGTTTATCTGCCCTTTGGGAGATGAAGATAGTACAACACTGTGTAGGTTTAATCTGCTTCTCCTTACAAAAGCAGAATATTTTTAAAGGGACATTAACTAAAACCCTGTTCAGATGAGTAACATGTTGTCCCCCTTTTGCTATTGATACCACCAAACCTGGAGGAATTAAGACTAGTTGCAAAAGAATTCAGGCAGTTGAATTTAAGTTAACTAAAAGCATGGATGTTTTCTTTAAATCTCATTCTGTGTCACTAATTTAAAATCCTGACAAACCTTATGTTCTTTAGTGTGGGGCATGATCTAAGTGGAAAAAAAAACAAACAAAAAATATTAAAAAATAAAAGAAGAGAAACAGACCTGAAAAAACTCAAACAAACAAGCAAACAACGAAAAAATATGAAGCACTGGGCTGTAGGAAAAATTTGTTTTAATTTTTCAAGTAATAGGAAACAAAATGTTGAATATTGCACATTAGTGTAGGAATTCTCAGGAAGAAAAATGGCCTGTGTAAATTGACATTTGCTCTAATGTCAGAGTAAGCTGTTTAATAAATGGGCAGATATGATGAACACCATTGCCAAAACATTCTCCATGTGCAAAAATTCAGGAGGGATGATCCAAAATTCATGAAACATCTTTCAGCAATAACAGGACAGATGCAGACGGATGGTTTTAAAAACTATTTGATTCATAGTGAAAACTAAATAAAATTATTTCTTATTGTGATATGAAAATCTGTATGTAGGTGCAAAGAAGGAGATCATTGTCAGAAAGGTAATCTTTTGTATGGGTGAAGAAATATTTTGTGAAACACTGCATCAGCACTAAATCATCCAGAAGATGGAATTCTAAGGAAAGATTCAAAAGGAAAGGAATTGTCTTATGCAACCTGAATGATTCTGGTGAAAACCAAGCAAGAATTTGGAAGGACACCATTCTGCAGGAATTGATAGTCTCAGCTGAATTTGCCTTGGTATTTTTTGTTACAGTGCTAGAGAGATAAATGACAGGGATATGCTTTCAAAACAGAACTGCTTTTCAAATCATGTCTACCACTGTGACTTCATTACTAATGCTAATAATGGCTAACCCTCACTGGTGTGTTACCTGTTTTAAATCTGGAAAAAAACTAGCCACTCCAACTCACTTCTCTAGCTGATTTTTATTCTTGGTATTTGAAAGTGCAGTCATCATCCCTTTCCTGACCTCAAAAAGTCTGACTGGCTTTAAGAAGACGTAACACATGCTTAAGAAAATATAAAAATCTTCACTGGGAAAGTGAAAGCTTAGTTCACAAAAGGACATTTAGAGTGAAAAATTGTTTAATTGTTTCTATTTAATTGATTTATTTTTTAATGTATGTGGCTGAATTAAATCTAATAAGTTGTAAATGTAGAATGCCACATTTAAGAGTAAATGCCACTAAGAAAAAGAAATTAGAATTATTTCTGAATCACAGGGAAAACTGGTTTAAAGCAGTGTCTGCTGCTGCTCTAGTACATGTTGCTTTGGAATTTTCATTATAACTTTTTGGTTCTGAGTTTTATAACTTCAGTTATATTAAAACTCTTTCAGAAAATCTTTGCTAACCAAGTTCAGATTGAAAGTCCCAAGAGAGTTTAGTGATGAGCTAATTTTTTCCTTATTCATGTTCCAAATATGTGTATCACTATCATGTATATCTGTATCTCATCCTTATTTCACACTTAATAGCTTTTAGAACAGCTTTTACCTGACAAGCTCTGTAAAAACTTCTAGCTGGAGATTTCTGTGTGTATTTTTTTTTTGCTTTCCTTGCAGAAAATATTTGTATCTATAAAATCGTAACTGCTCCATGGGAAACGATTTCTCCTGATGAGGATCTCCACAACATTTTGGATATTCTGAAACTTTTCCAGGCTTCTAGTAACTTGGTTTTACTAAAACCTTCAAAACCATCCATTGGTCCTGTAAGTCCTTAAATTCTAGAGATCATTCATAAATCATTCATTATGACTTGTAGACCTCTATCCATCTGGGAGTGGGTTAACAATTGCAAACATTCTCAGCAGGTATTAGAATAATGGACCTATTTGCAACTAGGCATGATCTGATTCAATTTATGTTGCTTGGTGGCAGATTAGTTCCTTCAGAGTTCCTGCAGTTTAAGTAGGTAAGTTACGATTTTATTTGGATGGACTGAAATTGAGTTCCTCTTGTGGGTTTCAGTTTAATATTAAGATTCCAGGGGCATAGTCAATAGATATTCTGACATTTGGCCATCCCGCACTTGATGTAGGTGAACTCTAGCCCAGACTAATAAAATCAATATACTGCATAGGGTGACCTCACAAAGCTTTAATGGAGACAAAGTTATTAATCCATTAACAGATACTTACTCTTGGAGAAGACAACAGATGTCATATTTTATAGATCCTAATATAGGCCATGCTCAGAAACAGTAGCTTTTTTCCAAATCCTTGCAATTAGACATTGCAGCCTTTTTGGATCTTGAGTTTCATCCTGCTTTTCCTATTAAGTCACATTTAGTTGTTCTTTTTCCTGTCTAATAAACTTAATTTAATTTCAGGAAACAAATGCACTGATGCTTTCTTTCTGTGCCAAAATAGAGTCTTGTGATTTTGGCAGCAATATTAATCAAAAAGTAATGCAACTTTCACTTTCATTAAGGTCTCCATATGCTGTTTTAGCACTACAAAAGGATCTTCAAATGTATTAATTGTCTCAAGGCTTCAGCCTGTTGTTAGCATACTGGAGCATGACCTAACCAAAAGGATGAAGTTTTTCCTCTGTGACTTGATGCTGGGATCAGAATGCTAATTCTGTAACAGAGCAGCAACTCACAGGAGAGCTCCCTAGACCAGAAGAGTAGTACCCTACTTAGCAACTGTTCCTCTGCAGGAAACATGATGTTTCATTTTTAATCTTCCCAGGGCTCAACTAGCGAAGATTTTGCAACCTCTCAGCAGTCACTGCAGCAATCTGCTGTAATTTGCATCCATCAAGAGTAGGAGCAGCTGTTTCTAGGAGAGTCCTAGATCCTCAGTAGTGGTGAAGGATCTTATAGGAATGAAGGAAAGCTTGCTAAAGTGTAGGGTAGCTGTGTTCAAAGCTCTTCCCTCAGAGGCTGATTGAAAGCAGCTCAGAGAGTTGAAGGCACATGTTTGTGTGTGTGTCTGTGTGTCTGTGTGTGTAGGTGCTGCTGGGACAGGCAGGGAGAGGACTAGGCCCTGGCCATGAGAGTTAGGTGAATGAATGGAAAATGCAGAACTATGGGATGTAACACAGGTTTCGTAATGCAGTGTGGGGATGGCAGAGGTACTGCTATGACAAATCAGTCATGACAAATCAGGGAATGTCTGACCTTTTTAAGGAGATGGAGAAGAGTATTATGGGACTTTGTGGGAGTGCTATCTTGCAATAACAGTAGTAGGTAACTTCAGCAGTATTGTCATGAAAGATCAAGATGACCTAGGTAATAGTGTCACAAATACAGGATTTGAATATGGAGGAAGCCAAACTGAGACTGACAGGGAGTAAAGTAGCTGGGGGCAGGTTTGTTGTTTGGGAGGATACCAGGGTGGAGAAATGGAAGGCTAAACGAAGAGTGTGGGGTGGTGATTATTGTACAAACATGAGAAAAAGGAGAGAAGTTTGATAAGAGGGGCCAGTTGCAAATAAACAACTGCTTCTCAGTACTCTTTTGCTGACAAAGCACCCAGTACCCATTCACTTGAGTGTATCCTATCTTCTTAATAATCATGGTCTTAACTAGTTTTCCTGTAAGGTATTCTGTGCATGTGCTCAAAGGTCTAAATGCCAGCAGCTGGAGGGGATGAATGGTTGAAAGGTCTATCGCTGGAGAAATGGTTGTGGGTGGTGAGGCCTGTAGGTCTACCGACAGCAGATGGTCTATGTTTCCCTAGGGCTTTGCAATTCTCCGTGTGAGTACATGTAATCTGCTAGCAGATGTCAAATTGAGCTCATTGGCAAGAAGAAGGAGACCTGCATATGGGAAGACTCAAGGTCTGAAGCAGTGACTGCATAAGGCATCCAGAATCTCCAAACTGTGTTTTAGGGGGTTGTGGAGTTTGTGCTGATATTTGTGACTGTTTTGGTTTAACCTTGGTAAGCAGCTAAGCCCCACACAGCTGCTTGCTCACACCACTGCAGCAGGACAGAAAAGAGAATTGAAAGAGTGAAATTGAGAAAACTCATGGTCTGAGATAGAAATAGTGAATGAATTCCTTATTTTGTTTTCATTATAAAACTACTTCTCATTGACAGGCAGATATTCAGCCATCTCCAGAGAAGCAGGGCTCCATCAAAATGAAGTTATGGGAAGACAAATGCCATAACTCTGAATGTTGTCTCCCCTCCTCCTTTCCTGCAGCTTTTATTGCTGACCATGATACCATATGGCATGGAATGGCCATTTGGTCAGTCAGGGTCAGCTGTCCCAGATGTGCCCCCTCCCAATGCATCTTGTGCACCCCCTTGCTGGTGGATATGAAAAACAGAAAAGATCTTTGCACTGATTAGCCCTATTCAGCAATAACTAAAACTTCCCTACATTGTCAGCAATGATTTAATAGTAAAAACAAAACACAGCAATATACAAGATAAAATGAAAAAAATTAACTCTATCCTGGCCAAAACCAGTACAGAGATATTGTGAATTAAGATACGTTTGTGAAACCAGAGTGAGAGCATGTATGTTTTTGTAAATGGACTGCAAGACAAATCAGTCAAAGAGGAAAAAAATCCTTTTCACATATTTAATTTTTATTCTTTTTTAAAGCATGTGAACAAGCCTCCCTCTTTGTTGCAGCTACACCGAGGCAAATAGTACTTGAATTGCAAGTTTGTATTTAGTTTAGTAATACCTAAACAAAATGCAGTACTAATAATGCAACAATTTAAATAATGTAGCCATTCCCATCTTAGAGTTATTTTCCAAGACAGTCTCTTAGCGAAGATGACATTTTTAACCCGAATTACATCAATAGAAAACAAAACTTTCTGTGGGTAAAATGTGTATGGTTGTTATGAGAGTGCCTCATAGAAGTCTCCTAAGGAATTAGCTGTTCCAAACACCTGCAGGGCTTTGCCTCAGTTTTTCTTTACAGCTTCTCTGATTTCAAGACATGCTTGTAGGCACCTTTACAAACTGGGCTCTTGAGGTTTCTTTCCCTTCTTATGTTCATGTGCCTTGAGGGTAATGTTTCCTAATACAAGAGGGAATATGCTTTCAGAAGTGAGTTAATTCTAGTTAGCAAACAGTGTTTGGCTCAGATTTTGAGAATCTTTCTCTTGCAACTTTCTGCCCTTACAACCAAGTGAGATTTTTCTGTTTTCATGTGATGAAATTATCTAATTTTGCTCCTGTGGGTTCTGGACTAACTGATGCTATTTTCTGGTGTTTGCTGAATACATCTGCGCTAAGTTAAAGCAGTGTTGCCTCAAGTGGAAATTAAGATAGGACTTTTTAGGAGGTGGATTAAGCAGGTAAGTTTTAAATTAATGAGAACTAGCATCTTAGCAACGTCACCCAAAAGATCTAGGTGTACCAAATGGACTTCAGATTTTAAAGAAAAAATATTTTCTTTCTATATTCAAGATCAAGTTGAAAAGGTTATTATTACTTAAAATGTCATCTTACTAGCCAGAGATGATAATAACTGTAATCACAGATTTTGTTGTCCTGAACTTCTTCAGAAAAATCTGTATGAACATCAATTTGATAAGGTATTTGTGCATGATTTTTTTCTTTTTTCTTCCCTTTTTTTTTTTTGGCTTTTTTTTTGTTTTTCCACTTTTTTTATATCTAGGCTTAATCTCATTAAGTTATATAGTCCTGTTTTAATGATTAGGTTTTAGGCGACTAGAAGTTATGCCCTTTGGGCATCATATATTTAGTAACTTGTTTGTAATTTAATGAAAGGCAAACTTCATTTATTTGCTGCTCCTGTGGTGGAGTCTATTTCATGTTAGATGGTAGGTTCTTCAATATATACTAAAGATGTATGTAACATTCATAAAAGCAGTATTTGAAATAATGTGATGATCCAAAATCATTGTTTATACTGTAATGTTGTAGCAGCCACAACAGAAACTACCCAAAACAATCATTTAGTATCTGTATAAAATCACTGTTTAAGTTCATGACTGACTAATGTATAATAATAGTTTTTTCACAGCTGACACTGATTATGTTTAAAAACACATCCCAGTAATATTCTGATGTAGCACTGGAACTTTTTTGTCCTTGCAATTATTTTTATAGTATAATCTCAAAAGTCTAACTCTAAAATTTGGTTTATTTAAATTTTGAAAGAGCTGGAGCTAAATAGGAGGTCCTGAAGTAAAAGGAACTGAGGCTTTACCAAAAATAATGTGACAGAATGTGTTCACAGATCACCAGTGAAAAACATTCCAGCCTTCGGCCATATTCATCTAGTTTAAATTAATATGTTTGAATATAAGCATGAGCATCTTAGACATCAAAGCTCTCAGAGAAATGACTTTTCATTTTAATTAGAGGGGTGTGAAGGCCTTGCTACCTTTTGTCCTACATCTGCTTATAATAGCCCTTAGATATCTGTCCTATATCTGTGTGGTTGCAACAAGAAAGTTTATTATCACTGAGTTGATTAACCTAAGAAAGGCTTCATGCAGGAGAGTTGCAGAGCAGCTGGAGCACAAGAAATTAGAAAGAAAAGAAGGGCAAAGTGAGTGAGATGAAAAACTTATTGAAAAAAGAATAAGCAGAGAAAGAAACAGAGGGAAAGAAAGAAGAAATAATAGAGGATTGTCTTCATGAAAACATTCATGAAAACATTCAAGTTCTGTTAAAAAAAAGAGCTTTTACTGGTTGATGTTTGTTGATATAAAATATCATTTTGTTTGCTCCACCACAGGTTTTGGAAGTTTTCTAGGATAGGGAAATTTCTGGAGTTCTTTTTTCTGTCTTAATTAGTGCTGCTTTTTGCCAAAAGCCTCCCTGCTTTGATTTGTCTAGCTACAAATGTTAATACGTCTCTATTGAGCTTTCAGGTTGAATTAATTTAAGCTAAGATTTCTTTCTAATGTACTTCTTCAGTAAGGTTTTGACTCAAGGTTATAGCTAAATTAACTTTCACTGAAGGACTTTGTTAACTTAACTTTCTGCTTCTAAGCATTATTGGCAAGATACTACCCCAAATGCTTCTCTAGGGCTCTGTCAGAGTGGATTCCCTGTTAGGAACTGGACCATAAGCACTTCTGCATAACTGCACAGAAGGCTGAGAGACGCTTAATGGCAAAACCAGTTATCTATTTTAATGGTCATATAAAGAGAACCTAACTACTATAGGCCTTCAGGGAGCTCATCTTATGATTAGAGAGAGATATGAATATTGATGCAGGCTGAGTGGACACTGGAGGGGCAGTTGTGGGAGGGATGTATATCTGAATAACAAAATTATAAAAACAGATTGCTTACTTTAAAAAAAAAATCATTGAAACAGCTTTTCATTAGAAAATGCCATGTTTCTAAAATTAACATATTTTAATGGAGTTTTGTGACTATATATAGAGATTTGTTTATGTATGTGTATATATATATCTGCACATATATTATGTGTGTATAGAAACACCCAGAAAAATATATTTACTGGTATATATTAAAAATATATTTACTGATATATCTTTTCTAATTTTGTAAAGGCAATATTAATATTTAATGTGTGGTCTGCACAATGATAACTATTAAGTATGTTAATTATTTTAATATAATTAAACATTAAAGTGTGTGTTGTCACAATGGCCCTACTTCGAAGCGATCATAATATGGCAGAAGAATATAATAATTTTGAGATTTTGCAGTGGAACTTTTTGTAGAATCATGTGGAGAAAATAATGCAATTGCTTTTTTTAAATTTTTATTTGATTTGGAACTGACAAATTTTCAAATGGCTAAGGTTTTCTGCAAAATAACGTTGTCCTTTCCAAGCACATGAGTTGTACTTTCCAACTAAGTGAGTTTTGAGTAGTTCACTTTTATTGTCTGTGTTTGGTTTGATGAGTTATCCCCAGATGATTTAGAGGGGAACAAGTGTTAAGATTGTGTTCTGTCCTGAAAGATATCTGAAAACATTTCTGAAATAAGTGATTGAACCAGGGAAGGGTTGAACCCCTGCTGAACCATGGAGCAAGCCCTGACATGATGGATGCAGGAGATTTTGAACTGCAGAGCATGTACCATCACCCTAATCTTCACTCTTCTAGGATAGCTAAGTAGTGGGTGGGTGTAGGAAGGCATGGCCTGAGGATTCCTGACTGCTCTGGGTATTGGAGCATCACCAAGTAAGGCTGTGACAGCAATACCATGGTTGCCTATTCCAGCAAGGCTCTCGGACACACTTGATTGCCAGTTTGTGTATTAGCATCCTTGATAATGACATTCTGCTGCATAATGCCAGCACTCCAGGCTCTGTTGTAGGCAATGTGCTCCTGGGCTGCTCACACATGAATGCCACCACCTGTAGAGTCTTATTAGTTCTAAGATCCACGTATGAATGATTTTCAAACTTTCCACTGGCTCACAATAAGCTTGAAGACCTCCTTAGCATCCCATTCCTTGTGGTGCCTTGCCTGAGCCTCCCTCAGCTCCTTGAGAGGCCTCTGCTCCATGTCCATAACCATCTGCAGCCTTTCTGAGTTTCTTTGCTTCATCAGCTCCCATCTGGAACTCATTGTGGTGCTCTTGTATCTTGCTGATGTGCATCCTCATCTGTGCTGCAGAAAGAGAGACTGAGCTTCCCCTGGGATCCTGCTTCAAACCCAACAGGATGTGTGTGAATGTGGATCACTTCTGGCCAGCATGGGGGCACATTTGCCATGCACTTGCTGTGTTTTCCTGATGATGAGGGAAATACAGGATGTAACATAGAGATTACACAGTACTTCTCAATACAGTCTGACCTTTCCTCCTCTCTCCCAAATTGCATTGCCATTTACACACTGAGTCCCCCTCCACCATTCTGGACTAGGAAACGCTGAGGGCTCCCTAGTCCAGAGTCTCCTGTGCTGAAATCTGACACTGGGCAAGACATGTAAGCTGAAGCCCTTGGTTTGTTTTAGTTGATGGAACCGCTTCCCTTTGGTCTCCCTTCCATTAAATCTCGTGATGAGATTCTGGAGTACCATGTGGCCAGGGTACAGCAGAGAGGATTACTGGTAGGATGTAGGGAGCCTTATTGAGGGTGATTAGCAACTCAACATACACTCCTGGCTCCTGAGAGCCTTCAGGAAGCCAAGTAGGGCGCTGCTGAAATTTATTTATGTCTGGGAGCACGAGAGATCAGAATGGCAGCAGTGTCTCAGTGCATGGGCAGGGAATGGGAGCAACAATATTCAGTAAGTATTTGTTTCTGATGGGGAGTCATCTCCAGCTCTAGGAGTTATATTACATTATGACTGTTGTGTTTGAAATATTCCTGTGGAGGACAAAGACCATGGGTAGAGAAGTCTCTGGAGAAGGGAAGATGTGGGCTGCAATGAGACCATAGCTGCTTGTACCTGTGTTGGAACTCCCACAGGCCAGGGGAGCCCTGTTTCATCTCTCAGCAGCCCTTTGCCTTCAGACTGGGATCTCACTAGCATCACTGTAGCACTCAGTGGTTAACAGTGAGTTTTCCATCTCTGTTAGGAAGAACAGAACAGCCCAGCTCTCTGTTGAAGAGTTTTATCCTGTCATGAAGCAAGAGCCAGACACCCAGACTGTCTCACCATGGCTCAGCCTGGCTCAGCTTGACAAGACACAATTTGGCTTGGCATCATGTTCCAAAAGAATGACATTTTTCCATTAGTAATAGCTTGCTTCTTTACACACTGTTAGTTAACCTTTATTTCTTCTGTTTGTTTTAAATCATTTAAAGTGTAATTTCTTTGTTTTTAAAAAAAATATTTGACTGGCAGATTAGGTCTTAAAAGGCAGAGCATGTGGGCCAATACTAACAAGATGGGTGTTTTAGGATGTTAATTCTAGACTAAATTGCTTTCTGTGGATTAAAAATATACTACAAAGGGGATGGAAACTTTGAGGAGGCATGCTTTTTCTCCCATGATCATTGTGGTATTAGGAATTTGGTTAATGTTATTTGAATGTTAACTGGAGCAGCAGCCCAGGGACCCCTCAGGACCTGGCACACCTTGTCAGCCAGTCAGGCAAAGAAGGGGTGTTGCCAGGAGCATCTGAGGGAGATTTGAATGGCTCCAGGGAGCACAAGTGGTAGTCCATTTGCACAGGCAGGGCAAAGTACTGCAGGAAAAGCAGCCAGCTCGGTTCCTGGTCCTTACATTCCCCAAGAGAGCTCAAATATGATGTCTACTCTGAGGTCTTGTCTAAGGTCGTCGAAAAAAATGCAGCAACGCAGACAGAGCTCACAAAAAACCATGAAAAACATGCAAAACTCTATGTAGCCGTTCAGGCTTCAGGCTACAGGGAATGCCCATGCCTCTCAGTGGATTGTAGCAGTGCTGGAAGTTGCATCAGATGTGACCAGGTGGACAAGCTGCTCAGTCTAGTGGAGATATGAAATGAAGTAGAAAGTCTGAGAAGCATCAGAGAATCAGAGAGGGAGATAGACTGGTGGGACCATGCTTGGGCCTCCCTAAAGAAGGAGCAGCTACCAGAAACAATTCAAGATCAAGATCTATTCATCCCCCAGCAAGGAGGAGGACACCAGCTGTGAAGAAAGAAGTTGGGCTAAATGGGCCCAACTGGTAGGAAGATCTGCTGCCTCCATGGCTTAAAGATGTCACAAGGAAACTTCCAAGCCTGGTGCAGCCCACAGGCTACTACCCATTACTGGTCCTCCATACAGAGGGTGAGGAAATGGCAACACGTGGTCTGACGGCCTTCAAAAGGGATTGCAGGGCTTTGCAACCTTTGATAAGGGAATCTTATCCTGCAAATATATCAGGACTTAGCAGACATATGAAAATCCTTTCTAAGGAAGTTTGTTTGTGTAACAGCACAAGGCATGGCAACTTCAAATCTTCCTACCACAAAACTAGGTATCTTTTTATTATTGAAGTCCACCTGCCAATATGCTATGTTAACACAACTATTCTGTCATTATACCCAAACTAGTGTAGGTTTCGGACTCAAATTAGTTCCTTTGTTTGTTTTGTTGTTTTGTTTTGTTATGGTGTTTTGTTGGTTTTTTTATCAATTCTTACTCTGTTCCCAGTGGTAGACATGCCCCGAATCTAAAAGGCAAGCAAACACTTTTGACTCCTTTTGCCAGTGTAGTTGTCTCAGTGCTCAGAAGCAATATAAGTGTTTTTCTTTTTTATCAAAAAAAATGTGGTATCTCTCATCAATGGTTGTTGTCACCAGCTGTTGAAAACCACCAGCTGCTCCTTTTCTATCACCAGCTGTTGCCTACAGGGATGTGAATCTTCAGAAATGTTCTTTTAATAAACTCTGAAATTACATGTCTTGTGATAATGCAACTTAATTTTTTGCTTATATGATTGTTTAAAATATACTGTTGGTAAAGAGGCATAAAATGAGAATAGAGGCACAAGAAACTGTATCTGCAGAATACATGTATGAATAACTGTAACTCACCATTACGCTAGATTGTCCAAACAGTGGGCAGAGATGGCTGTTTCAATATAAATTATCTGTGTATAACAAGGCATGTAAATGTGTGTATATATATATTTAGACCAACCCTTCCTCCCCTCATTGAAAAAAGTGTTCCTCTGCATAACAAAGCTATTAGGGAAGGGAGAAAATTGAACTGTAAGACTGAAAGTCAGTAGTACGCTGCTTAAAACACCCAAGTAAAAACTTTCAGATTTGCCATTACATGAATATTTTTTAACGTCCTTTTCTCTGCTAATGGATACTAAAAGCAGAGAGGTGCTTAATGGAGATTTTTGTTTAAGAAGAAGTTTTATTTTACTGGAGGTTAACTTCTTTGAGAAAGTTGTTGTATATTTTGGAGTTTTTATTTTATTTTAACAGATACTTATAGAGCAATTTGAATCATGTCTGAAATATACTTGAAAGTTGCTGCTGGTGTTCTGCAATTTTGCACACTGCTTTCTGGAATTACACTGATTATATTCTCTAGAATGAAGCAACACAGGACTTCAGGAGAGTGCAGAAACTTTAAAACACTTTCCCATACCTAAAATGTTGCATTTCTGCACTGAAGTACTGAGGAATTTTGTTGAACCTCAGCTATCAGCCAAGAAGAACAACAGCAGTGGAAGCACTAGCCAAGGCTGAGTCCCTCAGAGACAGTAGTAGGAAAAAACTCAATCTACTGTTGGAATAATAACAGCAGAGAAGAATGAGAATATGACAGAAACAGCTTTGCATACACCAAGGTTAGTGAAGAAGGAGGTGAAGTCCTTCAGGCACTGAAGCTGTGGTGAAGACCAAGTCTGTCCCCCTGCAGCCATGGAGGTTGCATGGTGTAGCATAGATCCACCTGAAGCCCATGAAGGACCCCAAAACAGAGCAGCTGGATGCCTAAATGAGGTTGTGAGCCTGTGGGAAGCCTGTGCTGAAGCAGGTTTTCTGGTAGGACTTCTAACCCTGCAGAGGACCCACTGTGGAGCAGCCTATTCTTGAAGGACTGCACCCCATGGAAGGGACCCATTCTGCAGCCCATGGGAAGGACTCACATTTGAGATGTTCATAGAGGACTCGCCCCATGGGTGAGGATCTACACAATGGAGCAGGGAAAGAGTGTGAGGAGTCCTTTCCTTGACGACAAAGGAGCGATAAAGAGAGCATATATTGAACTGACCACAGCGCCCAGTACCTGTCCTACTGTGCCACTGGGCAAAAACAAGGTAGGAAAATCAGCATGAAGTTAAGCCTGGGAAGAAGGAGGAATGAGAAGAATTGG
>VXBC01003609.1:199934-238170 GCA_013399945.1 Ploceus nigricollis | reverse complement strand
TTTGTTTGTTTTTTATTGTTTGTTTGTTTTATTTCTTATTATCCTCTTCTAATTTGATTGCCAATAAACTAAACTAAGCTACGTTCTACCCATGACTGTAACTGATGAGCAATCCCCTCCTGTCTTTATCTTGATTCACAAGCTTTACATTATGTTTTCTCTTTCCTGTCCAGCTGAGGAGGGAAGCAAGTTACATCAAGATATGTTACATCTTCCCTCTCTAATTCATCTGCTAAGCAGGAAAATATCAACGTACAACTCTAAGAAGAGTCTTCAGAATAAAAATCACTTTGTGAGGGTGAAAAGACTGGCACACATGGTGCTATCTCACTTTCACGTGAATATGTGGAAAAATTTTGTAAGCAAAACACTATGTCAATAAACTTAGCTATCACTGTTTTATCAAACATAGGTTTTTTTTCTCAATGGCTGGTTATAACATTTTTTTTTCTCTGAAAGTTTAACAATAACAGAAGTTAAATTCCATGCACAGAATTTTTTAAAATTAGAAAAGCAAACCTCTGTAATAACATGTCCATATTAATTTGTTTATATCAGCAGAAAGACTTAGCATAGAATGAGATATTTTTATTATGATGATTTTTATTGAATTTTTAAAATACTGATGTCTATTCTTCCAAGTTCAAACCATCTGTTCAAGTGCAAAAAACTTGCAGATACCCCAGACAAACTACAATAAACTCCACCTGCACAACTGCCTTGCATATTCAGGAATAATCAGATGAACATTTGATTTTTTGTCTGAAATTTCTTTTGGGAGGTGCTTGGAGTCCATATTGCATTGTAACCAGTCATTTGCCAGCGAGTATGGCCTCTGGTCTCCCAGCTGAGCACTCCTTCCTGATCCTGTCTCTTTGTCAACATTTGACCTAAGATCTCCAAAAGATCATGCCAACTGAGTAGCAGAGTGGTCTGGAGAGAAAAGAAACTGTTGAACTACAGTTTGCCTAAGCAAGTAAGGCATGTAGGTTTAGTTTCTTACTCTGCTGAAGATTTTGTTTGTGAAGTTGGGAATAGGTGTTCTGTCTTCCTTTTCATAAAAAAAAAAATCTATGTCCCTTGGGTACTCTGTAAATTAATATTTGTGAAGAGCCTAAAGGGCTACACTGAAAAAGGAATGTATGTGAAGCAGTCCTAACAAATGTCTGCACCAAGTGCATGTAGGATTGTTGCAGGGTTTTATTTCTCTTGGAAGGGAACTCAGTGTTTAAACCAAAAAGGATACTCTGGAGAGTGTGTGAGTTATCAAAAAGCTTCAAAGGTTCCTATATAGCAATTCTGACTCCAAGCTGAAGTGCTTGTAAATGCTCTTATTTCAGAAAAGTTGAATATTTAAGCCAGGCAAATTTGTCTTCAGAAATCTGGCACTTCTCTGTTTGTCTTTCCTGGGGGGCTTTAGCTGATGCTTTCCACATATTCTTCCTGGGTAAGGGACACTGCAAAAGCCAGGGAGTGTCTCTTAAAACTTAATGGATAGGCAAGGTGGGATACTTCTTAACTCTCTTTGCACAAGCTGAAAATGTCAAAGTTTCAGCCTGTATTTCAAAAACTTCACTTTATTTTATACATTGACTGTTTTTTCACATGAACTGCGTGCAAAATATATCATGCCAGGCTCTTTGCAGGCATGCAAACAGCACTTAGCAGGCTCTTTTTGCATGGCAGGAAAAAAAAAACCATAATGGACACAAGTTGATACAAGAGATTTTTATTGTCTATAAAGACATTTTCACCCTAAGTACAGTCAAGGACTGGGAGAGACTGTTCAGCCTCCATCTTTTCGAGACCAGACTGGATTAAATCCTAAGCAATCAGTCTGACCTCAGAGTTGGCCTTGCTATCTCTGGGCAGTTGGACTAGGGACCTCCTGAGTTCTTCCAGTTTGAATTTGTGATCCATGAAATTATATGGGATTAAGTTCTTTGTTGTTTAGTATTTTTTTTCCCTTTTTGTTTGGTATAGGTGAAATGTGGAAAATTTGAAGGGGAAGGATAACATGTTTCATTCTGGTTTTCTTTATTTTTTTACCTTGCCAGAAAGAAGGGGATATTTCAGTGGGACACAGTTAGCGTTACACCAGTGTCTTTGGCCCATATCCTCTGATGTTTCTAAAGAAAATATCACAGCACTCTTGAGGCTTTTGTACTCCTTTATGATTAGATTTTCATTAACACAGTTCCTTGTGATGAAAATCTGTAGTGCTACTCCTGGCCGTTGCTTCATCAGAGGAATTTAGGTGGAGTGGGGGTAGTAGGTGTCACATAGGAAGCCAGAAAGTTTTTATAGGGGCACTGCTAAATCCTGAGAGAATGAACAGGAAAAACACCACTATTTTTAAGAAGCATGTGCATGGAATAATTTGTATTTCTACATATGTCCACTATCCCCCTTCTTCTGGTTATCTTTCCCAGTGCAGAGAGAGCATAGAGCTCACAGAGGACGTAATAGCAGCTGGGAGTGCAGGCTTGATTTAGACAGACCAATTCTGCATCCTGGGACTGGAAATGAAGCAATACAGTGAGATTTAGACTATCTCCCATTTCACAGCAGGCCTGATGCCCCTGTCTGGCAGATTGCAATTCATACTACACTGTAAAACATAACATGAAGACAGTCTGGAAACAGCCTCAGTGACTTGTCCTACATTTGTTGAGTGACATTAAAATAAGCATCGTGTAATGGAATATGTGGTCAGGCATGGATGTCAGTCATGCACATTGCAGTGGGTAAGCACTTGTTTTCATGGGAAAAGATAGCATAGACCCAACTATTCCTTGCAGTGCGTAAACACTTGCATTAAGCATGTATAGCTGAGAATATATTTGACCTTTATCTGAGTGACTGTGAAGTTAATTTAAAATAGAGGACTGTTCTATGAGGACAGATATCCAAATCATGATGTGGTCACAGCTATATCATTTTTCTTCTCCACCTCCCTTCCAAAGGCTAACTTTGTACAGTTGTTGTATAGTGTGTACAAATAGTTGTGGGTTTTTTTCAAAATCGTTTGACCAAGATAAATCTTAGGATCCTCTAAAGACTTTTTCCTTGTCTGGTGAGTAACAAGGAAGTTGGACTTTACCTCTTGACTGAAGTAAGATTCTGTGGTGGTGCATTCCCCTCTTTCCTTGGGCTGCACTGTTATCTCAGAAATGCTCATTAGGCCTCAGTCTTGACAAACAACACCTGGCCTAAGCTCCTCTTGAGCTCAGCAGAAACACTGTCTGCTGCCAGGAGCTTCTGCTGTCTAATGAGATTCTGCTTTTTAACGAACAGCCTTGGAAACCTATTTTTCTTGCCTGAATAACAACCCAAGTGGAACAATATTTTTGTTATTGAACTTTCAAAGAAAGTTACTGACCTGGATTGAGGCCAGGATGGAAAATTACTCTGCCTAAAGCCAAGTCTCTGGTGGCCCTATCAACAGTGGTCCTAAATGGGACCTTTTGGGCTCTGCTGGACTGTGGCAGGCTGTGACCAGCAAACTCCCTCTGAGTGGGACACCTCTCAGAGATAGGGAACTCCCAAGTTTGCTATACTTGGAAGTTTGCTGTTGAATGCTGACTATGGAGTCTTGTACATACTCCTTTATTCTGTATGTGTGTGAATGTGAACATGACATAGCAAATGTACTATGAATGTAACTCTTAGATTCTTAAATATATCAGATTTGTAAGCAAGTTTGGCCTGTAAGTGAGGTATTGTAATGCTATAGTCAATTCTACAGAATCTTTGGCTTAATTGTGTCAACTCAGCTATCACTTTAGTGTTGTTAAGTATAGGTGCTGCTTAAATCTTTTGGTCAAGTTCCGGGCAAAGTTTGGCAAAAGGTTCCACCCTGAACCTTGTGACTCAATGGGTAGGTCTCCCTTACTCTTTTTTATCCTTAACCCTTTCCATCCCAGCCTCTATGCAGATAATTTAGTTTTAGATTTATTAATTTCAGATTTTATTCTGATTTTTCCCTGTGTCATTTAATCATCTGGTAAGTAATAGTGTGCAGCTTGCCAACAAACTTTTTCATGCTTTCACTTTTATAGTAAACCCACTTTTGCCAATACCTTTACTGCCAGTTCTTTGAGCAGACCAAAAACACTCATTCATGGCAGGTACAAATACAGCTATGACAATTCCTAGCAATGTTGCTTGTTTCCAAATCACAGATAATTCTGAATCTAAGAGTGAACCAGGATTCAATTCAAGCTGCTACCTGTCTATATGCTTTTTAAAGATTGTATAAATAAATTTTATCTCCCTATGCACTGCAGCTGTGACTACAGAGAGGGTCTCACACTGATCTGATTATTATGTTAGTTCACAGAATTCACAGAATAACCAGGTGGAAGAGACCTTAAAGATCATCGAGTCCAACCCATGCCCTAACACCTCAGCTAAACCATGGCATAGTTGTATGTGACTTTGGCACTATTGACAGTGTTTCTGTAGATTTTAGAGTAATTTAGAAAACTCTTCTTATACGTTCATGTTATTGCTGTACTAGCTCCTGTTGAAGTCTCTTACAGGTCGTTCAGGCAAGCAAGCTTTCCTTCATTATTCCTTAAGCGAGGATTTACACTCTAGTCTGCAAGGAGAGAAATTAATTTAACTGTCAGGTTCCTAGCTATCTCTCTTTCCACAAGGGTATTTTTGTATGTGCAGTACTATTATCTTCTTAAGTAACAGTGTTGTGTTTTCTACAGAATATTGTGAAGACTGAGGATTGAAATGTGCAAATAGCTCTTGTACCACAAGTTTCAACCATCTGGTTGCTTTAAAGGAAACAGGAAAGGGAAGTGCTCTAGGGGGTGAAAAATTATAATTAAAATATTTTAGAAATAAAATATTAACACTTCAAAATTCAACTTTTATCTTTTCATCATAGTTAAGACATCTGGACTCGGAAGGCCTTTATTTTCTGCCTGCATCTGAGCTAAACATCCTCTGTTTTTGTAGTGTGCAGTAAATAACCTAGTACAGCACAGCTGAAAATTCACAGCAATGATTTTATCCTCTGTGCAGTCGGCAGGTTTTATTAATTTTCTGTCTCTTCCACAACTTGCTGCAGTGATTATGCAAAATCGTTACAGTCATAGCACAAAACAAAGAAACACATCTTTTTTTTAATCTCTATACATTGGGTACTAACTTCACCTTACTGCAACATTAAAATGTATACCAGCAACAAAGGAATTCATGCTTGGTTGAACGAAATACTGAGAGAAAATACATTAGTGTTTAATGTCAACATCACACTCTGTTTTCTATAATTTTTATCATGAAGTTATATCTCTGAAAGCATTTTTTGCCCCACAGTAATGGGGGGCAAAAAGAAGCCCAGTAATGGTTTGATTGGTTCTTGAGATTTAGGATAAAATGATATGTGCACATGAGTAATATTTCTTAGCATATGCCCACATTTGCTAAAATTAATGTGAAAAAGTTTTGGTCTAAAGCACCTAGTACACAAAAAAATAGCCAGTATCCTAAGGTTTTGTAAATCATGACCTAGATGGATTTGCATCATCTGAGGACCATGTATAGCTTTCACGTGTAGAAAATTAATTTCTATGTGTATGGTAGTATTGACCGTGGCTGGATTCCAAGAGCCCACCAAAGTCATTCCAACATTCCTTTTCTCAGCTGGACAGGGAAGAGAAAGTATAATGAAAGGCTTGTGGACCAAAATAAGGGTAGGAAGAGGTTGATTTCCTATCAATATATTAGGTTATATAATATAATATAATATATAATTAGGATATATTATATCAATAATAGGTTGATTTCCTATCAATCTATTAGCACACTTATTACCATCACAGGCAAAACAGACTCTGCTTGGGAGAAATTGCTGCATTTATTACCATTCAAATCAGAGAAGGATAATGAGAAATAAACCCAAATCTTAATACACCTTTCCCCCACCCTTTTCTTCATCCTGGGCCTAATTGTATTCCTGCTTCTCGACATCCTCCTCTTCAGTGTCTCAGGGGACAGGGAATGGGGGTTCTGTTCAGTTCATGACATGTTGTCTCTTCCTCTCCTTCCCCCTCATGAGGAGGCCTCCTCACACTCTTCCCCTGCTCTAGTGTAGGGTCCTCCATAAACTGCAGGTGGATACCAGTATCTCCCCCATGGGCCTCCATGGGCTACAGGGGCATAGCCTGCCTCACCATTGTCTTCACCATGGACTGCAGGAGAATGTGTGCTCCGTGGCCTGGAGCACCTCCTCCCCTCCTTCTGCACTCACCTTGGTGTCTGCAGAGTTGTTCCTCTGACATACTCTCAGTCCTCTCTTCTCTGGCTGCGATTGCTCCTGAGCAATAACTTCTTTCCCCTTCTTAAAGCTGTTATTCCAGAGGCACTGCCTCAGTCTCTGCTGGGTTCAACCTTGGCCAGTCTTGGAGCCGGCTGGCATTGGCTCTATCAGACTTGGGGGAAGATTCCAGCAGCTTCACACAGAAACTGCCCCTGTGGCCCCTCCATTACCAAAACCTTAGCTCACAAACCCAATGCTCTTTGTCCATCTCCTAAGCATTTGGATAAAATGAAAACTAAAATATCCTTCTGTTGTGTGTTAACGAACTAATTTGAAACATCTTTATTTCCTATCAATCTATTAGCACATTTCATATTGGTACAACTTTGTCTATCAGGTTTCAGTTAAAGACGTTGTTTGACAGTGCCATTTTCAGCATATGTATCTTGTATTTAAGCATGTACTGGAGAAGTTTCCTGACATATAGTTGCTAATTAAAGTAATTTCTGTATAGTTCTGCACATCCAAAATAACCCAAATGTTGGAAATTATCAATGTTAAACAGAAGCTATATTCAAAAACTGTTAGTTTCATTTATAAGGACCCCTATATGAATTTATGATTAAATAATACATATAATATTTGGTCATGTGCAGACATAGGCTAAATAAGAAAGCATATAGGATTTTTATTTAGATACCTCAAGTTTGTTTCTGTCTTTTTACCTACTACTTTCCTCCTGTGTACAATGAATGAAAAAAAAAAGCAAAAAATTACAAGGACATAAAGAATACTACTTTATTTCAAGGTGTTACATGGAGTGAAGAAGTTTTATTCAGTGGTGATAAGTATGTGTCTGAAAGTAAGCTAGAATTGCAGAAAAAGAAACAGTTATTCCCTGGGTATACATATTTCTTCCATCTGGTGCATTATTCTATGAACTCACTTCATTTGGCTTTGAAATGCTAGTTAACAGCTGGTCTAAAGGTTTTCATACTTGTTTTGTACACGTTTATAATTCATGTGATTTTTAATATTCTCTGTAACATTTAACTGGTTATTTTATTTCAGTTTCATAATTCTGATTTTCCAAAACCAATATAGATAGTTTAGTTTCTAAATAACTTATTTCTTTTTAAGACAAATGTGTATTGGAAGAAAACTTATGTCAGAAACTATCAAAAAAAAATCCTCTTGTTCTATATAGACTGAAGTTGGAACAGAAGTTGAACTAACAGCTAAGTCATTTAGTCCAACCCCCTGCACTGAGTAGGGACATCTTCAACTAGATCAGGTTGCTGAGAGCCCGAACAACCTGAATTTGAATGTTTTCAGGGATCTGGCATATGCCACCTCCCTGGGCAATCTGTTCCAGGGTCTCACCCCTCTCAAAGAAGGGAAGTCCTTCCAAACATCTATTTTAAATCTCTTTTACTTTAACACCATTCTCCTTTGTCCTCTTGCTTTCTCCTGTGTAAAAAGTCACTCTCTCCCTTTTTATAAGCCCCCTTAAAGTACTGTCAGGCTGCAACAAGGTCTCCCCAGAGCCTTCTCTTTTCCAGGCTGAACAGCCCCATCTCTTTCACCCCTTTGGCAAGATCACTGGTGGAGGAAATAAACAGTATATGCTCCAGTACTGGGTCAGAGGCTGCCCATCCAACAAGCCTTTCTTATCCTGTGGAGTCCACCCATCTAGACTGTATTTCCAGGACATGGCTGTGAGATTGCTGTGGAGCACTGCCTTGAAAGCCTTGCTGAAGTTTAGGTAAGAAACAATCACTCTTTTTTCTTTTTCTGTTCTTGTGAATTATCTGTTGTCTAATTATTAAATTTAGAACTTTATTCAAATTGCTCACACATACACTTAAGAAGCTGAAGTTATTTCTGATTCCTAGTTAATAAAGTGGAATTGTCAAAAGTATAAAGTTGTCAACTGACATAAGTTGGTACAGACCAGAAAATTATCGGATAAAAAAGCTGAAAGGATTCCTATACATAAAATATGTATACTTTTTTGTCATAATACTTAAATGAAACTTCCATAGTTGTCTGAACTGAATGGAAAGGAATCAAGATCCAAAACACGGCTGTGCCAGTTAATACATGGCTAGGCCTCATGCATTCTATCAGAAATATTTGTGTATACAGTCTGGCAGCATATGAAAATTAACTTTATTTTTTCTTTTATGTTAGTTCTCAGGCATACAAGACAGAATTCTTTTAAATTCAGGAAATAAGGCTTTATATGAAGTATGCCTCAGTGCCAAACACTGATGACCCTTGAAATACCTTTAGAGCAATGTAAGATTCTTCACTTTGTGTATCAGTTCTTAAAAGTTGTTGGGTTTTTTTTAACCCACCTACTTTACATGACATTTGCCATTTCACAGTTGGCAAGTAATTTACACAGACCAATCAAAGATCTATCAACTTTTGATAAATATTTCAGACTTTGTAGAAATAGCTAGCCAATATATAATAATTGCTCTTTATGTAGGGTGATAAGGCAGCATTCAAAAATCTGAACTGTATAATAATTGGCTATTATATACCACATATATGTGATATTCAACACTGTGGTGACAAGCATAATATATGGATGGGTATCGAGTTCACTTTTTCTCTAAAGAGGTTTTTTCTTCTTTCCCGTATCTTCATTAAAACAGCAAGTCTTTATTTGCATATTATTTCAAGGACCTTTCTGTTTATTTATAATTTAACAGTTTTGATACTTTTCATTTTTGGCGTTTTATTCTTCTGCTCAGCATCCTTTCTCACTTAAGAGTGCTGTAGCCCCTGCCCCACCCCACTGATACAGCTCTGAAGTACCTAAATGTGCACCACAGTTTCATTATTAAAGAAAGCTTAGTATTAAGTAAATTATGTACATTACCATCTTCACCTTGAAAGAAGTAAATTAATTCCAGTTCAGTAGCAAGTCAGTACTGTAGACACTCCAGTTTTTTGTCAGAACTTCAGACATGGGATCTTACCTGAGAGAGGAGGAATGTTGAACACATGCATTATTGGGAATCTGTGTATTTTCTCAGCCCCTAATAATTTCAAAATTCCTGGAAATTTCCTATTTAGGTTTAAAGGAATAGGTATTCTTGTTTCCCAGTGGGATTTATTCCATTTTCTAGGAAAAGCTCTGTTTTCTGTTAACATAATGTACTCACCTATCTTGGTTTTTTGTTACACAGGTTTCTGTGCTGCTGAAATCTTAATGCTCTGGCAGCAGAAAGTGTTGATGAAACATTTTGTTTGGGCTGTTTTACAGAGCAAATGTTACCCTTTGTTGCTGCTGAGCACTGATTTCTGCAGTACTTTTTTGTTGTATCATGGCAATGTTTTCTGGCAATTATGTGGACTAGTGGTAGTGAGCTACCAGTAGACAGTGGAAAAGACATTTGAGAGACATATTTTGTGTGTGTCTGACCCCACACACAAAATCTTTTGACTTGGGTTTTACTCTTAATACTCATTCATTTCCCTTGCCTCTCTGAGAACAAACCACATTTGTAGTGGCAACAGTAGTATTGCTAAAAAGGTACAATCTCTCAGAGATGAAAGCAGTCTCAAAGCAATGTTGTTTGGCAATGTCCTTGAGTTCCATGCCGTCCTATGGACCTGGTATTTCCAGTCTGACCAGTTTGTGGTCCTCCTCTCTACCATGATTTACTCTTTTGGGTAATACCTCACTCCCTCAGACCTTGAGGCCACCATTAACTACCGTAAGGTGTACTGAGAGTAGCCCTCACCTGTAAAGGCAGAAGAGGCAAATGAGTACTAATGTGTTTATGTGTTCTTCCTTCATCACTGGATCCCCTATCTTTATTAGCAGCAAATGTGAGTTTTCCTTGGTCCTGTTTTGTTGCCAGTGTTCTCATGGTAGCCTTTTGTTTCCCATCATGTTCCACACTTATTTTGCTTCCAATGATCTTTTTCTTGATCTTGATTAGGTTTGTATGGTATTACCATGTAATCGGAGAGTGTTTACACAATGCAGGGTTTTCTTTCTCTAACTGAAAAGAGGATATTGTATTATATCTTGTAACTGCTTACAGCCAGAGGTGGTTAGATTCTCTTCTGTTCTGGAGTTTGCACTGTAGTTTTATTTCATAAAAGTATTTCCATGTTGAACTCTGCTCTCCTAATAGTGTTGAAGAAAAAAAGGATGTGATAAGAATCAGAAGTATTAGGGCAAGCAGAAAAATGTACCAGTGTGGTTCAGAAATAGACACCAAGACTGAAGACAGGAAAATCTCTGTCATACTACTTAAGACCCCTTCCAATATGTTGCAGTCTGTAGCTCCCAGGCCTGTTGATTAATTCACTGACAGAAATCCAGCATATAAGCTGCCTCTATATGGGAAATTCAATAGCTTTTTTCTTTTTTAGGAATGTGAGATAGTGCAGCTTATACAGAAATGCATGCCGCTTCACAGTGTACTTGAGGATCTAAACAATCAGTTCAGAATCTCAGAATCTCAAAACAGTTTTAAGCACTTTATTGGCAGGTACTGTGAAAAGCTAAAACTGTAGGGAACTGCAAGTTTCAAGCAGAAAAATGGACATAATGAATTCTCGCTGGATGTAAGATCCTAAAATTTGAATCTCAGCTCTGCTCCTTCTTGTGCTATTATTTTTGACTAGTAGAAGAATTTCACTCCAATTGCTTTCTAAAATGAGAGGATCTGACAAGCTACTTTTTCAAAATATCCCTTTGGTTGCTGTATATCCTTGTCATTACACAGAACTGATGTCAGATGCGTTTATTTTGGTTTTATTTGAACTATCTTAACTTTAGAAGTCACTGACAATTTTTGCTGGCTTTTTTATAATTTTAAAAATATATTGAAAGCATGATAATTTCATAGCACTCAAACTGCAACATTTCTGCTTTTGCCTTTTATATAATTTTATCCCCTATATCATAATTCTTCCACTCTCTACTATCTTCTTTCTGCTGTATTTTTTTACCTTTACTAATACAGCTTGAAATACATCAGTATATTTAATAATATTGTACATCTTTAACTGCACCTGACACTCTAAACTAAAAAGCAAGTAATGAAATTTGGGTAGATTACATAAGCCCATTACATATCTTGGGTAGATAAGAGGTACTAATGTCTTATTTTGTTCCTTAAGTAGAATTCAGAAAGATTGTCACTACAAGGTGTGATGTAACTGGTGTGTCCCAGTGAAGATAATGCCAGATATATATTATTGTCCTTCCTATTTCTGTTAATAAATTAACAGAATCCTGTGAATGTTATTAAAGCAAGACTGAATAAGGTAGAATCTTAGTTATATCAACAGCAAGGTTCAATTTGACAAAGTTCATAGAATTTCTTTCTGCAGATTTTATAGAACACAGCATCCTAGGTTCTTTCTGCACAGTGGTTTGGGAAAAAGCATCACAGCAAAATACAAGGTAGTTTCATTAGCGTTTCTAGAAAAACTGCCTCCTCCCAACAATATTTAGATAACCAAAATAGACTGGCTTTAATCTGTGGTTATATAAAAGAATGTTTGTGGTACTATACAAAGAATATTCTTGTTCTCTTATAGAGGAAATTATGTCTCTACTCTGTAGCAAATTTGAATTTCATGTTTTTTCAGTGAAGTGCTGTTCAAGGTGATTAAGGATGTATAATCTTTCTCAGTATGATGTATAAACTCATTCTGCTTTCACTTCATGCCTTGCCTTTATGCTTACACACAGTAGTGGAACATTAACCTCCATTTTAATTCTACAGTGTTAACACGTAGCTCTTTGTAGTGAAGATGGTAAAGAAAATCAAATCATATGCCTCAGGGACTCAGACACTGGCCTGTGTAAGGGTCAGAAGATTCCCCAAATGCAAACAAGGACATACGCTGGATGAATCTTGAAGGTGTGTCATGTCTTTATCTGAAGCACCAGTACCTGCTGTACCTTGAAATAGGATACCAGATTAACTGGCAGCAATCAGACACATTCAAAAGGTTTTAAACTAAAATTTAATCACTGCCTGCTCACTTCAGAGAAAAACAATTGTCATCTTCCCCTCTCTTTCCCCTGCAATGAGAGGTTGATTTGCTAATCTTCCAATCAAGTACAGGATGTGGTGTTTGAAATGTCAATAAGAGGTTTGTATTTCTGAAGACATGGTGAGATTTAAGAATTTAGTGAGGGACGTTTTGAAACTAACTTCCACATTAAGTAAAAAATGGATAAGTTTTGGGTAGCTACAAATCTGAATGAGATTTCTGAGACCTTCTACAATGCAGAATATAAAATTAAATAAATGGAGGAAGGAGGAGTGGAAAATTCCATGGGTAGGTGTGGAGATGCAGTTTAAGACCTAAATTTATGTACAGGGATTAAACCCATGGCTGTGTGGATCAATTGCATGTCCATAGGAAACAGTCAAGATGAGAGTGGAAAGTGACTCTAGAATTAGAAAGTGTATGGTAAACCTGATTTTTCAATATTTTTTATTTATCTTTAAATGCTTTCTCTCTTCTACTTCGTATTTTTTGTTTGTTTGTTTGCTTTTTCCCTTCAAATATATGTATTTTGCTGCTAGTTTAAGTACCTTAAAGGTGTTTTGAATTTATTTGGCAGTCAGTCTGAATTATGGAATCACTCTGTTTAGGACTCCACACACTGTCCCAATATATCCACACAGTGTTCTGAATGTGTTCGAACGTCAGCATGTTTTTGCACTTTAGCCTTGCAGACTGATTTGAAAATTCAATCATGTTAAAGATTTGTAACAAAAAATTCTCAGTGACCTCTCTGATATTTGGTATAAAGCAGGATGCTATGTTTTGGAAAATACCTAGAAATCTTTTTTTTTTTTTTTGGTAGAATATTGCAGGTTTATATATATTTCAAAGGGATGCGCATAAATATTTAATAACTGTAACTTCTATAACCATTTAACTTCTATAACCTTCTGTAACTGCACATGTACATCTACATATACATATACACAGATATATGTATAGATACACTATAACTGACAATATACTAGTTTTGGAATAGAGTTTCTTCTTTGCTTAGCAATCATGCTGGGCAGTCTTAAATTAGTGAATGTGAATGTTCTTATTGCACAAGCACTGGCCACAGATGATCTTGATAAAACTTATTTCTCTTATAAAACCAGTTATTAATTCCCTTTCATGGGTAGATTCAGCCCCCATGTTTATCTTGTGGATCTGATACTGAAGTTTTTTTTTAGTTTTCATAACACTCCTATGAAATGAAGTTCTTTTTTTCCTGTTCATCCTTTTAAAAAAAGTATAGCAATTGTCCTTTAAATTTTGGCATCAGGTTTATCACAAAATAGAATTTTTTTTCTTTGAGTTCTTAGTATTGCATACTACTTTTTTTGAAGTCCANCCTGAAAATCCCCCCGCAGCACAACTCCAAATAAATTTTTCAATTCTGAACTTTGAAAACTTTGGACATTGAACTTAAGGGACACAGTTAAAATGTTAGTGATGTCTAGGCAGTAATGGTTGTAAGAGTTTGAATGCAAGCACATTTGGCTATAAAGTAAATTAATGTCTACTGTTATAGGAAACCAGGCTACCTCAAAGGCATTATTTTCCTAAAATAAATGTTATTGTCTTGCTTTGAAAAGACAGGTGTCTGCTAAGGAAGGCAGGAGCCTCTCTTGAAATGGAAAATGTAAACCCTCTCCATCGAAATTATTATAATTTTGAAACTAAGGGGCTCTCAGGCAAAGAAACGGGAATAGGAATAACAACTCTTTACTAGGAAAAATAAAAACAAAAAATTCAGTAATACAAAACAACACTGCCAGAGTCAGAATACGACCTGACACCCTGTGGGTCAGGGTGTTGGTAGCAGTCCAGTTGAAATGGTGGCTGCAGTCCTCCTCGAGTGGCAGATGTAGTTCTGTTGAAGCAGTGATCCTGTAGAAGGGTGTAGTTTTCTTCTGAAGGTCCAGTGTGGTGTAGATGAGCCTGGTCTTCCTCTGGGAATCCAGTGGAAAAGAAAGCTGCTCCTCTGGGAATCCAGTGGGAAAAGGCTGGCTGTGGTGTTCCAAATCTCAGATTATATGCAGGAAGGAATGCTTGGAACCTCCCCTTGGGCAGAGTATCTCACAATGGGATGATGTAATTTTATCAGTCATGCAGTGAGATTCAGTGGCCCATTAACAGAAGATACCTCCTGGAGGGAGGATTTGTTGTGGAAGAGATAAAGAAAACTGCCCAATTAACCGAAGACAACTGTCCCACCTCTAACAGATGGCAATAGAATACACACCCCCACCCACATCTTGCATTTGCAACCTAAGGCATTGTTACATATAATGAAATTTCATTAATTCTCTTGCAAAATAATGATAGCACTGACATGATTATGTTATTCTCAGTAATGAACAGCTGTTTCAGTCACATTTATAAAATCAGAACATAAAAGAATATTTAATATAAATTAGCATATGTGTTAATTTTTTTGTCTATCACTTCAGTTCTGTTTAAAATAGTGATAATTTAAATGTAAAAGCTACCTTTATTTGAGACACATATCTTTGCAAATTTATGTCATATTAATTGGGAGTGCTTGGTTTTTTTACTTGCTTTTTTTCCTGGATGAAAACATTACTATGAATGAGAGAGAGAATGGACTCTCCAAAGCTCTGGAATATATTTGTCATAATATATTCTTTGCAGACATCAATATTTCTAACTTCTACTTGAAATCATGGGTACCTTGTCCATCACTGGGTTTTTGCTTTTTTTTTTTTCCCCAAGTACCCCCAAAAATTTCATTATTAACATTTTGATGGTGTGAACACATGCTATCTAGCAGGCCACTGTTATAAATTATTGGTCTCTTTGGAATCTGGCAGCTCATTTTCCTACTTAATAAAATTAGAGAGCTGTTCTGACAGCCGGCAATGGACTTCACTTGACCGTGCCAAGAAATTTAGAAATACATCCTTTACTGAAGGTTCTGGGGAGGTGAAAGAGTTAGAAGAATTAAAGATAGTCTTCATATTTTTATATTTGAATTCTATTAGTGAGTAATAATGGGAATCATAATGGCTACTTACTGTCTGGACAGCGGCTTCATTTACATCAGTATCTCTTTGCTAGCTTCAGTGTCCCATTTGCATGAATGTGTAAATGGAAACTCTTAAAAAATAACAGTAGAACTGGCAGGCCCAATAGAAATACATAATGAATATTTTCCTACTCTTATCTTAGATTGGTGTAGAATATCATTGAACATTTTTTTTTTGCTGTTACAGAATGAGGCCATAAAAAAAGTCGGTATTGTGATCATCTGCAGAGAGTAATGCAGCCGTAATGACATCCTCTCTTGAAAATAACTTTTGCCATCTAGCTCTTGCTGTGCCAGCTAGCTCCTGTCTACACTGCTAAGAATGTGCTAGGAGGGAATTTAACAGTTTGTATACTTTTCTGCTGGTGTTGACACATGGTTAATAGGTTTATTGAAATTTATTATGAAGATTTGTATACCTAAAAACATGTTTGAGACTAACAGAGATTGTTGCTTAGTAGCATCCTTGGAGTGAGGGCATGGTAACTCCCTGCTTTTGGTTATTTAAGAGGGCAAGAGTAATATAAGGGGCACTCAAACTGTTCACAGGAAGGATTACTGTGCAGTCAATATGAGATTTTATCCTGTCTTCCCTGCAAATCAGCTGGGACTTAAAGAGAGAAGGCTTCACATTGCTTCCCACATTTAATTCACCTAGCAACATAGCAAAATCTGCTGAGGAAACAAACTAGATTTAACAGCTATTGAATCAGGGAACAGAGCTGTCATACTCTGAATGAGATAGCTACCTGCAGTCACTAACAGGGGATTACAGGAGAAGTACAGGCTAAATATAGACTCTGTAGGGGTAATGATATTTCAGCCAATAGCTTGGGCTGTCCTTGCCATGGCAAGTGTGAAAAAAGTTCATTGTCATGGTTTCTATTTATCAGCATGAAAAGCTAAGTAAAAATTTTGTTTTACTGGGGTGGGAAGAGCACCAAGACACTTTGATGGCTTTTCTATGTGCTTTTCTAGTGTGGAGAAAGAGATGAAAATTCTCTGAGTGGAATATTTAAATCTGGACTGTGATCCAAGCTGCTTTTGGTGAATTTGAAAACCTAAGGAGTTACTCCTTAGTTCTTTTACTTCCTTTTTTTTTTTCTTCCCCCTAGAGGTTGTATTTTAACTTGGATCTTTATATACATAGATGACAACTTGTTGGGAGGACATACACCAAGGAGAAGATTATGCTGTGCTTGATAGAGCTGGAAACTTTCTACCAAGTTTGCTCTGAAAAAACATTTTCAAAATTGATTGGGTCCCAGGTGATATAAATCAGCATAAAGCAATTTAAATTAATAGAATTCATTGGTCATTTGTACTCGATCTGGTCCACTGGGTTAAACAACATTTTCTGGATTTGTGACCTTGCTTTGGCAGTTGACAAAGTGGGTGTGCACCGGCATGAATCTATGTGCACATTTAGTGGCAGGTGACTGAGGGAAATGGTGGATTGCTGTCTCTGGATTGAGTCTCTGGCTTGCAGGAGAATCTGCTGTCACAGTGGTTGCCCAGATGAGATGCTACAAATTTATAAACATATAAATCTGTGCTTTGCTCTCTTCAGTGTTTAGTTTGCAGAATGTCAAAGCTGTGCAATACAACTATAGAACAGGTAGTTGGATTTGTGACTACTGAATTTATATGGGGAAAGATTGTTCTTGAAGAAAATTGCAATTACATTTAAGTGAAACTGGCTATTGTTACAAGCATTAAGTATTAGCATGAGAGTAATGAAGAGAGAAGATATTTTTCATTATGTATTTATTTTCTGTAATTGATCTGTTTACAGCTTTTTTATCTGAAAATGCTGTCACATCATCTACATAATTAATTTGTATTGCAAAACTGTGTCTTATGTTTCTGTGTAGTTTAACATGTAGCATTCCATATCTTGTGTATATCCAGTAGTATAAATGAATTGAAGAAGCCCTCATTTTAAGAGCATTGAGAATTTTCTTGGTGTTATTCCAGATTGATGAATTGTATACCACTTTAGCATTTCTTCCAGTAGTCACATGAAGTTTTCCTACTTTCCAAGTGAATGCTAAAGTGAAAAATAAAAATTTTAAAAAATAAATCCAATGCTATCAATCACTATTTTTCTTAAAGGAAAAATAATCAAACCTTTTTCTAATCCAAGCATACTTACCTATCTTCTAAACAGTATTTGCTAATTATACAAACGTATTCATCTAACATATATATTCATACTTTTTTGTTTTTATAGAATGCATCTTCTCTCATGGTCCAGTTTTGCATACCATATTGTTTTATATTTTGTTTGGGTTTTTCTCTTGGTTAGTTTTTAACAAATTCCAAAAAATCTGACAGGTACAGATAGTTAATTTGATCCTAGCATTCATACATACTGTTAGCTGCCACCTTCCTTTTAAAAGTTTGGGATGAAGGTAATGATGTCTGATGTTGAAACTTCAGGGAAAAAGAATTTGATCAATATGATGCTGAAAACTGGCATTGATACAGCAAATGGTTAGACTGCTATATGCACTGGAAATGGATTTTGGGTGAGAAGATTCTGGAGAATAAGACTCAGCAGATGTGATACTAGCAGGCCTATATAAATTTCATCTGGCATTTCTGTTGTCAGTGTGAAGTCCACTTAAGTGCACAATTTCATGGTTCGCCAGTTACCATCCTTGGCTGAATTTATTTTCAGAGCTGGTGAAAAAAATTGTTGGTTTGCCAGTTGCTGCTCAGAAGTTATAACTTTTGACAGAAGATGCATATTCCATCAGGATCTTAAATTTTTAATTCAGTGTTTGTGTTTATTGATAGAAGTTAAATAATATGCAGGTAGTGTACTTCTATGAGATAATTCGTTACGTGACAGTAAATTGTGAAGTTTCTTTTACTTTGTTTTTCCTAACATAAAGTGCAAAGGGTGAACACTTTTCCCATTAAATTTCTTTGTGTATATATTATATATAAGAAAAATGCTAAATGATTCTTAAATAGCCCATACAGATATAAAAAAAATTGAGATCCATTTATTTAAAAGCAATATTTTATTATTGTGTCCATTGACCTAATGTGATATTATAGTGTCTTTTTTTATCATTGCTGGCTCTATGAGGATCTCCTGTAGATGCGATGTGGGATTTTAATATCCTTCAATAAAAGTTTTGTCTTGTGAATGTAGCAGAGGATCAAGAGCTGTCTTGTTATATGTTTAGACAATTTTTACTTGCTGTGGAAAGTAGCTTATCAGAAAATCTGATTCCTTAGCTTTGGGCTGAAGGGAATCTTTCCCCCTTATTTTGAAAATCTAGTGGACACGATCTTCAGGAAACTAATTAATGACAGTATTGTTTTAATATGTTCAGCTGTCCTGAAGTTCTCATTCTAGTATTGTCATCTCTAAGCCTTACTGTTTAGTCAAAGAAAAGGAGAAGAAAAGATGCAGGGCAGGGAAGAGATTAAAAGAGAAAACTTGTCCACTTAGAGAAGATCTCTCTCTCCCTCCCTCCCTCCAGCTCTCCCTCCCTGTATTTCTCCTGCCCCTCTGTTTCTCTCCTGCTTCCCAGCAGATAGCTGCTGAATTAGTCTGAAGGGACAAGAGCTCCCACAGAAATTACACTTAGGAAAAGTGTCACAGGCCTTGAAGCTCCATAATATACTTGGCTCAGGTGCTGACTAAACTGCAGATTTTTTGATATGTGAACAATGAAACAATACTTGAGGAAAGATCCACTGTCCATGAACATTTCAAATCTTATCCTAAAGAGCTGTAGTTGAGTTTGGATCCAGCTTTCTCCAGTGCACCACAGAACTTTATTTCTATTCTATACTTAATAAGTTATTTATGCACTCAGAGTTGATTTTAATTCTGCTTTTTGTTCTTTATATTATCCTTGAAGAAGGATGATCTGAGCCCAGTTATGTTCCCATTTCAAACCCTTTATGGAAGGAAATCAGTGTGACTAACAGCACTAGCATATGTAAGGGTTTGAAACATCCATAAAGGCTTGGGTAGTCCTAAATTCTTAGAAAAAACCTATTCATGTTCTACTCAAAACTACTGTGTAATTTCACCTTCAAAGCTACTTGTATTAAACTGCATAATGCTTTTGATGATTAGCCAAAGGATCACCTGGACACAAGTTAAAATGTCAATTTTCAGAACTCTCTGTATCTATACTGCAATCATGCCAGACCAGTCCTTCAAATACTTTAGTTCTCTGTTTTAAGCATTTACAGACTGTAAGACACCTATGTCTAGTACTTATCAGAACAATTCTAAGACCAGAGTTTTCTGGTTTACTTGGAATTTGGCTAGCCCAATTTTTAATTAAAAAATAAATACAGGGACCACATCTCAAAATTATATAAAGAAGTTCATTGGCTGCCATGATTGTATGATATTCTCTATTGTTTAACTTTACAACTGGCTCAGGGAATTTTCCATCAAGTGTTAAGCAGTATCCTTATTCACTTGTATAGCCAAATTAGACTGAGTCATAACTTAAACTCATGGAGTTGCAGAGAAAATAACCAGGCAAATTAAGCCTTGATGAAACTTCAGCAGTTATTTTCTCTGTGGTTTAGTTTAATTTTCACCAGTTTCCTTTCCAGAAATGGAAAGCCACTTGAGACTTCTAAAATGTGAGGCAATGTGATTGACTCTTGAGCCTTACATGTTCCTATAAACCACAACTTTGCCAATTGCTCAGTTTATTTGAAGCTCAGAAATAGAGGTGTGGTGCAGGATGTCTCTCTCAGTTTTTGATGGGGAAGTAGAGAAAATCATGATGAGGGCCCAAGTAACATGGAGAGGAAAGAGACACTTGAAAATTTTTATGCTACTGAGATTCCAGTCCACATATCTCACTCTCATTTTTGCTGCATCATTGATCTAAGAAATATAATTTTACCTGGCATAGCTTCTGACCAGACATTCTTCTCACAACTGTCATGTTTTGAGCTACTTTCTGTGGCTGACTTCAGTTGTTGTAAGCATACACTTGGACACTTCGTCTTTTTGCTAAGGACTGATGTCCTTAAATTGTTTTGTTAATTTCTTTGAGAAACATTTATTTTGATTGGCATAGTTTTCAAACTAATAGCTATCAATACCAAGAAAGGAAGATATCAAGACTGAAGCTACTTAATTCCCCTTGCAGTACATTGAGTTGGTTTTGGTTTGTATTTATGTTATTTTGTGGTGTTGTTTTTTTCTTTGTTTCTTGGGTTTTTTTTTTTCCATAAAGGGAAATTAGATTACGTTGAGAACTGAGATTCCTGTTAGAGCTGCCAAATGTAGGCAAGGGACAAGACGATCATTTCTCCTGATTGCCAGTACACAAAGGAGGACTGACAGTTTTGCAGACCCAAAACTTGTGCCCTCTACAGCAAACTGTGCCAAACAAGAATATTCAAGGGTCTATGAGCCATTAGACCATCAGAAGTTCAGGTAAATCAAAGAAGCTTAGGATAATCCAGAGCAAACCTTACCAAAGCTCTGCTACCTTTGAAGATTGCCTATCATTGAATCAGAAGGATTTGATATATAAAATAGAAGCTTTATTTTCTGGATTTTTTCTGAGTCATTCATCAAAGTCATAGTTAGGTTAAGCAACTATAATTTTAATTTTCTTTTTTTTTTTAAAGTTTGATGTTAAAGCTATTAAAGTTTTGTCGGTTTTTTTTGCTATTTGTATGCTGGGGACAGCAAGAAGAAAAACCTGTAAAGAATGAAAGCTTTCATCTGATGTGAACCTCTGTTTCTTCTGTTAAAATTTGAATAGAAGAAAATTAACTTACTTTTTCCTCCACATTTTGATAGTCAGATTGGATGATGAGTAGCTTTTGTAGCTTACACTTGAATTAATTGAACCTTTGAAATGGAAATTTGAAAGCAAACCTGTATATTATTTAGGAAATACAAATTCTGTTTTAAAAGTAAGAATATCTTTTAAGAAGGTTGAAATATGTCAGGGCTTAACAGAATGTGAGAAATAACAATGTGTCAAAATGTATGCTAGGGAAAATAAGCATTCCAATTGTACTACAAATGAGCTATTGCCATTTGTCTTGATGACTGAGTTATATAAAGGGTTTCCTGCATATTTGTAATTCATACAATTTACTTTGATAGCTTATTCTGATAGGTGATTGGGGTTTTGGAGTCTTTAAATAAAGAATGTAAATTGTTGTCTTATATGCCTAAACAATGTTTAAGGTTCTAAATCAAACCTTTATGTCAAGAAAGGTCAGTGTAACAACACCTTTACAGTCTTAAATTTATAGATGTTTAATTAGAGGGGTATGTGCATGAGTGAAGTTATATACACACACACACACACACATATATATATATATACACATATGTATGTGCACTTCCCTTACCGTAGACACTCCTTCTTCTTAGGATCCTGCCTGTTCTTGAATCTAGGATGAAAGACTACAAAAATAATAGTGCTTTAATATAATTACTTGGATTTAATTCCTTCTTTACAAGAAGTTAGGTTTGTAACCAAAGTGAATAGGTTTGTACTGTGAACACTTCAGCCTCTGGAAACTTAAAAAGAGAAACAGGATTAAAATTCAGATGCATTTTCTGCTTTTACTAAAGATTATACTCATGCTCTGGCCTTTCATTCACTGTATAGGAGCACGTGTCAAATTAGTAAGTCTAACCAATTTGGTCATCTACTTCAGAAGTCAAATGTACTGCTTGTTTTCTGCCTGACAAAGATGTACCTGCAATGTATTCACACCTTCATCATTTTCTGACAAATCTAGGCTAAAAAACACAGTGGAAGAAAATAAGTGACACCTGTAAGATCAGATGTGTGACTTCCAAGTCCAAGGCATTGTTCCCTGCCCTTTGATTAACTGTTGTTTCTATATGTATGGCTTCCCTGGAAGTCCTAATGGATGAACAGATGGCTGTCCACATCACGTTACGTATACACTCTTCCTGGTTAATTCCCAGTTATGGAGCATGAAATCTGCATAATGTAATCCTCAGTGCTGATTTCTCTCAATGTCCAGGCTGAAGGGCCTGTTGGAGCACCCTCTAACTTCAATGCCCCTACCTTTCCTTCCCAAAGCTAACTGAGATTGTGGGCATTGGATTCTTCTCTTACTACACAGTGGTAAAGCAACCAGCTCCAAATGTATATCTTGATTCCACCATTATTTTTTTTTTTCCTTACAGAAGTGAGACCCAGGTGTTTATCAGCCCCAGTAATTTTCTGCTGATAATATTCTGATCACAAGAGAAAGGATATCAAGGCATGTGCTTCTGCTGGTTGAAGAAAAGGCACCTCATATGTTCTAGTAGAATGTCAACAGCTGAATTAGCACTGTCATTAATTCTTCTTCTATCCTTAGTCCTTGCTTTTTCCTTCCACTTCTGGTTTGGATCTCATCCTTTCTGCTTTTCAGTTAAGTTTTTCTTTTTGACAAAGCTTGAGTGCCACTGCTGCAATTGTGATACTTTGAACAGAAGGAGAAAAAGAAAAGGTTTGGAGGTTAATGTGATAGAACATAGTGTAGAGGTTTTCCCCTGGTGAAAATAAGATAGACCTCCTTTATGTAGCCCTCAGTAGGAAATTTTACATGATTATGTCTTAAATCAGAAGTTACAGAAAGCAATGTAGGTTATGAAAAAGGAGGATAAAGTATTGGCTAATGCAACTATTCATGCTGAAAGAAGAAATATCAAGCAAAGGGAAATCATTAGTGTTTCTCAAAGGTTAGTGTTGGGAGTAATTTTCTTAAGTGTTTTCATTAATGACCCGTACATTAATAACAGGGAAACATTTTCAGCATAATCTGCCGACAAAATTAAGTTGGAGGACACAAAAGCAGACTAATATATTACAAAGCGAATGTTTGCTATTAGATTGTGTGTCACTAATTTTCTGCTTTCATTGCTCTTATTCCTGTTGTCATTTAGGCTTTTTCCTTTGAGAGTTCCTAATGTGGAAATAAGTGGCTAAGGGTAAGTCTTAGTATGCTGGTGCAGCTATAAACTGCTGTTGTCATGCATTTGCAAAAAGGGCAGTATGCAATTAGAACTGTTACATTAAAAAAAAAAAAGAAAAAGAAAAGAAAAGAGACAATTGGTGCTATCAAGATTTCGATGAAACAAATTATGAAACATTATGTTCAGGAACAAAGAGGAAAGACAAATAGAGCTCAAGCAGCTGCAATTGCAGAACACTGTCAACAAAATGGTGAGCCAGCAAACCTCCTTCAACTGAAAAGGCTTGATTTGTTTACTCTAGCAAACCAAAGGCTAAGAAGAGTTGTGAGTGAAATTCGCAAACCTATCAGGTGTAAATACTGTGAAGAAAAGATCTAGCTGTCTAAAGAGCCATGCTGACACAAATAAGTGGGTATTGATTTACTCTGAATAAATATAACTCATAAACTGGAAGATTCCTAGTTTTTTGAGTAAACAAATTCTGGAATGTTCCTCCAAACAAAATTTTTAAGAAGGAAGCCGCTGTGATTTTTTTTTCCTTTATTTGGAGGTGTCTTACATTGTGAAAGGGATTTAAATCACACAGCATGCTCCATAGCAAGGGACTTTGCTTAGGAGCCTGAGGCATCTGTTATAGCTCAGTGATCTTATGACGGTCTTGCTCTAGTTTCAGTAGTGTGAATAGACCAAAGAACAGCTGTTTATGAAGTTTCAGACAAGATTAAGAAAGGGATTTTAATAGGAATATTTAAGTGTTTTAAATATCTGGGAAGAACATTAGCAAATAAAAATTCAGTGTATGCAATAACTTCCCATGTACACAGATTGACAGTTTCAGGAATACACACACCAATTCTGCAAAGAGTGTACTGGCACCTTCAGTTATTTACACTGCAGTTGAAAACATTCTAATTTTGACATTCTTGCTTTGTACAGCAGCAGTGATTCATGGAGGCTTACAGTAGCCTTTCAGTTATAAAGTGAAAAAAGTTAAAATATTTCCAACTTTGAAGCTCCATTGCTAACAGTTGTATGTGTGTTCTCTAATTGTGCATGGCATACTGCTACCTACTTATCCCTGCCAGGCAGTGTTCTGCTGTAAGAATAACTGCTCTTGTTACTGATCCATACATTGGGCATGCCAGGCTTTGTGTCATTACACACTGGGTTATCTCTGTCCTACAGGGTCCTTGAGGACTCCTTGGTTAGTAGGATTTAAGAATGCTGTACAGCATGGAGAAAGTAATCCAGCTGAGAGTGAAGCTGGAATGCCTGAGACATAAAGCAGTGGTACTTTGAACCTAAGTCTTTGATCACGTGGGCCTTCCGTCAAAGCAGGAGAATGCAATGCTGTTGGTTGAAAGGAGAAACAATAGGAAATGTCAGACACAACTTTGAAGTCAGTCCCAAAGATTGTTTGAAGCCAGAGGTCAGAGGTTATATGTGACTGGATATTGAAAGGGATGGAGATAACTGTTGGCTGTGTATTTTGTCGCACTTTCCTTCTGTAGGCCCCAAGGAATCACCTGAACAAAGAAATGAAGCTTCCACAGCCACATGTGGGATTCTTCTCAGTGCCTTTATTGACTCTATCTTTACATTATCAGTGTTGTCTTTTTGTCTCTCACAGGCAGTCTTTCTTCCCTACAGCTCATACCACTGTTCTCCTCACTACTTGCTTTTTGTAACTTTTGCTCTTTCTTCCTACTGTATCATTATTTTTTCTGCTCCCTTTGGCCGTCTTTAAAGACATCATAGAATGGGCTGAAACTAAGAAGCATTGTAGAAAGTATAAGCATACCAGGAAGTTTTCTTTAAGGTCTTTGTCTTACAGACAGGAATTTCACAGATATGTTGATACTGATAGGTGTGGAGTTCCAGCAAAGACCCACTTCACTGGACAAAGATGAGTCCAGTAACAAGTCAGCTTAGTCACAGATCCATTGGTTATAATGTTCTGAGCATCTATAACTTCTTGGGTTACTTTAGTGGCAGCACTGGGATAGTTTCCTAATGACAGAGGATTCTTCAGCATGCAGAGGTAACATTTTGATTAGTCTTTCATAATACGTATTTTTCCAGTGATATTGTAGGCAATTTATTGTGTAGATGGAGGAACAAAGTATGAAGGCATGGAGACTTAATGATGCTTTGCAAAAGGGAAACCTCTGTCAGGAGACAATATTTTTTTATCGCTCTGTTTCACCACCACCCCCTCCCTCTTTCTTTTTTTTCTCTGCTCTGTTCTTGATCCAAATGAAATTTCACTGCTCTAATACTCTAATACAGCAGCTACAATGTACTCCTGTTCTGTGTTTAGGTTTTTAATTTTAAATATCATAGTGATTTCAAAATATAGAAATGGAGTAAGAGTATGTGTGAAAAAGGGGAGTAATAGAAAAGCTTACGCTCCTCAGTTTTTAAACAAAAACAACAACAAAAATATAGACTGGATGCAGAGGCAGATGGTGCCCCAACAGTTGAAGTAGGAATTGTATCTTATCTCTCTGGTACCTCTTGCTAGAAAGGAACTACTGGCTTTTGGTCTTTCCATATCCTAGTAGTCCTCCAGCATGAACTTTGCATCCTCCTCCTGCATTTCAGGGGTTTGTAGAAGTCATTCAAACAGCCTTTTATGCTAATTTTTAATTTTAGTATGTGATTACCTAAAGGAGGCTATAGCTTATTTATCCTGCTCAATGGCAGGGAAAGCTTCTCAGCGCAAAGCCTTCATTCTAGAGTATACATTCTTTTATATTTAATTCTAATGACTTGTTTTGAGTCCTTAATGTTATGGTGAAGATTATTATCACTTGTGATTATGTGGTGTGGAATCCCAGCATATAAACTGTCATCCATTGACTGTGATTTCCCTTATTTCATATCTGGAGGAGGAATGGGAATAGATGGGAAAACATCTTTATCTGTATCATTGTCATATTTTTTTAGAGTGCAGCAGTGTTAGCTGGGGAGACTAATAATTAAGAACTTTATTTTCCATGTGTTTATTTCATCCTGGCCCGGTCAAGAATCTTGCTGCAGCTGGGTTGGGTGCAGAGGAGCCTATGCTGAGGTTCAGTCTTGGATAGCTGAAGGCACTGTTTCTTGAAGCTTCCAGACTGCCTTAGGGTACGAGGGAGCTGCATCATCCTTTTATTCCTTTCTGTCTCTCTCTCTTACCTGCTGGTACCTTCCATCTCACTGGTGGTAGAGTCAGATGAAATAAAATTTGTTTGCATAAGCATGACCACTTCTTAAATGAGATGGTCATTAAAGCCTCATGTTTAGGCATGACGCCCCTGAAGTTTCCCTGAGTTTATCTGCTTTATAGCAAAGTTAAAAATGAAGGATCAAGTAATACCTAGGAGTCCATTAGATGCTTTTCTTGGCCATGTCTGAGGATTGCCTGTCTTGTTCATTCTGGAATAATTCAGCTTTCTCTTAGGAAAACTAATTTCTGTTGATGTCAACTCTGAGATTAGCTCAGCTGGTCGGAGTATGGTGTTAAGAATGCCAAGTTGTGGGTTTAATCCCTGTATGGCCCATTCACTTAGGAGTTGGATTCGATCCATGTGGGTCTTTTCCAACTCAGAATATTCTGTAACTTCTGTAACTTCTTACTCAAAGTAGTAAATTTCTGGAGTTTACATGAATTTTATCTTAGTGGTGCAAAATTTCTCAAACATTTAGTTTAAAAATTCAGTGTGTATCTATATATATATATACACACATATATATAAACAGAAATTTGCACATTGCACTGTCAGCATTACAAACATCTGTTTCAAACTTGGTGACATTCATATGGCTGCTAAATAGTGCATTTTAAAAAATTTTTTTTAAAAGAAAGGTATTTAGGGGACAAACCATTAGTTGATACAGCTCCAACTGTATTCAACTACTGCATGCTTGAGTTTGAAGTGAATTTATTATCAAGTTGTCTCATTATGTTTCCCATTTGTTTTGGAGTTATTACACTAAAATAGATCTTAAGACATCTGTTACTTTCTGTTCTATCAATATAGTTTTGACTTCTGCTAGCTGTTACATGGTGTAGAAGTTCTTTTGTTAGATACCAACAACTGTAAAGATGTAAAATGGTTTTGCAGTGTTAGAGGTGATAGTTAGAAAAATAACTATTTCAGTTAAAAATTCTGTGGCAATGCAATTTTATATCTCTTAAGATATTTTTTGAGCTTTGGTGTAATTGAGTAGAAATGGATTCATCATGTTTTTATGCAAAAAAGCATCTTTTTTACCAGGATCTCATAATAACACATACAGTAATTTTTTTATAAATCAACATTACTTTTTCACTATCTATTACCAATGTCCTATTCAAGAATCAAACAAAATACTTCAAAATCCCAGTGGACTGAACCATCAGGACAAACATGGCCAAAATACATAAATGGTCACAGAAACTTACTAATGTTTTCAGTAAATGAATATTGTTGTGTAGCTCAAACCAATGAGTTAATTGCATCCACTGCAAAAGATGAAATTTATTTGTTTTTACAGGTGATGTGAACCAACTTTCAGTTCTTTCAGTTGTATGCAAAGTCATTTTCTGTTCCTATAAATTTATGTTTGTCAAAGCAATTAATGGTAAGATGTTTTCACAGGATGGGCAAGGAAAAGGCAAAATGAAATTTCAGTATGAATACAAGGAGAAGCAGCAAAATAGGTTGGTCAGGCAGCTGTGTAAAGCTTCAGCAAGGAATGTTGCATCTGGGGCTTCTGCTGGAGAAATTTTGCAAAAGCAGCTGTGGTGTGCATGTCATCAACAAAAACTGGTCAAAGCCTCAGAGAAAATGTTCAGAATTTATCAAATCGTGTGAAACATTAAAGTTCATCTTAGGATCTTACATTCAAGCTTAATTCAGCCTTAAACTGAGTATCTTGGGTGTTGAAAGCAGTACAGCCATATTGTTGCAGCAAACTGTGTCTTTGAATTATCTTGAATACCAGCATTTTCATAAGAATGTGGTGGCCTCCTGGGCAGCACTGCTGGACAGCAAATCACGGCACACCTAGTGTGTGTGTGTGGACTGATGTGTTTTGGCATAATAAAGTTTGTTTCCTGAATTCAGGCCTAAAAGTATTTGTAAATACAAAAAGCTTCTTACTTTGTATTTTAACACTTTGTTTTTAAATTTAAATTTAAATTACTAGTGTCTCATAGGAACAACCTGGCAGCCTGGTAGGTCTTGCCAGTAGTTCAATAAAAATTGTTCAGAATAAAGGTTAATATGGTCAATTATTTTTCATTCCTCTAAATGTAGGTAGTATTTTCTCTACTACACCAAATTCTTCACTCAATTTATAAAATAAAACTTATTTTAACTTTATTTTAAAATTTATATAGCATCACAATTATTCTTGAATAAGACGTGTTCAAAAACACATTATGGTGAAGTATAAACAAAAGTCAGAACACCTTAGGACAAAGATTTAATATTTATTTTAGTTTGTTTGTCCTTTCTGTTTTAGGAATAATAATCCACTCTAAAATGTGAGGAAAGTCAAGACATAACCCTTCCTTTTTTCTTTGCATAATATCGTTGCTTTGTTCTGAGTTATGCATGAGCTATTCTTTTTTTGTCTGTTTCTAATATGAATAAATATTTCATGTGAAGATTTAATATCTCATTTTATTCAAATTCAAAGTAGTTAAAAATCCAGTGTCTGTGTAGATATATATTTTAAAAGTTTAAGTTCCTGTCACTTAAGCTGCTAAGTTGTCACTGAAAACTTGGCATTGTACAAAGGACAGGAAAGATTCAGATGTGCAATTCAGTGGCAAACTACTGAAAAAAATAGTCAGTGACATACCAAATTTGAGGTATATTAAATATGAATGTGATATTTTCTCTATTATTTAGTATAAGAATTCTTATGCAAATGGCTACTAGAGATTTACTTTTAAAAAAGGTCTAAAACTGTCACAAGGTACTTATTCTTTAAACTTTCAACCTGTGTTTTCTTATAGCAACTGTTAAGAAAAAAAAAATTGCTTATATCTTTCTTTTTAAGATTATACCACAGATATCAGGCGTTCTGGAATGTGTTGATTCTATGACTTTTGTAGGGATTTACTGTAGTATCAAATGAATTAGGAATTCTGCCTTTCTGCTTAGTGGCTTTGTACACCTGTTTTGTTCTTGCAGTGTGTAAGGAAAGGAGCACACTTATGGGTGTTTAATGGATGTTTAAGTCCCATGGGATATAATTTGAGCAACCTGGCCTTTGAGCTAGAATCCAGAACACTGCACTAAGCCCTTGGTCTCAGAGTGAAATATGTGATAAAATTAAGACACCTCAAAACATGATGCATAACAGCTGGGATGCTTGTGCAGCAGTTTGTTCAGTCTTCATACCACCTTTGGAAGAGAGCAGAGGTGCATGTCTGAAGTGGTGGTTTGCTGCCATCTTCAACAGGGATGGTCCATATATAGGCCTGGAAAACTGGGAACACAGTTTACTATCCTCTTTATGTGGAGAAGATGAAAAATTGTCTCTGTCTATATGGCATCATATAAGAAAGTGATTGACCTTTATGTCCTGCTGCAGAGTAGAAAACCTCAGGCAGACAACACAAAAGCAATCTGTGTATGCTATTACTTGTTTTGCTGTCCTTGCTTCCTCATACCTTCCTTTATTTTGCACTAATTATTAGTTATGCTGAAAAGATGGTTCCAGGCTACAATTGAATTTCTCTAAAAATCTGTTTCCAGCTCCCTACAGAATGATATCTCTTTTAACAGAATTCTCCCAATTTTTCCAAAACATGCTATCTTTTCCACAAAGTTAAATGTAGCATGTAAGATTGTTGTTACGGCACTTACATCTTACAAATATGTATTACTAATTTCTGTGAGGAAAAAAATGGTATGTCTGGGTAAATGTTAAATACCAAAGTGGATGATTCAGGGCTGCAGAAACCACCCAGAATCCTAGGCTAAAATGCTCAGAAAAGGCCACAGGACACAATGAGTTTCACTTAATATTTAAAACATACACTTGTATGTGTTTCTGGACTAGGTTACAAGGTGGCGTTCAAAGTGTTAATATATAATGCTACTTCCCACTGTACAGCCTGTCATTTAAATGCTGAAATACAGTGCAAGACCTGCAGAAGTGCATATGGGAGCATCATGAATAGAAAATGAATCTATTTTGATCCTTGATGGATGTTTCAATGAATAACAAATGAGTTTGCAGTGATTGGACGCAGAGAGTGTTAGTGATGTGTTGGGTTTTTTTTAAACTAGCATAATAAAGGAATTATCTTAAAGTGATGGTATGTGGCAGGCTGTGTTTAGTTGCCTCAGTACTGACTGTTGGCCTGTCACCTTTTCTTTAATTGTGCTTTGTGCTATTTTATGAAGAAAAAACCCATGCTCTTTCAAGCTCTTACTTCATTATTATTTTTTTATTTGATAGAAAGGAACTACTCTATATTTGAAATATATATGTTGAATATACCTTAAGTATGCATGCATTAAACTACTTTCCAAAGGTCTCAATTCCATCAGACCTTATTAGATCTTAAATTATACATTCTGACCTTTTGTTTTCAAAATACTAGGGAGTAATTCTCTTATCATCAATCCCTTGAATAAAAAAAAAAAGAAAGGAAAAAAAAAAGAGAGACTGCTTGTTTAGGTCTTAGAATAGAGAAAGAGAGAGAGTAGAGACAGAATTTTGTTCTGAGATGTCTAAGAGTTTCATTAATATAGCAGAACTATAGCCCGGAGCACTGTTTGAATGTCCTACTGTCTGGCAGCCAGGTATTTTAGTGCAGCACAGATATCTGTGATTGTTGTGTAGTGATTCTTATCAGAAACTGTAGCTTTTGGGGTTTTTTTTTGTTCTCTCTTTATTATCAAATAGAATGACTTGGTTTGTACATATCTACTCTCAGATTGGCAGATACAAGTCCTTGCTTCCACTTTGCTAAGTGATTATGGATGCTGGTTGGTATAACAAGTTGATGCTTTTAAAATTATTTTTGCAAATAGTTCACCTCAACTTTGTTTGTTTCACTTTCTAAGAAATGTTCCTCCCAAGCAGCTTACTGTTGCATTTTAAAAATCCCCATGTCGTGGTTAAACCATGACACTATAAATCAAGAGATGTTTGTCTTGCTTGCTATTCTTCGAAGGCATGTAACAAGAAATAACCTTTGGCTAGCCAGTTGCATGCTATTTTTTTATAATGGATGCACAGTTGTTTTGTTTTATTGTTGAAGAGAAAAAAATGACACCTAGAACTGAACATATGATTGAGGTTTTTAAAATTAGCAGCAGCGGTGGAGAATGCCATCCTGTTTTCTTCTGTGTTCTTTATATACGTACATAGTGGTTGGAAATGAAATGCTATCTGATTAAATTAATCAGTGATTTGTGATTAATTAATTATCTTTGACACATAGATCTAGTGTTAGCTTCAAAATAATTGTTTGTGCAAAGGGACAATTTTTGTAAGTCAAAGGTTTTACAGGATTGGTTTGGTCATTTGCTGTCCAGGTGCAAAATTCAGCTGCAGCAACATCCCTAATTTCCAAGCAACCAAGAGGAAAACATCTGCTAGTTATGAATATGTTCTGAATTTGTAATCATAACAAAATAATGCTGTGTCTGTTCAGATGAAGACTAAGTCAGAAGGCTAAAGGCTGTTGCCTTACGACTGCCTGTATATTCAAGTTACCCATTCTGTCTCAATAAGACATAGTATATAAAATAATTAAAAATATTTAAACGTAAATGTTGGAAGCTTTAACAAAAGTACATGGATATATATTATGCACTCTTTTTATGAGTTTGTGAATTATCATGCATGAAATTACCTTTTCCTACAATTAGATAACTGCTGTAGTACAATGTGTTTTGCATATACATTAAATGCTCATGACCTTTTCAGAAGAGTCAGTGCTACCTGCTGAATTTTGCTATTTCAAATACAGAGACCGATTATCATCTTTATGTTATTTAGCTGTATTTCCACTGCAGTCAATGTACATACACCAAACCAAAATTTTTTTGAAAGCAAAGTCTCTTCCAGTGAGTATAGGAGCAGGTGGCATCAAGATTCACACACTGAAATTTTAGATCTGTCCTCTGAGGAGACAGTTGAAATAATTCCAGTATCCTGAGCTCCCCTCATTCTCCCACATGTTCTGACATGCTGCACAAGTATAGCATATGCTGCTTAGCTAGGGTTTTGTCTCTTTCTTCTTTGTACAGAAGGTATGTACAGACTCAGTGTAGCTTTGATCACAGTCTGGGAGTATAATAATTTATGTACTTTTATTGAATGCAAATACATAATTTATGTACTTGTATTGAATGCAAAGAAAGAGTAAGTCTAATTTAAAGTTTGTCCTGATTACCTTTTCTGTTTTGAACTTTGAAGCATCTTCATCAGGAAAAGGGTATGAGAAAAAAAACCAGGAAGACTTATGAAGCAGTGTTTGTATAAAATGCCTGTTATTCATCTTTTTTGCCATTATTTCACCCAAATATAAGCTCACAAGATATTTCTTCATTGTTTTCCACTCAGGGAGATCTGACATTTGATGTTACTCTGTGGTATCTGACACCTCAAGCTCTTCTGCTTTCTTCTATGGTTTAACTACCAGGATTTGCTATATCCCTGTTTCTGTGCTAGCACATGGGTTTCTTACTTTGCTTCTTGGAGTCCAGAATCTGTACAAGAGAACTGTTGTAGTTCAACATAGAGAAATGTTAACAGACTTGGCTATGGCACAGTCTGAAGGAATCTGAGTTTTCTCTAGTGAGTGTCAGCCTTGATAGCTGAGGAGAATGATGAAGACCAGTTCTTAGGTTTCATGCAGATTCTGGAGGTGTTATACGTGGGTGTTGTCAAAAGGCAGCCCCCTGTGTAGCCATCTACACTGCACAGTGTCTGGCTGTGATCCACCCACAGCCTTTCTCCTGGTAGAACCACACTACATGGAAAGCATCAGCCGCATGGATTGGTCTCAGAAAGAAAGCCTTCTGCAGGGACCTGGCAGCTGGGCAGAAGCAATTCCCAGCTCCTGAAGTCTGCTGGACCACAACCTTAGATTCACTCTGCCAAATTCTGCACCTGGTCACTCATGGTTACAGTTATGATTCAAGTCCCTGTCACCATTTACAGCTCAATAACAAATACTTACATTCCTGTGGACTGTATTCTATAATGTCAGGAAAACCGAAAAGCATTTGATGTAGTAAACTGAAGAAAGTAAAAGATAATGAGATACAGTAAAATGGTTGCATTGAAATTCTATATAAAAGATAAAATTATGGGATTTATGTTGACACATTTCATAAAATAAGAAGCAGCTATGGTACATCCTAAGGCATGCAAGGTAAGGAATAGCCAGATGCTCACAAGATTCAAGACATTTTAAGTTTATTTTAGTGCTTTATGTATATAGTACAGGTTTTGCATAGAGTGTTGAATAGAAGGATAGTACTCATGTAATTTAAGTGACAACTGAGTGATTGTTTATTTAACCATTTTTGAACAGCTTCCAAGTTTTGAGAGAAAGAATTATGTGTTTCTGAAGGATTATATAACTATACAAGCTGTTGGTACTCAGTTAATTACCTCACACTCACCTTAGAGATGTGGCCCTAATATCTAATAAATTAAATTTGTGACATTAGGTTCTGTAGTATGAAGGGGAGTGTATCATACTGCATCAGCCTCTGACAATAGATAATTATCAATAGTGCAGATATTTGATGTAGCTATTCAACAAATGCAGCCTTTGTACATGATCAAGAGTTCTACACTTTTTGCATGGATGCACATCTATCTTTGTGTGCTTTCTTTGTATATAGCTGCTGAAATTTGGTTTGGGTATTTGAAAGTCATTAAGTGCTTTTTTATCTGCAGATTTTATCTATTTTGTTCCGGTTGCCTGAGTCTGACTGACTGATTTAACAGGCCAGTATGAAACTTGCTGTAATTTCTGAGTGAATATATAACTCAAAACTAACTTTGGATAACTCTTTGGGTGTTTAAGTTTAAAACTCACTGATCTGCTCATTCATGTCAGTCAGCTTCTAGTAGTCCAATGTTCACAGGAAGCAAATCTCAGAGCTGGGAAACATGGTCAAGTAAAAAATTTTCAGATTAGATGAGTATTTCTTGTGTCCCAGTTTTTGTTTGCTGTCCACTGTTTGTTGAGGCATGCTGCTTTAACCCAGTTTACTCCTCCCATTGCCACATAGCTTCAGTGTTGCTTTCTCACACTGAGTGAATTATTTACACTGAAGTTGTTTCACACTTTATCCAAAAGAATTCTTCCAGGCAAAAAAAAAAAAGATTTTCAACTCAGAGAAATGAAGGGCTGTATCAGGTCTACAGTTATTTCCTCCTAACATCCCTAGTGACTAGTACAAGGGTGGAACTTGGATAAAGACATGTTTTTGGAGCATGTGTATGTTACCTGTCCAGTGCTTCCAGACTGCTCCTGGCTTTCTATGAGGCCCACAGGCTTTTTGTGTAAAGCCCACTGGCTCCTCTAAGAGCAACGTTCTGTCCACAAAGGCTTCTGGAATTAATGTACATGAGTATCTATGCAGATATATTTGGACAAGATAATACACAATTTTGTAAGTTTGTGAAATGAATTTTGTTTAAATACACTTTAAAGTTTATTTTATTTGCCTTGTAATATGTTTACTACGGCCAGCAGCTAAACCTCCATGGCTATTCACTCCTTGCCCTCTCTTATGAGATAGGCACATCCTATAGGTATAAGGATTGCAAGAAGGTTTATGAATCAAGGAAAAGACAATTTATAGATGAAGTAAAATCTGTACATGCAAAGCAAAGCAAAGCAAAGCAAAGGAAAGCAAAGCAAAGCAAAGCAAAGCAAAGCAGGAATTCACTCAGTACTTTCCATCAGCTAGCAAATGCCCAGACACCACCTGGGAGGCAGGGCCTCGACATTCATAAAACTAGTGTGGGGAGACAGAAATCATAACCACCATCTCTCCTTCCTCTTTTCCTTGATATTTTATTGCTGAGCATGAAATGACAAGGAATATGACATGGGGCAGTCTGGGTCAGTTGTTCTGGCTGTGTCCCCTCCCAACCTCAGCTCAGCCTCAGCCTCCTCTCTGAATGGACAGAGTGGGAAACAGAAAAAGCCTTGACAAGCTTGTGCAAGCACTTCTCAGCAATGTCTGAAACACTGGTGTATTATTGAGGGTGGTGTAGTCACAGGTCCAAAGCATGGCACCGTATGGGCCGTATGTAGAAATTTGTCTCCATACCAGCCAGACCCTTAATCATCACACCAGCCAGATCATCTTAAATGATCGGATTTTCATCAATAGAGTCTCCTGAACCTTTGTGATAAGTGATTATAATTTATGCAAGGCCTTTGAAATATAATCAGTTCTGGCAGGTAGATAGAAAGGGTGAACTGCTTTAGTGCAAATAGTTCTACTCTAATGCATGTTGTGGGGTTATCAGGTATGTAGTATTTGGATAAGAGAAGGCATTTGCTGAAAACAAGCAAATATTCTTCCCACACTTTCTACAGAACTAAGGTCAGAAAAGCATTGGATATGCTGACTTTTATTAGTCATCAAACACAATTTAAAGAGGTTTTAAAAGTAACAGTAGGTGTAAAAAACAGTTTATTTTGTGCTTCTTTCCACCTTAGAGCTGCACACATCATTAAAAAATCATACTTTGCAAAGCCCATAGCTGTTGTAGATAAAATGTCTGCATTTTCTTCACTGAGTGACATAAATATTAGAGGAAAAATACATTCAGTTAAAATTCACCATGCAGAACAGAAACTGGCACCAATATTTCTTGGGGATTGTTCTTTTGTATATGGAAGTTCTACTTGAACTCTAAATTTTATTTTGGGTAATATTTGGATGAGGTTAACATAGAAATCTTCTTTCATATGAAATGAAAGCTCTTATAGTCAATTTTGCAGGTAGTCATGGGAAAGCCACAAAATGTAAATATTGTTGACCTGTAGGGAGATGGCAAGGATGAATGACTGAATGACTATGCTGTGAATTTACTTTCTGTCAACAGGTAATTCATGTGAAACATTGCCATTTTGAAGCTTGTAGAATTTTTTCTTGGCACTGAGAGAGACTTAAAAGTTTCATTTCTTATTGTTGGCTGGAGAGAGTTTTTAGTGGCTTGTTTTAGCTGAATAGTTTCAGTTTTATATGGACAGTCTAGAGCACAGAATGATACTTTTTTGTCTTCTTAAAAAGAATTCTTAAATTTAATTGTAAGCATTCATAAAGAAAGAAGTTACAAAATTGGGTTAGTTTTCCAAAATTCCTGGAAAGAGGTTTTGGATGGAAAGGTGATACCTAGGCACTCAGGCATCATTTAAAAATATGAACTACAATATGAAATGTTGCTAGTGAGAGCTGTGATTGTATGTACAGTGTAATTTCATGCAAATATAAAATACAAATCTCCTGTGCCTGTCAATTCAATTTTTTGCATAGATGAGGTGTACAGGTCACATACATATTGGACATAAAAGTACCTACTCTAAATAAAATCCTGAACTCAAGATATATATTGAATCTTTCCAAATACACTTCATAGCCTTTAAAAGCTGAAGAAAAAATAATCTGTTTTATGCCTAGTGCCATCTGTTTACACAATTCAGAGTAGAGGAAGAGGAGACAACTTTGAAAAGTTTGCAATAACAAAAATAATAATGAAATGGTTATGAATTATGCATGGAAAACCAGCTATGGAGATACTCTAAAACCAGAATACAGTTCAACCAGAATATGGTATTTCACTAGAAGGGAATTTTCAGAGACAAAATAAAGAAAACAGACAAATACATCTTGGTTTCTATTTTTTTCTCTCTAAGACTAAAGTGGTCCTGACTAAAACATAAATATTAAAGAGAGATGAAGTAAAGTGGAGGTANAAAAAAAAAAAAAGGGAAGAAAGTCACGTGCAACAAGAGAAGGAATGCATTTTATTCTATTTTTAACACGCAAATAAGTTGTGTGTGTATACTTAGGAGCAGCTGCTGCAACAAGGCTTGTGTCTAAACTTCAGCAACAAGTGCTCCTTCAACAGAATATTTTGCATTAGATTTGCATTGAAAACAAGAGCTGACCTTTGGCTAGGCTGTTTCCTGTGCCTTTTACTTTAAAAGTGCATACTAAAATATTTAATGGAAAGTATCCCATGTTTTTCATTCAGTTGTACAATAGTTTATTAACCCAATATAAACATGAATGCCTAGCTTGTTGAGTTCAGATATTTTAAAAGCTCAGTTTGTGGAATCTTTTTCAAGATATTCCTGATTTCTCTATCTTTAATTTTCAATCCCAAATCACTAGTTTTTGCAAGGTTTCTGGATTTTTACAGAAGTTTTCACCCAGACTGGCAAAAAAAAATTATCATTGCTATCCAGACTATGATACAAGAGATCTGGCCCTTTACCTGCTCTGGCATAAGTAGTTGCCTGGTTCATCTTATAATGCAGAGTAGAACAGAGTGTTCATTTTTTGTGTAAAAGATGTTGTCTACTGAAGAGGGTCCCATGGAGAGCTGGCCAAGTAATTACAATCACACCAATATGGCTACATGTCATCCTCGTTTATTCACTATGTTTTAGCATATTTATACCTTTATTGCTTTGTTCATGCCATAGCTATTCTAGCATTCATGAACTAATGTAATATAATCACATGTGCATATTGCTTGTTGATTGGTTGTCATGCTGGAAGCGTCCAATGGGGTATATGTGACAGTCCTCATATTTTGCTCAATGTCCAGTGTCGGAGCCCGGTGTTGGAGAGCACCTCCGAGTCAGGGGGCTCTGACAGATCAGAGATCCTGGCTCCGGCCCGCACTTTCTTGAAGAAGA
>VXBC01003609.1:187698-199918 GCA_013399945.1 Ploceus nigricollis | reverse complement strand
CCATGGCTCAAACTCAGAATTTTGGCTGTTTCCAGCTGTTTGCCAGGGTCTCAAATATCTCATACTTAGATTTGGAACATCCGAAAATGTCAGAAAAGCATTTTGGGTTCCGACAGTCCAGCATTGTGCTTGTACAATGCCCATTGTTGTTCTTTCTACTTGCTCAAGGATGTTCCAAGTTCCTTAAAGTAACTCTGTAATCTGCAGGCCAGGGTTGTCCAGTTCCTGTAAAGGAATGGCATATCCCTGTTCTGCAAGGATAGCATGTCCTTGTTCTACAAGAAATTCCTCTACAGTCTACAGAAATATGAAAGACAGAATGGGATTTTCATTTGTATGCTAATTTTCTGAGCTGCAGGTGATGGGAAATTTCTGCTTAGAATGGAATGTGAGTTAAGGAGACCCCCAAAATCTTGATTTTTACAGTAATGTTTGAAATCTTTTTGACAGTATGCCCTTTTATTTTGGCATGAGAGAACTCTCATCTATCTCTATTAAATGTAAAATATTTGAGCCAAATGTTGTGGGTAATTAGCAGTTAATCTGCAAATGTTATTCTAATTTTTAATCATGAGTAGCTCTGCTACCCTCTCTTAAAGCTCATTTGCTGGATGCTGCAAGTGGAATTGATATTGACCTAGTCTACCTGGAGACTGCTGAACTTTTAACCTTCTTGAAAATGAATCTTGGGAGCTTCTTGTCTTATTTCTTTATTTATCTTGTTACTAAGAGAAACAGGAGACAGTAATAGTGATAATGATTAAAAAATAATGATTAAAAAATAGACTCAGATGAGAGTTTAAATCTATGCATAATTCAGTATCAATTACTCATTTCAATGTTCTTAAGACCTTCTTCGGCAAAAAAAAAAAATGTTTCTAGGCATCAGATATTGTTGCTGAATTTGAAACAAAGAGTAGACCACAAATGAGCAAGAGGTGCAACAAAAATGGAACTGGAATTTCTGAGCAGACTGTTAAGTTAGTGGAAGAACAGTATGAAAATACATATGTGCCTCTCCAAAAAGAAGTGTCAAAGTTGAGAAAATCACTTCAGTATCAGAACAGAAAGTGACTCAAACTTCATATTATTTAAATAGCAAACAATATATACTAAAAATATATTAATGAATGCTCTAACATTCAGTAATGTTCTATAATGCAAATATTAAATCTCTTTGGACTTTGCTATCTTTGTCACAACTTTGTGCTTCCACACTATTGAAAATTAAGGTGTTAAGTTCCTTTTGAACGATCATGTAGAGTTTGAAATATCATTCTACTACATCTCTACTGCATTGTTTACTGAATTATTTCAATTATATCCTTCTGAAGAATTAATTTTTCTTGTTAATTTGTCAGACCTTTAATGATATCTGGAATCTGTGTGTACGTAGAAGAATTGGAATAAATGAGTAAAAGTTTAAAAACTCAAGGGGCAATTGTTTTAAGATGGTTGATATATCTGAACCAACTTCCTTTCCTGGGTTTGTTAAGTAAAGAAAATGTTTTCTTCTATCAGAAATAATTAATAATGGTTCTTGTTTTCTCCTGACATAGAGACAGGAATGCAGGAAAATCAGTATGACCGGTCACAAAAAAAAAAAAGTTAATTTGACCTTTTAGGATGGAAAAAGCCCCACGTTTATGTTGTGTGCACAAAATTTTCCTGTGAATTACTTTGCCATTGTGCTCTTGAATGTTTAAATGACAGTTATGGAAAAAGCCCCAAAGAAAACAAACCAAAAACCCAACAGCAACAACAATAACAATAACAACAATAGCCAAAATCAGGCAAAGGGAAATTAAGCATTGCAAATGGAGATAGAGGCCAAGATTCCATGTCCATCTGGGCCCAAGTGACTCAGATAATATGGAAGAAACATCTCTTAAATCTAAGGTTCTACATAAACTTAAAGAAAATATTAAATGTTTATGAGGGGATTTTTTAAGATATTTTTGTATGTGTACCACATACAATTATCTTCCTACTATTAAATGATATTAAATACATATTGGCATTGTTTGCCCATTCTTGACCCTCTGTTACTGGAAATTATTTTACAAATCCAGAGCTGTTCTTCATTAATGCTGCTGGGCAAACATAGAGTATGATTCTGAAGTAATTAGTAGTGTTATGGATAATTAGAATACTGTCTCTGTTCATTAACATTTCAAATCTCATTTACATGTAAATTGTAATATTCTTCTTCTGTGCAAAAGTGGGTAGTTAGCGTCATTCATGAGTAATAAGTAATTTGATCCTCATTAGCCATAGGAATAGATAAAGATATAAGTCAACTGTGGATAGCAGATGTAGTTAAGAATGGTTACCTGTCTGGAAGGAGAATTTAAAACAAGCAGTCATTGTTTTTCTGTAATTTTGCATCTTTAATTTGATCCTAATTCATAATTCAGAACATTTTCTATTAATTGGATCTTTACATTATTCATAATGAGGGTGTGAAAGTACAAAAATATTTTCTCTGAGTGACTTATGAGATACAGTGTGAAATTTTAAAATACTATTTTCATATTGGTTCAGATGAAGTGCATTTATAATGTAGAGCTCTACTTCCAGGTATTTTTTCAAAGCACTAGAAGAAATTCCCAGAAATAAGGAAGACTGGCTGTGTATTATTCTTATTTAAAAAAATCCAAATCTAATCACCCTATTTTGACTGAAAGATGGCTTGAATTGATTTAGAAGAACAGTTGAAACTTTCCCCTGAAACTATATTGTAGTGAAAATAATAATAATAATAATAATAATAATAATAATAATAATAATAGTACTAGTAGTAGTATAGAAAAAGATCACAAGTTTCCTTTCTGTTGTTTAAGTTAGACATCAGTCTATGGATATGCCACTTGGATAACAGAAAAAAAAAGTTAATCCTTGTAATCCTTCCCATTAGTTAAACATGGAAAAGAAATAGGAATTTGCAAGCCATTGGTGTCACACTGAAGGTCAATAATTCAACTCTTTTCTCTAAATAATCTGCATTACTTCTGTACTATTTCCACTGAGGTTTTTAGCAGAAAGCAATTATTTTAAGACAGTTGCATCAAAAATAATTTGAAGTATGCCAGTGAGTGAGGGATGAATTAGGGAGCAACTGATGAAATTTGTATGTAATAATGAGTGGGAAGACATCTAAACAGTGTTAGCAGACAACCAACAAGCAAAGAGAGGGAGAGCTGAAAAAGGTTAAGACTGCTTGGTTAACATCATTGCTTGATCAACAAGGTTAACATCAAAGCTATAGGAATCAAATGACACTTATGAATAGTCATGGTAAGTTAAAACAGGAAAGTGTGTGTGCCTATATATGTATAATAAAATGATTTTACACTTCCTTTATTGTAGAGAAGATCTACTTATTTACATTTTTATGGATGCATATCCTTGAGTAGGCAGGAACTATGAATTGCTCATGCCTATGTATAGCTGAAAAACATATTATAATTTCAGTAAAATTATTATTCTCAACCACTGTCTGTCAGAAGCACATCAAATTATATTGACAGGATTTTTGCCTCTCTGATTGGCAGTGGAGTTTTTGATTGTTTTTGTAAATCTATTTAATAAAAACTTCATTATAAAATTTCTAACATGTTTGTTGATTACCTAATCTCTGTTTTTTCTTTAATATTGTGTAAAAGTTTAGCTCTTTCTTTGTTTCATTTGAGCAACCTGGTCAATGGAAGATGTCCCTTGCCATGGCAATGTGATTGGAACTAGCTGATCTTCAAGGTTCTTTCTAATTCAAATCATTCTGTGATCCTCAATCTACTTATTATATGTCTCAGCTCTTAGTCTGGCAAATACTGTACAGAATAACAACTTTTGGACCATGCAGTAATAAAAGCTTTTTATTTGTCTGTCTTCATACTTGCTCTGTGCTTGTGTCAAAGTGAAAATTAAACATTTCTTATATTAAAGATGATCAAGAGATACCATATACAGTTCTCTAGAAGAGGAGCCTATCTCAAGGGCCTTTCATAATGGCCTTTATAGTACCAAAAATACCTTTTAGTATATATCAAAACACAGCATTATTCTTCAAAGTAAAAACCGATGATGGAAGACCCTTAAAAGATTACCAAATATACACTGGTGTTTTAAATCTTTTAATTTCCAGATAGTGAACTTCTAGGTTGTAACTGAAGGTTTTCCTATTAGTCTCTAAATCCAAGAGTTTGTAATGATTTTAAGACCTATTTCTTTCTTACAGTTTTCATAAGCAGCTCATTCTTTATGTTTGATATTCCAGTGTTTCTCTTAGTTGACAATGTTTCACAGCCTTCGCAGAATATACTGAAAATAGGTCTAGAGGGAAATAATTGTCTGAAAAGAATTTGCGTCAATCCTTTGTATGATTACTTTTTTAAAACCTTCAAATATGGAGCTCCACCATATTCCCAGGCAATCTATCACACTTGTCTTCAAATTTTGTTTTAATATCTAACCTGATTATTTTCTATAGTTTCAGTTCATTAGGTTCTATTCATCAAAGACTCAAAGGAAAGATTGGTCTCTCTTTCTTCAGCCCAACAGTATTTGTGTCTGAAAGCTGTAATCATAAACATTATGATCTTTCCTTTTTTTGGCTAAACAAACTCATTCATTCCTTTTTTTTCATATGAAGTTCATATTTGGGAGATAGAATCAAATATTTCATATTTGATCTCCCTGAATTCTCCCCTCTCAATCCCCATCGTTCTTGACAATCAGGGCACAAACTGAACTCTGAGTTCCAGCTGGTGCCTTATCAGCACCAGGGAAAGCAAAGAGAGGAATTGCATGTCTTTCAGGCAGTGTTTTAGGCTTATACATGTTACTATGGTTTGCCTTTAGAGTAGCATCATGACATAATTAAGTAGCATATGGTTTTACAATCCACTATAAACCCAAAGACTTCTTCTGAACAACTGTTATTCTCATCCTGTATTTGGTTAGAAATGTATTTCTACTTAGGTATAAAACCGTGCCTTGTCTTTATCAACTCATGCTCTTTACATTCCCCTAAGACAATTTTTTCAGGGGGAAAAAAAGGTGTTACGATATTATGAATTTTGATCTTTATCTTCAGCATGCCTGCAAACCGTCAGAACTTTTTTTCACCAACTGCATATTTCATGTATATAGTGTTTGTATCACCAGCCAAATCATTAATTGAAACACAACACACAACCAGAGTCAAGATAGATCCCTTGAGGAATTGCATTACAAAAAGGACCTATAGGTCATAAAACATAAATGTCCTATCTATATTATATTTCTTAATTTGTATATGAGATTGTCATCTGAAATGGTGTCAAAATCCCTACATAAAATCATATATACAGTCTCCTAGTTATTATTTTTAAACAGATCTTTTACCATGCCATACAAAAGATTGAATATCACTTGACTTTAATGCATTCAAATTTGGTTTTATTTGCTCCTTATTTTCAGACATTTATTGATAATCTCATATTTTTCCAGTAAGCTTAACTAAATTTAAAAGAAGAATGCCTCTTCTATAAATATAGATTTCTTCTTTTACCTTTTCAAATGTAGGCATTATAATTGTCCCTTTCCAATACTCTTTAATCCTATGTATTCCCAAGAAATAGGATAAACATGAAAAATTTCTGAATATTTTAACTAGTATTTTAAGGTCGGGTCAGTGATTTCTTTTTAATAAACCTATTGATATAGTGTAGTTAACTCACATTCTTACAATTTTAGTCTTGCATTAAATAGTAATCTTGAAAGAACTGGAAGTTACCTTCTTCAGTGTTTTTCTAAGTTGGTAGTATCAGCTCTCTGTAATAAGTAAAGAGTCATCCTTTAAAACCCAGTGTAGCACTTACATGTTTACAAAGATTTCATAAGAGCTTTTGAGCTGTACATTCACCATATTCTTGGTATTTGGAAGGTTTTTTTTCCAGATTTGGTCTTGATGGGATCTGTCTATCACTTGGTCTTTATGTTAATCTTGTTCATCCTTGAGAGGCAATACTTTATTCCCTTGTCTGTTACTCAGACTTTTCAGATTGGTTTAACTATTTGTAGCTAACTTTTATTGACAATTTCCATTTTATTTTGTGCTTTCAATCCTCATTTGTGCTTTCAAATCTCAGTAAAAGTATTTTTAGTGCATTGTTCATTGTCTGACTAAAAAGAAAGAAATAGAAATTAGAACTTTGAGAGTTGTAAATGAGCATCCATGCAAAAATAGAGGCATTTTTACTTGAGAAACTTGGAGAGTAATATTACCTAAACAACATTTATTTATAAAAAAACCCTCACATTTTATTACTATGATACATAGCTGTAAGAAATTATCTTTAACCAGACACTGAGAATATTTAAAGCCCATGAGAATTTGATAGCTAATTCCTTTGCTTCTGTCTGTTCAGTGTTGACACAATATCTTCTTATGTATTTTGTAAGAAATGTGATTTTCCTCATTGCTATGGATTAAAACTAATTTTTTTAATACTGTAAGCAATATCAAGTGCCAATTTTCATTACATTGTCTTTCTCTGCTCAACATTTCAGTGAAAGAATAGGATTTAGTCCAGCAAGCATTTACTGTGACACGTAAACTTTTCTACTTTAGGTTACCCACTGTGTGGGTACAGTGGTGGGACCAGTAATTGTCCTGGTTTCATTAGTTCTTCACCTACTTCCATCAAAGAGAGGAAGAATCTTTCAGCAAATTGCTTTTCTGAGGCAGAAACTGCTAAACAAACATGATAACTACACTTTTGAGTATACCTGATAAGAATTTAGAGTGTCTAGAGATGCTTAATTTCTTAACAGGGAACAAATCATTAACATTCAAACTTAATGAGTAAAAGAGATTGTAATGTTCTCTATTTTCAGCAGGTACAAATGAAAGTAGTTGCTTTGTCTTCAGTGAAGCTGTGTAAATAAATTCCAGCTGAGAATTTGGGCCAAGAACAGTAATTTATCAGATGCAATTCTGTTTTACAAAGAGAATAAGTGCTTATTTTTTTACAAGTAATTCATCTTCATGCAATATAGCTGACACACAAATCTGCTGTGTCTGCCTTAACTAGCAGTATCTATAGCATGAATTTTATTTTATGTTTCCTTTTTCCCTTTTTCCAGTTTGTTTAGGATGTAGTAATTTATAATTGAGAAATAGTGCCAGGAGGCCTATATGGATGCTTCTGACAAAACACAAAATTCAGATGAGAGTACAGAAGAAATGGAAGAAAAAAAAGTGGAATTGTATAGACACTATTTGAATGTACAGCGATGAAGTTAGGAAAGCCAAAACCCATCTGCAGGTAAATATGTCAAGGAACATGAAGGACAACAAAAAGAGATTTTACATGTGACAGAAAAAAAACCAAGGGAAAATGCGGGCACGTTGTTAAGTAAGTCAGGGGAGCTGAAGACAAAGGACGTGGAAATAACCAAGGTACTCTAAACATATCAAGACGGTGATTGGGAGTTGTCAGCTTGGATTTACAAAGTAGAAGTTGTATCTGACCTAATGACCTTCTGCCACAAAATTACTTGCTTTGTGGACAAGAAGAGAATGGTGGATGTCATTTATCTTGACTTTAGTAAAGTGTCTCTCTCACAATATCCTATTGAAAAACTGATGGAGTACGGATTAAATAAACAGACAATGAGGTAAAATGAAAACTGAGTGAAGGTTGTGATCACTGTTGTGAAGTTCAGTTTAGAGGCCAGTCATGAGCTAGTGGTGCTCCCCAGGGATAAATAGTGAGGCCACTACTGTTTAACATCTTCATTAAGGATGTAGATAATAAGGTAAAGACCACCCTCTTATGAGATTTTATCTATTTGCATATGTGATGGGGAGAGTAAGATGGAGATGACATCTTCTCAGTGGTGCACAGTTGAAGGATGAGACACAATGAAACATGGGAAACTCCCTTTAGGGATAAGAAAAAGACTTTTTTGCTATCAGGCTGTCCGACCACTGGACCAGGTTGCCCAGAAATTTTGTTGAGTCTCCGTCCCTGGAGATATGTGAAGACATTTTAACATGTTCTGACTACCCCTGCCTTGAGCTGGCGGGGCTGGACTAGGCAATTTCCAGAGGTACCCTGAAACTCAATGATTCTGTGATGCTATGAATTTACTGATAAATTCAGCAGGGTACATTACAGTAGATGGTTTGGTCTTATTCTGCAAGATAGATTGTTTTTTTCCTATGAAATCACTCACTTTGCATTATAAAGGTAACTTTTTTTAGGCTCTTGCCCTGAAAGATCATAAACATATTAAAATACACATATTAATAATTACTGTAATATTTAAAATAAAGGTTTGGAAAATATATATATGTGAATCAGCTTTCCCTGCAGACTAGCTTTTAATACCTTATTGGATGATTCACTGTGGCTGAGCAGGTGCTCCTGAAACAAATATATTGTCAGCAATCCTTCTTTAATAACATGATGCTTTTAGATGAAGATGATCTCTGATTCTGTTGGGTTTTTTTCTCTCCCAAAAAAGGTAAATGTCCACATTACAAAAACATAGATGTAATTGTTTCTTTGTGGTTGGTATTTTTTTCCCAAATTAAAATTTGTCTTATGGTAAATATTTTGTTTGATGCATTCAAATAGGGTTGGGAAGAAGCAGTTTTACCCTAAAGCCAATCTTAAATAAGTAATATTTTTTTATGGTTCTTCTAGACGGTGCTGAAGTGTAGCTTGGTATTTTTAAAAATCAGTAACAAGAAAAAGAGAAGAGATAATACTGGACATAATTTTCAAAACTATCTCGCCTTTTGTTTCTCCCCATTCTCCAGAGAATGGAGCATTCTTCCAATGATTCTACCTGAATCGTCTTGTGAAGGAATTATTTCAAATCTACAGCCTATGATTGTAGCTATCCAACTGCATTTATCTACTTTGGAAGATGTCCAGGGAAAATATATTGCCCTGAATCTCACAGACCAAGTGAGGCAAAACTGCTGCACTGTTCCATGTCCCAAGCCCAACCAGCAATGACACTGAAACTGTATTCCCAGCAGGCACACACAGGAAGAATACACTTGTAGACCACATGTATGCATACATACAGGGCTATGGCTAACTTCATGGATTGGACATGCTCCTAACTTGTAAGACGTGTGTCCCTGCTTGGCCCCCAGGCTGCATCACGTACCTGCCAGCTGGTCCATTTTATTTCTTGCTAGAACTTCCACTTGCTGCAGCTGCTGGCAACATGGGCTTGTGGGGCTCTGCCACCCATCCCAATGGCTGGCAATCGATCTCACTCCATCTTCAGCTGACATGTAGGCCACTCAACCTGTGTTCCCAATCCAGATGGTGGCACCCAGTCCTGTCATTCCAGTTGCTGGTGCTATGGACACACAGGTGCCTATGCCCCAGGAACCTCCCGTTTTTGGCACTAGCAGTTTCTCATTCTAGTCTCTAAAGTTGCTGACATTACAGATGCAGTTGCTGACATTACAGACCTCCAACCTGTGGTCTGCACAATTACTGCACTCAGACCCTCCAGTACACACATGCACACAGGAAGATAATTAGAAAGAAAGTCAATAAGAAGTTTGACCAGATTAAACTGTTCAAGTGCAGGATGTGGCTAAAAAAGTGCAGTGGTTATACATTATTTATTTTCAAGCAACCAGCCCTTTTATCCCTTATCCCTCTATTTTCCATACACTTTTTCCTTCCCAGATTGCCTAAATCCATCCCTTTCCCTGCCTTTTGTTCCATCTCCTATCATCTCATACTGTGTCCTGTGCAACCTCTGTGTGTGTCCCATTCATCCAGGAAGCATCACCCCTTCAGCCGCAGGACCCTTCGTGCTTGACTTATCATGATGGGTTTCACACCTGCAAAAAGGGGCGGGGGATCTTCTAGGACAGCCATGAGAGGGGCCTGAACAGGATATCCCTTTGTCTGGATCCATATTGGCTTCCTGCCTCCCAATGTGAATCTATGTGCCTCTGTTTCTGAAGATGGGCCTGATACGGGCTGATGGTTCCTCTGATGGACTTGAGAGCAGTCAGGGTAAGGATCCTTTTTAGGTGTGCAGATGGGCTTTTATTACCTAATCTAACATAATAGACTCAATTTTTTTGAGTATTGTACTTGGGCAAAAAGCAGTTTATTTCTCCCTAGAAAGTCTCTAAAAATCCAGCAGTGATTTCTGTAGGTATAGTCTGTATTTTTATGAGTGTGCATTCAGAGTAATATAAGGGAGTTAAACAGTTATTTAATGATGTTAAATGTCTACCTGAGCTTCTTTTTATAATAGGCAAGACATGTCATTCTTGGGTGATATACTTTAATGGTCTCTATGCTAATATCTTCAATTGCCTTCCAGCCATTTCTGGGTAGGTAGCCAGAAGAAAACTCTGACTTTTGGTACTGTCTCAGCCAAATGAGGTACTTGGACGTCTGTTGTGGACAGGTAGCACCTGGACCCTGTATTTAATCCCTTTATACTTTATGACTGAACAACCGTGCAGTCTATTTGAACTGTTGAATTAATTATATTCCTTGTCCATTTGAGCTGCCTCGACCTTATCTAAGGAAGATTCTGCGTTAAATTCATTTTGACAGGTGTAGTACTCCTTTCTGTCTCTGTCAGACTGTCTTCTACCTAAACATCTGACAACTTTACAGTCTGCTTGCTTTTGCCTGTCAACTATTTCTCTCCGAGTAGATTAATGTTATTGTAGCCTACTGGACTCTAGAGAGATTAAGAAATGCTTCCTTGTTTTTTTTAATAGTTCTTAGTGATATCTGAAAAGATGGTGATATTACCAGCGTGGAACTTTGAAAGTCATGAGTCTTTGAACTCATGTTACATATGTGGATTGCACAGCTGCAGGCCTAGCTTAGGAGGTATTATTTGTCTTTGACTGTAAAGTGTAAAATCATAGAATCATTAAGGTTGGAAAAGACCTCCAAGATCAATGAGTCCAGCTTTCAACCAAATACCACCATGTCCTCTAAAACCATATTACAATGTGCCACATCTACTTGTTTCTTGAACACTTCCAGGAATGGTGATTCCACCACTCTCTTGGGAAGCCTGTTATGTACAGCCTGAAGATAACTTTGCACAAATTGAGGCCATTTCCCCTTGTCCTATCAAGTCCCAACAAATGCTTAAGTAAGTTAGAAAAAGCAACAGAAATACTTATGGAGATTTGACCTGTGAACCCTTCACACGTTTGCAGTAAGTAATACATTCCCTTCTTGGATACACTGAAAAAGACTGTTAACTTCTGTGTTAAAGACATGCTTTTCTGTACAAATTTCTTCTGAGATGAAAAGGCAGAATTGAATCACAACTTTCTTTAATTACTCATATTGTGGGTGCTTTGAGACTTTGATAAAGGTCTTACAGACATGTATATTGCATGTCAAAATAAATAGCAGAATATTGGTTTTTATTCCCTTCATGATATGATGTGCATCTTCAGGAAATGCTTAGTTCAATAGTGAGCAAGAGTGCTGTTTTCAGAGAAAATCACACCTAAAGAGTACACTCTCCATCTTTTATGCTAAGGGGATGAAAAATCACATCTTCTAAGTGAGTTGTAAAATAGGTGGTACAAAATTTTTGTCCAGTGGCTCTCTTCAGTGATGATCATATTCCTATGTTTGTTGACACACCATAGCATCTATTTTATTTGTAACTACAGTTTAAAAACTCTGCTATTGATGAAGCTGCTTAACTGCTAGGTATTAATTTTCACTTGTTTCTGTTCTTTCTCTTTTTTTTTTTTTTTGGTTTTGTTTTGGTTTGGATTTTTGTTGGGTTTTTTTTGGTTTTTTGTTTAACAGGTTTTTTTAGGAAGCCTTTTACTTGTTCAAAACATCCCTAAAAGCCTGTTAAGAGATTTTAATATCTTGGTTGGAAAGATTAACAAACTGCAGGAACTCTTTGTGCTGTGAAAATTTAAAATATCTAACATATTATAACTGTAACAGACAGCCAACAGGCTCTGCAGATACTGGAAAAAAATCTGCTTAGGGGACTAGAGCAGGAAAAACCTCAAGCAGATTCAGTTAGACTTATTAGCATGTGAAGGAAAAAATACATTTCAACATTCAGTTACTTAGAATTATTGCCTTTAAGAGGAATTGGAGAAAGTTTCATTTTCTTTTATGATGTATAATAAGGCTTATACTTTTCTCCACAATACAAATGCTTTTGCTAAAAAAAAAAAAAA
>VXBC01003609.1:158297-187653 GCA_013399945.1 Ploceus nigricollis | reverse complement strand
AAAAAAAAAAAAAAAAAAAAAAAAAAATTAGATCTTCGTTTCCTCCTTTTTGCCTGATGATACTGGCAAGGTCTTTGAAGGACAGAAACATTAACATCACATGAGGATACTGTCTGAGTCTCAGCCCCTAGGGAAAGGATGTAGATTCATATTTGCCATGCATTTAATACTACAGTTTATGCAGCACACAGGTTTCGTTTGAAATAATTGGTATGCTCCCTGCTGAGTTCCAAGATCTTTTGAAATCAGCAAAAAGGTATGTAGCTCATCTGAGTTCAGTATGTAGTCATTTCCCCCAGTATTATTTGTAGGAAACATAGAATCTAATTGTGGTTTCTATTTGTGAGGTAATGGCCTTGAAGACCATGGTGGGAAACACAGCTATACTGGAGCATGAGTAAAAGCAACATGGAAAGGGAAAGAGTTTGGTGAAACAGCTCCATTCTTTGGCATCTCTGAACCTAGAAAAATTGGCACCACTGTTGCCACAGAAATTCATGGAACTACTTTATGGTGTGCAAGTCATGGTGACATTTTAGTGATCTACAGCTTTGAGGTGTATTAGCTTTGACATGCATTGTTGAAATCAGTGGAAGCTTAAAAATTTATATCTGAAATAAAATATTTGTAAGTAGGGCTTAAAAGCTATTACAGCTGTGAGGTATTTAGAAAGATGTTTTCCAACAGATATTATAGATGTACTCCAATAGATCTTATTGCAAAAATGGTGTAACACTTCCTAAATAGTTACAGGAGCAGAAGTATATGCATTGCAATGCTGCGTAATAGGAGTACTTTACAAATGCAATCAGTAGCAACTGTTTTAAGAGGGAAATAACTTTTGGAAATGCTTAATGAACTAGTACAATTTCTTAAAGTTATAAATATTGCATTTCTCAGTCTGATGGGACTTTTCTGTTGAGGATATAAACTTGATTATAAGACATAATGCCTCAGACAGCACAAGCCCTGAGGCACTAAGCATTTTAAGCAAACTATACCAAAGCAGTTCTGAGTAGAAAGGCAGTCTGAGACATAAAATAGGCTTGCTTTTTTTGACTGCCTTTTGCTTCATTGAATTCATCTCCATTTTTGCAGAGTGATGGTGAAAACAGCATAAAGAACTATCAAATAAGAAAAGCGAAATATAAATTGTTGCAAAAGATGAATGACAAAAGGAACCAACATCCCAAACATCTCTGAAAGCTGTCACAATCTGTCAGTCTCAAAAGCAGAACCCTGACCTCCTTAAGAGATTGTATTGAAGTGCACATTGTATTGATGTGGTGGGGAGACCCCCCACCACAAATGGTGAGTGATCCATTTGTCATTGCATACTGATTTTTGTAAGCTGTCCTCTGTCTCTTCTATGAGAAGTGCATTTATTTTCTCTTTAAATTCTGTGACTACCTAGTTTGCTGTTTTTCTGGCAGAGTCTAGCACTCAGCAAACTTAATACAGAAGAAGCTGTAGTTAGGTCTCTACTGTGCTCTGATGCAATGCTTTTTGAAGGCATCAGAAAAATGGTGACACTTCTGGAATCTTTTTTTGAGCAACTTGTCTTGTTATATACTTATTGCTTTGCTAGAGAGAGTGTGAATGTATGTAGAACAAATTTTATTTAAACTAAAAGGCCAGAAGGACCCATGTGGGAAACGAAAAAGTCCAAAATTCTGTAATTCCACAAATATTGCATTTTGGGAATTCTTCAAATTGAGCCAATCTTCCATAAGTTTGTGGTCCTCATATGATAAATTGAGTATTTTGAGTAGCAATGAAGTGAATGTTGTACTACATCTGAATAGATGTATGTATCACTTAGGGAATTAGAGAACTCTGGAATAGGAGCATTTGCAGACTGAAAAATCAGGCCAATTTTAAGCTTTAAAATGGAATTTTACTAAATTCTCTTACATACAGTATACTTCCTGCTCATGGCCATTCTTACACAATATTAATCATCATTGCTATATATGAAACATAATTTTTAAGATATATGTTCTAAATTATCTTTGAAAATACAATTCTATGTTTAATAATAACTGAAGTTCTTGTTGGTCCTTACTTTCAGAGATATGAATGAGTTCTTTGATGAGACATGTTGGAAATGAAATAACCTTGCCTCTTTCATCTGTCATATGCCAGATGTTTTTATGCTATTGCTCCTCCTGAGAAGGGGAGTCTGCTTACCTGCTTGTTTGGTTTGCTTCTGTCCTGCCAATTGTTCTTCCAGGATGTTCGGCTGGACTTCTGCCACTTTTAACTCCCTCTGCTTTATCTGTTTTTTTCCTGACAATTTTTATTACTTGAGTGCCTCCTACTTGCAACTGCATCTACCTGCCTTTGCCCCATTTGCTCACATACTTTACTAAAATTTTGTCTGGCTATGCAATCACAGTGTTGCAAAATACAGGCATGTATTTGAGTTTAAGCCACGTTGATATTAATTATGTCCTGATTGAAAATTCATGATTACTAGATGACAAAGTCTTTAACAATGTATGAATTGAATACAGCTTTTCCAATAGCAGAAATAAAAGTTTCCTTTAATTGAAGAATATTTGAACACTTTGAGTTTTTGCAACTATATTAGATTCGAACTTTCTAACATCTTATCTGTAGGTCTTAAGGGGATAGAAGAGTTCAGTATAAAAATCCCATGGACACTGTTTCAAAGTATCAAACGTATTTCCTTAAAGTAATTAAGGCTACGATTTATATTGATTGTAAAATGTCTCAGTTTTGTTCTAGTTTGCTTACATTTTTGAAGGCAATTCGTTAATATTAGACATGTCTGTGTGGTTTTCCTAATGCAAACATTATATCATTGCATTTTCCTAGTAGTGCTGAGAATAGCCATATACCCTGTTGACAGTGTTGCACTTTAGATGCTCACAGGTAGTTCATAAATAAATAAATAAATATCTAATTATATGCATCTGGAATGTCTTCAACGACATCTGCATGTGATATCAACCTTTCAATCATATAAAAACATTCCTGAAATTTTGTGTTGATGGGTTTTGGTAATTTAATTGTTTCTCATAGCAGAAATAAGGACCAAGATTTTGGAGCACGGTGCTTTTGTTTTTTCTTTGTTCTGAGTGATATGTGTCTGTAGATATCCTCACACATTTGCACTAGACAGTTTGGAGCAATTGTATGATAAATTGCAGAATTATCTGAGACAATTGCTTCAACAGCTCCCAAGTAAGCAGCTATTCCTTCTCTGTCATTGTTTTTCAGTTAGAAACTCTTTGTTGGCACAAAGAGTTCAAAGCAAAAATTAGAGTTCTTATGAGGGTTTTTATACAGATACGAAGCAGTCACTGTTGTTTTCTTTACATTAAACTCTAAGCTTTGTCACCATTTTATTCTAGGTTTATTTTAATACTCTGAAATTCTTTGTTCTTATTGTGACGAAGGGCTGGTTTTGTTGCAGTACTGTGGCTGCCTGGCAGATTGCTTTAGCTGTTTCAGCATTTAGGAATATTAAGGAGTAATAATAAGATAAAAGGTTAGAGAAAACTCTGGCAAATTAAATGCTATTACTTCCTCAGCATAAATCACCAGGTATGTAAAAATTACTTTTTGAGACTAAAATAAAAGATTAATATTATTTCCTTGTAGCATAGAAACTTAGGAAAAGAAAACATTCATATCAAAGATACTTGCCATCAGCTGATGCTTTCTGAAAAATACTGAGCCAGCTCTTCAATGCTGTCCTTGGGTACAACTACATCAGCTTCCATAGGCCTCTGTCTGCAAGTGCCGTGTACGTTTTGTATCATGGTACAGAAAACAAGACCTACCATGCAGCTGCTCCCTCACTTTTGCCTCAGGGCCTTTACTGCTTCTTATGAAGGTTTCACATGGAGATATGGAATTGAGGGCAATTGTTCGCTACAAAATGAGTGTTTCAAACAAGCTATTGCTTGGCATCTGTTTCAGAAGAATTTAATCTGATGTTTAATGGCACTTGAAGATCTAATATTTCAGTTTCTTAAGAAAAAAAGCCAGTCTTAGCTTTTAAAAAGTCCATACTCAATATAAATTAAAGCTATTGGTATAGTTAATGTGATTATAGTGTTGTTTTTTCATCATAGCTTTTTTTTTCTGCAAACTTCCATATGTACACTTAACACCTGTCAATTTATTACCTCTAACACACAGAAAAATCCATTTCCATACTTCAAAATCCCAGCAGATTTTCATAAAATTTAAGTGCTGGTTTTGGCTTTAGAAATCAAACCTTTTTATGACTCGTCTGATTATGTTTTTTAAAAGTTGAGTTTCAAAACTATAATGAACAACACAGCATGTTTAGTTCAATTCAAGGGCTAATAAATTCAGGAAAACAGCTAAGTAATGAATCTCAGATGCATTTTTTTGCTTTATATACTGTGTGGTAATTACATGGTCAAATCTCTCAGACCAAAGATTTTTTTTGTTATGTTACAGCAATGAACTGTTGCAAATGGATTGAATATTGGTGAATTGTATCAACTGATATATTTTTAAATTGCTGTCTCTTATGCCATGGAACATGCTGCCTTTTACCTCATGACAAAGCTTTTGTTTTTGGAGACTGGGCAGCTGACGCTTTTGCTAAAGGTGATGATATAATGTCTGTAATGCTGAGAATTGTTTCTGAGCTCACTTTGAGAAGATCTTGTGAATCTGGTAGGTGGCACTTTATCAGAGGTAGTCCTATTCACTGTGAATTTCTGAGCTGAGTAATAGTGGCTGAACCCAAGTCTAAAGAGACACTTTTTTTGGCTCTGATTGCAGATGGCATCATTTAGGTAGCCACATCAAGAACAACTGACAAAGTAAAAATTCAGTCCCTTTAGGGCTGTCATTACATGCAATAAATTTGTTTTACAGTACAATACCTTTTGTAATGCTTTGTCCCCTTCCTGTTGGAGACAGAAGTCTTTTAGCATGTTTTCTGCATAGAAGAACAGAGAGATCCTACTAGAACATGATCAGCTCTTAATTCCAGCAGTTCTTTTAGCTGCCTACTTGTGTCAGGAAGGTCAAAAAGATTTGTTTCTCCCTGAGAAGGAGGTGTTGACTGAAGCCCTCCAGGAGATTGTCAGATATAGTTTATGCACCTTAGACAAGAATTGGGTTGTTATTAGAAAATTATCTTAACAAACTGTATTTGCTTTGCATGGACAAGCTTTGGTGTCAGAGGCTACAGGACTGCCTTCTGTGAGAAGCTGCCAGAAACTTCCTCCATGTCTGACAGAGCCGATGCCTGGCAGCTCCAAAGACAGATGTGCCACTGGTAAAGGCTGGGCCAAATAGATATGGTGGTAACACCTCTGTGATAACAGATTTAAGAGAGAAAAAAAGAAAAAAGTTAATGAGCAGTTGTGCTTGTAGTCTGAGAAGAGTGGGGTGAGAACATGCGAGAGGAAAAACTATGCAAATACCACTGTGCATGGCACAAGGGTGTCTCCAGACATTTCTTGAATATCTCAAGTGATGGAGACTCCACAAACTCTCTGGGCAATCTGTTCAGGGCTCAATCATCTGCACACTAAGGGAGTTCATCCTCTTATTCAGGTAGCACTTCTTGAGCATCAGTTTCTGCCCATTGATTCTTGTCCTATCGCTTGGTACGACCAAAACAAAAAAAATTACAGGAAAAAAAAATAAGAAGGTAAAAATGAAAAATAGTAGCATTGCATTTTTTTGCATTAAGTTGAACAGAGGTACTGATTCATGGCATTCAATTGCTGAGGAAGTCCAAAAATATTCTGTTGTCTGGGATCAAATACAGTATATTAACAATACTGTTGATGATATGATACTGATACAATACATATATCAGTATCAGATCAAATTTGATCAGTATCACATCATCAGATATGATGATATGATACTGATCAAATACAGTATATTAACAATAGTGATATGCTATTAGCAGTGTATTGCCATTAAGAGCATCAGATAATTTGTTATTGTACCTTTATTAGCATGTATACTTTATATGTAACATTTTCCCCCATTTTTTTAAAATCTAGGAGTATCTAAGTACTGAAAAGTATAACTCTAGCCATAACTTCCTTTTCTTTCATCAGGAATGTGTGTTTGACTGTGTCATTGATCAAACTTGCTTCTCAAGGTCAAAACAGACATCCTTTTTCAAAAACTTTCTTAATTAAACTTAATTTATATATATGTATATGTATACATATTAATTTTAAATCTTCTGCCTCTTTTTTTTTTTTTATTTTAGCCTGGAACTGCATCTTCTTTGAGGTGTGATTGTAACACAGTGGCCCAGATTATTTTTTGGATTCTGCTGAGTTCATCAGTTCTCACATGAATAGGAAAAAAAAAATCTTATAGTGTTTAAGATTATGAGATCCCAAAGCTGGAATTTTCAAAAAAACCCCAAGCTACACAGGAAACACCACAGTATTTTGTGTCTATTAACATTTGCTTTATTTTTCATATTTCAGTTCATGTCATAGCAGAAGAAAAATGGTAATCCTTTTATGTAGATCATATAATTTATTACTGCATGAGAATGCTTGTGTAGTTTTGTATGAGAAATGATCAGATAAAAATGACAGATTGCTATCTGTAGTACACAGTGTAGTGTTTTCACTTGAATATCTAAGCAACTTGGTCTAANATCAAATACAGTATATTAACAATAGTGATATGCTATTAGCAGTGTATTGCCATTAAGAGCATCAGATAATTTGTTATTGTACCTTTATTAGCATGTATACTTTATATGTAACATTTTCCCCCATTTTTTTAAAATCTAGGAGTATCTAAGTACTGAAAAGTATAACTCTAGCCATAACTTCCTTTTCTTTCATCAGGAATGTGTGTTTGACTGTGTCATTGATCAAACTTGCTTCTCAAGGTCAAAACAGACATCCTTTTTCAAAAACTTTCTTAATTAAACTTAATNTATCCTGCCCATGGCAGGGATTTGGAACTAAACGATCTTTCAGGTCCCTTCCAAACCAAACTATTCTATGGTTCTATGATAATTTCTTATGAAACCTTGAAAAAATGAATAGTGGTTTCATTCCCTGTACACATTTGACTCTTCCTCAGTTTCCACGATCATGAACTGAAGAGTATCATGATTGATCTTGGCCTTCAGTAATTTCCTAAACATCAGCTGGCCCTCCTTATACCAACATTCTTTCCCTTTCCATTTTTTGTTCCACCAGTGTGTCCTTTTTTTAGGTTCTTGTACAGTAACAAAGCAGTTTGGAGTAGATATACCACTTCTAATTATTTGGTCGGAAATATAACTTGATTTTGTAGTCCCTTTCCAAGCAGAGGCTTAGGTTTGTTCAACAGTGTTAAATCATAGCACAAAGCTTCCTCTTGAATTCTAGACTGCCTAAGAGCTGCAAAACTAAATTAATAAGGAGATGCAAACAGTGACTCAAAATCATAGCAGCACTGAAAGAATAGAAAGTAAAAGACAGAGTAAAAAGATAGATTTATAGTCTGAAACAATGAACCATCACAACTCTTGTTTCTCATGGAATGACTCATTCTAGCACTCTCACCTCCAGCAGTATTTGTTTAATATAAATTCTGGAGAAGCTATTAGTAAAGTGAAAGGAAAATGAAAAGATATGTGAATTCTGCAGTTTCCAGAGAACTTCCTCTCTGAATTGGCCACGATATGGCCATGATTAAAAAAGATTATATAATAGAGTTTCTCTAAAAACTATTATGTTTTTCTTGCACCCCTACCATTTTTAGAGTTCCTTTTTTTCCCATCCATCTGCTTATATTAAAAAAACCTGACTTTGTTAAAGATTGTTGTTCGTCTCCTTGTTTTTCAATTAAGCAAATCTAATTTAAAAAAGATTAGATGTTTTTATGGATTCTTCTCTAGTAGATTTTGCTTTCTTTTGATATTTTTCTCATATGACTTGACTCAAGCTGTGACATATGCCTGTGAATCTTCTCAGGACTAATTTGAATGAAAAAATAGAAATCAACTTCTAGCTTGAGGGTTAAATTATTGTAAGCAGAATAACTTTGCTTTAATTGTATTCAACATGATTTTGTACTTTTACAGCTTGACCAAAATTGAGTTACAATAGACAAGGCTCATAATGCATTTGAAACAAAATGGTTTTCTTGTTCAAAATGTTAAAATAAAAAAGTCACAGCATAATTAATACTAAATAGTGTCTGTGGTAATGTTATTTTTCCCCAATGAAATGCATAAACAAGTTTCTAGTTAACAGAGCAAGTTATTTTTATTACAGTCAAGTATTTGCTATTTACCCCTCTGGTTTAATCTGGCAAGCTTCAGTGGATAATGAGACTATTTCTGTATCTTTTCTTCTTGCAAATAGAAAGAACATTTCAGACATTTCATATATACCTAGCTGGATTTTACTCCTGCCAGAGAACAGGCAGTGTGGTCAGAAATGTGTAAACCTGTTTGCTCAAGTTTGGAAGCGTAACAGTACTCATGCATTCAACATGCACCAATAAGGTTTTCCAGGTTCACTTTGGGAAGTATTCCTTTACAGTGTATTCAGGCAGGCTCCCAGGCATGATAAGGGACCATTTTGCAAGTGCCACAATCCCCCACTTCTATCAAAACAGTCCTTACAGCAGTGGTGGGCCTGCTTTCCCAAGAGCACTTCAAGGCTGGAATATGCTCCTAATCTGACTCCAATTTCTCTATAGCTATCTTTATACAGCACTCTACAGAGTGCCAGCATGCTAACCTCATAGTTCCAGAGATCCACAGATTGTGGACTTCATTTTTGAGAGACTCTGAGAGCAAGGTAAACTTTTTCCATAGCTAAAATCAGTTGGCTTTTCTCTTACACTTAAAGCAAATTTTTAGGCTCTGACAATGCTAAAGGCTGCTGGAAACTGACAAAGTGTTTTCCAGTATAATTCATTGTTTATTCTGTCTTAGGTATGTAAAAAGAGGTGTTCTACTTATTTTTTCTACTGTTTCCATTCTACTTTGCACTAGAACAGGTCAATGAGCATTCAGAAAGAGATACATTTTCCATGCTCAACTAGGTCCTGAGCAAAAAATTTGAGGAGGTATTTGAGGAGGTCCTAGAGATAGAGCCATGGCTTTGAGATAGCACTGTCTGTTCTGGTATTATTCACTGGTGTATAAGTAGTGCACAAGATGATTTTATGAACAGCTTCTTTAACTTTTATAAAAAAGTATTCTTTTATACAAAAGATAATAGATATTATTTCAAAACCATTATTTTCCTTTTCTTCTTTGGTGTGGGGTAAGAGCTGAAAATTATGTGAAATTTTCACATAATTATTATTATTCACATAGTTGTTATTTAATTCCCAATCTATAGCAAATATGAATTAGAAATTACTAATACCTTAAAACAGATTTTTTTTTTTAAAGAAAGCTCATTTCAGGGTTTCTTGAAGGAAAGGAGGTTCTTAGACCTTGATTATATAGCTATATAATTTTAAGTACCCTGTAAAAAGACAATGGACAGATGTAGCTAGTATATTTAGAAGCTAATGGTTTCCTGTGGGAAGTTTTGATTTTGTTCCATCAGTGCATTTCAGTGGAACATCACTGCATATGAAAAATATTTATTATTATTATAATTATTATTAATGTATTTGATGCACTTATGTTTCAATAACACAATGTTAGAAGCAAGGCATGATCTCTTATCACATTTAACAAGACTGTAAATCACTGAATTGTCTTATCGTCAAGGTTAGCAACACTGCACATGGAGGAAAAAATGTCCCCTTTTCTTCAAATTACACCAATTATATCAGTTTATTCTGTAGTAGCAATATATGAGACCCATGGATAAGGCTGCAGGCTAGGATTTTAGAAGAGCCTAAAGGAACATATTGCTCAAACCTGCTGATTTTCAGTGAGAGTTGGAATGTACTTCATATTTCTATCTGTGTACAATTTTTTGTTCCTAGATTTGATGTATCTAAACTAAAATACAGTCTGAGATGGTTCTGTTACTAACTTAAAGGTAATTTTTTTTGCAGAGACGAACCAACAAAACAAAGGCTGGCCTAAGTTTTTTGAAAGCATGCTGACCTTTGTGTATTGTTTTGTTGTCCTTTTCATTTATGGACTAACAAAACTATCAAAGGAGTGGAGCCCAGATATAGTAATGCATTCCACTTTACATTAAAGAAATTACCCTTTCAGATGCTCTACTGTCACTTACAAAATAAATGGACTGTGTGTACTATCTATGGAATGTGCCATTTGGCCTTACTGGTTGCCACTGGCAGTGTTCATTAATCTACCTGCCTGACATCATCCTTTTCACAAAATAGGTTTCTCTAGTATTGTTGCTTTTGCTAATGCTTATTCTTATGCTTTCAATTTTATAGTGATGATGGATGTTACATGTATGTGTGTATAGTGCTCTGTCTGATAGAGGGTTGCTACTTTGCCACGCAAATGACAGGCTCTTGTCTTTTTTTGACTGGGAATCTGTTGCAGTCATCAGTGTGACAGCCTCTAAATGCATCAGTGAATGAATCAGAAATTCAGTGATCTAAGCTGGAAATAATTTGATCTGGGAAAATTTCAGGTAGCATGCAGATACCTGCTTCATTTTGCAGGGTATATGATCTAATAAGCAGTTATGCACATGGATAACTTTATAGATGTGCCTAGTTTATTTTAATAGGACCGTCTATCTGAATAAATAACACTTGCATGGAAGAATTTGCAGAATAAGGCTTTTGATTTACATATCATAAAATTTCTTGAGTTGAATGGAACCCACAATGACAGTCAAGTCCGACTCCTGGCCGTGCACAGGATACCCCAAGTGTCACACCATGTGCCAGAGAGAATTGCCCAAATACTTCTTGAACTCTGGCAGTCTTGGTGCTGTGACCACTTCCCTAGGGAGCCCATTCCAGTGCCCAAACACCCTCTGGGTGAAGAACCTTTCTCTAAAATCCAACTTAAACCTCCCCTGACGCAACTCCAGGCCATTTCCTTGCGTCCTGTCACCACAGAGAAGACATCAGTGTCTCCCCATCCTTTTCAACCCTTAAGGATGTTGTAGACTGAAGTGAGGTCTCCCCTCAGTCTTCTCCAGGCTGAACAGACCAAGTGCCCTCAGCTACTCCTCACATGGCTTCCCCTCCAGACCCTTCACCACTTTTGTAGCCCTCCTTAGGATGCTTTCTCAAAGCTCTATATTCTTCTAATATTGTAGTGCTCAAAAATGCACAAAGTACAGAGCAGAGAAGGACAATCCCCTCCCTTGCCTGGCTGGTGATGCTGTGCCTGATGCCCCCCAGGGCAGGGTTGGCCCTCCTGGCTGCCAGGACACTGCTGGCTCAGCTCTAACTTGCCATTCACCAGGACTCCGAGATCCCTTTCTGTGGGGCTGCTCTCCAGCCTCTCTGTCTGTACAGACACCTGTGTTTGCCCTGTCCCAGGTGTCGAATCCATCATTTTCCCTTGTTAAACTTCATATGGTTGGTGATCGCCCATCTCTAATTTGTCAAGGTCTCTCTACAGAAACGCTCTGCCTTTGAGGGAGTCAGCAGCTCCCCCAATTAAGTATCATTGACATATTTACTTAGTATGACTTCTAATCCTTCAACCAAGTAATTTATGAAGATGTTAAAGTGAACTGGCCATAAAATTTAGCCCTCCAGAACCCCACTAATGACTGGTCACCAGCTGTGTTTATCCAGCTGTGTGCTGGACACTTTATCCAAAAGACCAGGGTGAGAGACAGTACCAGAAGCTTTACTGAAATCCAAAAGGATTACATCAATTGACTTCACTTGATCAACTAGGTGGGTAGCTGTCATAAAATGAAATCAGGTTTATTGATCAGGACTTTCCCCTCACAAACCCTTGCTAGATGTGACCAATGACTACATTGTCTTTCATGTGTTTTTCAATAACTTGCTGAATAATCTTATCTATAATTTAACAAGGCACTAGAGTAAGACTGACAGGTCTATAGTTTCCAGGGTCGTCCCGCTTGCCCTTCTTGAAAATCAGGACAATGTTAGTCAACTGGAATCTCTCCAGATTCCCAAGACTGTTCAAAAATTATTGAGACAGGTCTTGGGATGAGATCAACCATCTATTTGAGTATTCTTGGATGAATCCCGCAAGCCTTCATAGACTCATAGGGATCCAGCTGGACCAGGAAATCCTGCACGAGTTGAGAGTTGGCTAGGAGTTATCATTCTAAGAGTTACAGCTCAGAGTTCTGGAACCCTGGCAGGCGAAGAAAGCATTAAATGTCTCTGCCTTGTCTAGGTTCTTGTTTGTGAGGCAACATGGATTTTTCAATATGTTAGACTGTTTTCAATGTTTAGCTGTTTAGATACCGCCACCATTGTACACAGTTTAAGCCTCAGATTTAATTTTATTAGAAATGTAATAATTTAATAGGAATGTGATATTCTGTTAGCATTGATTTATCATCCTTTCTCACTCTTTCCTTCTATTACTTTGTGTAAACTTTGCAACATACAAAATCATTGTCTTGCATTTGTTTCTGTAATAGTATAGGACAAATCATTCGCTGTTTCAATAGAATGCTTGACAGGTTTTAATACACCCAGTAATTCTGTCCAAGTGGAGTATTATTTGCTGTATGCATGTAAGGTGCTAACTCAGAGAAAACAGCTCGGAAGTTATACTATACTATATTATAATGTAAAATAAATATAGTATAGTTAAAAATGTTTGAAAAGGAGGTGAGTTCAAAAAAGGGGAATATAATGAAAAAAATTCTCCCTTTCTGTTATGAGAAATGAAAGTGCAAAAAATATTAAAAAAGAAAAAGGAATTTTATTATTTTTGTTTTAATGCAGTCTTAACCTATTTGGATGTAATTTTTATGTGAGAGTTTATGTTCATTTGGGGTTAGGCTTCTCCAGCATTTATTCGTAGCATTTATTCAGGTCAAATACCAGTTGTAGGTATCTTGTACGTCTGAACCTGCTGAGGCCCAAATGTAGGGCACAGTGTGCAATAAAGGCTTTAGATTAGAGAGACAAATAAAAGCTTTCATGCAAGGAGCAAGTTGCTGTGTAGTTCATTCCTTTGAATAAATGATTGTGGGTTTATCCCTGGTTTGATGATTACTCTCTTGAAATAGAGATGATTTTCAAAAGTAGGAAGTTTGAAAGCACCACATCCTGTACAGAGCAAGATAGTTTGAGTCTGAAATGCTGGCTACATAGGAAGTGCAAGCATTGTGGTGTAAATCGTATTTAAGTTGAATTTCTTAATTTTTCAAAGCAAAATCCTTCAGTTCTTGGGTGATCCTAACATGGTTTATTAATAACTTAGGCTAGCTATTTTTTTCTGAGAAACAGACATGTTAAAATGTTCTTACTAGAGCATAAATTGTTTGTTTTACAGAGGAAAGATACTCCAAATGAAGCATTCTTAAATGTGGTCAATATCGTCATGATTAATATTATTTCCAATTTTTATTCTTAAAACAGTTTCCTCGTCCCTTAAACTCCTTTCCCAACTATCAGCAAAGCTTCCTTTTTCTGTCCTTTATTGATCCATGGAAGTTTAGTCATGATTTGGTCTTCTTCTACTTGCCTTGTTTTCTCTGGCACTTGTGCTGACACAATTTGCTCATGACCCTGATTTCTCTTTTAGCACGTAGTAAGTGTTTGTAGCATTTCCCATGGTATCCCTGCACTTACTGATGAATAAGGATTTTATGATTTACAGGCAGCCAGAAAGGAAATGTGCACATGTATGCATTTGACTAACACAGTAGCTTCTGTGATATCAGTTGTGATCTATAGAAGATAGGAGCACAATTCATGATTCATTATTTGTCTGTAGTGTGAGGAGCAGATTCTTCTGCTAGTAAGGGTGACACCTACAGTCTTATGGCTGTCATCTCTGGTCCAGAATGGTGTTTCAGCTGGTGCCAATCCTCCAGCAGGTCAGTTCCAGTAAGTCACATGCTTAAAATCAGAACACAGAGTACATTGGATGCAAATTGGATATGCAAATAGATCCTTTCCTTGCTGAAGTTCCTGTTTATTTAAATGAAAGCTTGATCTGAGACATTATGCTCACAAAGTAATGAGTTGCATAAAGAGAATTGAGGATATAGTTTTAGTACATTCAACATATATCATTAAAATATACTTTTGCTGAAATTTAAGAGTTTAAAATATCAGTTAGCAGAGGAACATTCTGTAAAGTCGTTTGCCCTTTTATAGAAATAAAAATGGCTTAAATATATTTCCAGTCTTAAGTTACAGCCTTTCCAGAATTCACATTGTAGAACATATAAATCTATATCCTTTTAGTGGTTTAAAATCATCAGTTGATATGAACTTTATATGTCAAGAATATTCAGTATGAGCAGACTACTCAGTTTTCATGTAAAATTTTGCAACAAGAGTTGGCTTCTCAAATGAGGTTTCCTGTGTACACTTTGTGAGGCAACTATTGTCTTTGCTTTGATGAGTATAATAGCTGTAAGTTTTCCTCTTGAAGTAAGTTATTTTTAATGCAGGGACTACATCAAATGCAACTCCTTTAGTTTCACTATTCCTTTGGAAAACAAAGTAAGGCTTTGCATTCTTACAAATTGTAATCATGTTTATTTAGTTGTCTGCTTTTCTAAGTGATTTTTCAGTATTCCTTAACCAGTAAGCATTTTAAATCTATGAAATCTTTGCTTCATACATTTTTTTAATCTTTTCTGTATCACACAATTGACACGTAACATTGTGCAATACATGATAATGATTAACTTTAAAAGAAGTCATCATAATATGGATGGTTTATTATCTGTATCTGAAACTTGGGGAAAAAATCCTCAACTGGTTATCTTTAAAAGTAACAAATAATCCCATGTAATGAAAGCAATTTAACAGCGTCAGTTAGATGATTGCTTACTTCAAACCAGAGACAGCAACTTGGCTTTGTTCTCCTCAGTTTTTTTTCCTCAAACTTGAAAAAAATGCTTATATAGTGCGGTTCCTCAGCATTGTGATGCTTTGGCTTACATTGCGTAGAGCTATTATTTTTTTTTCAATGCAATTTTCATCCCCAAGTATGGGTGGCTTCTAAACACAGAGTAAAGACTGTGGCATATTCTGCAGCACCAAATTGTTCATTTTAGTTAAATGTGCACTTAGGGCAAGAACAGAGAGAATACTAAAAACATATTTGGACTTAGACATTTCTTTCATGGTTTTCAGTTGCATCCTTTAGGTCAGCCAAAATTCCAAAATTTTCTTGACTCTTGCCTGTGAAAACAAGTTACTGTGTAATCTAATGTAGCTTGAATGTAAAAAAATGAGAGAATGAGAAACACTGAAAATGGTATTCTTCAAAGGGTTGTGGTGCTATTTTGATGGGTTTGGTTGGTTGGTTGGTTGGTTGTGGAAGGAGACGAAAAGGCTTTGGAAACATTTTGAAAAGGCCTTTTGGCTAACATCTAGATGGCTGTCAGGAGATCTCAGAAAAATTTTCATCTATGGTCTTAGGCTAGAATTAATTTCACTTAGCCTGAAGCACTAAACTGAGCTTGAAAGATTCCCTGGGAATATTCCGCAGCTGATTCATAGAGCTGCATGCCTTCGCAGACTGATTTACCTCACTCGCACTCCAGCTCACCAGGGGAGAAATATTTCTTTTTCCTCAGATTATATGAGGTGGTCAGGATGACACACTGATTAACTTGGTTGCTTCCACTCAAAGCTATGACTTATGAAAGCCTCCATCATATGACCCCCTTCTGGCTGCAATGAGGGTTGAAGCTTTTTTGTGTATCTCAGCATTCCCACCCATAATGAATGATAGAAACAGAAGAGAGGAACTTGTTATATTTTTTTGCATTTGGGGAGGTCAGGACACAATGGATAAAATTCGGGTATTAACAGAGGCTTCTGAGTGCTTTTTGTAAAGTTGGTTTGTTATTTTAAGAAGTAACTGCTGTTTGTTTTCCTTGGTCCCATGATTTTCATTATGTTATGTCATAATGATTTCAGTGGCTTCAATCTGCTCCTTAGTCAAATAACATTAAAAAGATTTAAAAATCCAAGGGTTTTTTTTCAGAAGCAACACACAAACTACACTGGAATTGTTGGCATTGCAGTCATTGTGGTACAGATCCAGAAAAAACAGAAGTGAATCTGTGCAGTCATCAAAGCTAATATTGTTGTCTCATGTAAACAGTAAACACGTGTCTGGCAAAATGTCTTTTGAAGTATAAAGAAATCTCATGTGAAGGAATCTGCTTTCAAATAGTTTTTCTTACTCATGATATTTGTATGTTTATTTTGATCAGTCTCTCATTTCATCATTCTGAAATGTATTTTTAGATACGTGATTTTTTTAATTAAAAAATTAAGATTATTTTCAAGATCATTTTAGCTTTTATGTCATTTAGGCCTAGGTTTTAACTTTGGTATGGAAAGTTCCTAATTCTATTAAGTTGCTATTGTTTAAATACCTACCTAAATGGTAAGTCACTTTGGAAAGTTCTATCTATAAAGATAAACTAACTCCAAATGTTGCATTCCTCCATTACAAATCTGCAACAGATGCACTGTTTTTCCCACAAGTATTTTCTTTTTTTTCTTCCTTTTGCCAGCTAACATAATAACCAAATAAGAAAGTGTTAGGAGACATAACTCCAAAGTTTAAATATTTTGTGGTGCTTCTAGTTGAAATACAAATGATGGTTTATCCCACTAGCCTGAGACATTAGCTAATTTGTCATGACTAATGTGTGTATAGCAGCACTGACTTTATTCCCTTGGTGTGATTTGCTCAGTTGATATTAATAACCTCCTCAAATACACAAAATATATATTTATTATCTGTAAAATAATGATGGAAGACAGTAAATTTACCTATAGAAAGGTAATCATTTATCTTCCTACGATTTTGACTATTCTGGGTATTGGTACAAACACTAAGTTATAGATGTTTCTTTTTCTGACTTTGGGAGCTGTGCTAGTGCCTGAGCTCCTTTTTTTACGGTGGTAATTTCATCTCTCATTGGGAAGATGAAGCCTCCAGATGCAGTGATGGACTCCATTGGGAGTTCCTCCATGGTGTAACAGGCTGTGGTAGCTTTGATTTTATTCCTTTCAATTATTTCTTATTGTTTCTTCCTTATTAGAACTTTTCCAATTTAACAGCCAGCCAAGAATAATTGATTTCCTCATCTCTTTTGAAGCACCACATTCATATAGGTCTTCAACTTAGTCGCTGCTTTGTTTTCACTTCCGTTTTGTGAATTGCCCATATTTAAAGACTATTAAAAGCAGATCCAAGGATTTTCAGTTCTAAAATACATATGTTCCTGGGAAACTAAGGCAGATGAAGAGCAAGCATCAGGTAGTGAAGAAGAGATGAAACAGTAGAGATTGAGGATAGCTCCTGTCACAAACAAAAAGACTATTTAGATCTTAAGATGACAAGAAAAACACTTCATAGCTTTTGATCTCCTACTGTTACAGAATCAGTGCACTGTGAACTTATGAATAGTCTAGTTAAAATTAGTAGAAGAAAACTGAGAGATATCTCTCTTTTATGTTGTGGAAAGTCAGAGTTTCCAAGGCTTGAAAACTTAGAAGCGGATTGAAAAATATCTAAATGATTGCCTGGGCAATGCTGTTGATATCTTGAATTTTCAGTTTCCATATTTTTTTTTTAAATCCTATCCATAGCTCTTTCATTTTTTGCATTTTCAGGGGTGGCATGATATCCATCTGAGCAGTAAGAAGTAAGAATTTACAATAAAAATACCCTAAATCATAAAGGTCTGTGTGTTACCATGTAGGGAGATTAGATAGATAGGTAGATAGATAGATAGATAGATAGATAGGTAGATAGATAGATAGATAGATAGATAGATAGATAGATAGATAGATAGATAGATAGATAGATGATAGATTTAGATTAGATCTAGATTTAGATTTAGATTTAGCTTTAGATTTAGATTTAATTATATGCCTCAACATGACTGAATGCAGAGAGACATACCTAATTCAGTCAGTCAGTCAGAAAGAAACTTCACTCTATACAAATTATAACTGTTATAGTAGCTCTGGCCTGGACTGTTGCATCTCTCTGGTGGACTCATTAGGTTGGGCTTAAGGCAGAGTTCATGTGTTTACTCAGCTTTTGAGCCAACAGTGGAGCTCTTACAGATGCTGATGGACTGGAGAAGTTAATTGTCTCTTGGACTGGCATCTGGCCTCAGGCTGCTGAGTGGTTCAGTTTGGCAAACTGTTGCTAGGGGTGAACTGACATTAGCAATTCATCTTTGCCAGGGAGTGTCCTGCTGAATGACTTCACTTACTGGGCTTTAGTTTTCATCACAGAATCATTTGTGAGTGCTTGAACTGTGCTTGGTTTTTTTTTGGTTTTTTTTTTTTTGGTGAATCTAAAGCAAAAGAGATATTGCTGGAATAAAATTAGTGAATTTCAACTGACACAAAGAGTCCTTTTATTGCATTCTGGAGCTAGTCTAAAGTACCATTCCTGGTCTTCTTCATCCTCCCACCACCATATCTGTGCACCCCCATAACGGTTTTAAATCCTGAGCAACAATTGCTCCTCTGCCACCTGTGGCTCTGTTGCACTACATTACTTTGTAATGTAGACACAGTCAAAAAAAGCGATCTTCTGAGTTGCTTTACGGCTTACTTGCCAAACATTGTGGAGGTATTGACAAGGCTTGCTTAACACGGGAAAGAAGAGACCTTGGGGGAAGGCATTGTCAATTATTTAGTGGCAGGTTCCAATTTTGCACCTAGACTTCTGGGCAACATCTACTCTTGCTGTGATAGGGACCAGAAGAACATTGGAGCCAGTACCCTAATTTTAGGGTGGAAATTGTAGAGTTTGTCTTTTTGTTATCAGTAGTTCAACCATTATTTTAACTTGGGTTTGTATAATTAATGAAATACAGAGGATATCTGACAGTATTGCTGATGTAAGTTTCCACAGTTAATTTGGTCCTAGATGGTTTTTTTGGGGGAAAATATCAATGTGTGAGTGGGCTTCTTCTGTATTTTCTCACAGTGCAAAGACAATTACAATTCCAGTGACAAAATTCCAAAGACAGTGTAATTTTTAGTTTTTGTTGTCTAGAAAGTGTGAAACTCTGTGGGGAGAGTAATGATAGACTTTCTGGCTGAAGCCAATACCCAACAGAAACATACTTGCCGAACAGAAACACAGCATTTTACTGGATACTGGGACTGCTGAAAGAGATGATTGCTTACCTGTGAACTCTGTTCCAGAGCCAGAACATTTGGATAAATCAAGTTAGCCACAGAATTTCTTGTTCTTATATTTTTTTAACTTTGAGTCCATCAAGCAAGGCATTAGGTAAGCTTTTTTTATTGTGCTGAATATTGCCTCTTTTTAAAATTATGGTTTCAATATAGTAACACTGGATCAAGCCTCAGTATAGCGCATTGTTTATTCCTTAATGTATTTTTAATACTTTATTATTCAGAAGTTTGTCAGTTTTATAATCTGACAAATGCCTTGAGTGTTTATGAAATGTACCAAAGTGAATGTTTAAAATACATAATTAAAATTAAAACTCAGTTTTGATCTGTTTATTATTTCTATATTGACTTCCTGTTCTCTTTTTTTTATAACAGTAATGTAAAGATTAAAATTTATTCTAAACATCCTACACGCTTCACGACAGTATGTGTCAATCTACATAAATAGATGTAAACCAAAGTGTAAATTGACCATAATGTTATGTATCACATCTTCAGAAAAAAACGTCCTCATGCCCAGAAGGCTGAGGTGGAAAACAGTTTTGTGAGGGTTTTTTAAAACAAACTTTTACTAAATTTGAATAAAATTTTGAATTAAATTTACCTGGGTATTTCTAACTTTTAGTTATACACCAGCGCCATTGCAGTGCTTGAAACTCAGTTGTTTTCTTTCACTAAGAAAAAAAAAAAGTAAGAACTCCTCCACTACCTATCTTTATTATTCCATTCATTCAGAGACTCTCTCAAAATAGCATCTTTTCAGCAGCAAGAAATAAAACAAGATTTCTAATATTCCTGATGGTTTCTCATGTTACTTTTTTCCCCAACAAAATTAAGATCAGTGTAGTGCACAATTTAATTCCATACCTAACTTCAAAAGGCTATATAGCCATCCATTTTTCCCCAAGAGTCTGGTATCATTATTTGAAATGCAACATATCTGTGATGACAATTAAGTTTGGGTTTGCTTTACAAAACAGAAATAAGGAGTAACAACCTACAATTTCTTTTTATTTGATTGAACAAAGTTCGCAATCCTCGAAGTGGAAGTTTGGAAGTTGATAGTATCAGTGAGGGAATACACATACTGTGATGAAATGTGTAGGATGTTTTTTAAATTGAAAGAGCGTAGGTTTAGATTAGCTATCAGGAAGAAAGTTTTCACTGTGAGGGTGATGAGTCACTGGAACAAGTTGCCCAGAGAAGCTGTGGATGATCCATCCCCAGAAGTGTTCAAGGCCAGGTGGGATGGGGTTTTAGGCAACCGGATCTAGTTTTCCTTTGCCATGGCAGGGGTTTTGGAACCTGATCTTCAAGGTCCCTTCCACCCTAAACTATTTTATGATTTTGTGCTGTCATTCTGTAAACTTACATTAAAACAAAAATTACCGTAAGTACATATTGCAGTAATATAGTCTTGAAAACTCAGAATTCAGGCAGGGAGGCTCTTAGGGTGGAGTATGATCTCCGTAGATCAAAGGCAGGCCAACTTTGCACAAGTTTGAGAACCTTGAAAGTGTGACACATTATCTCAGCTGGCATGAATTGGCATGGCTCGGCTTGCATATCAGCAAGGAACAGGATCATCAGTGCATTTCTGTCACTAAATGTGAATGATTTATTTAAATGCATGAAGTCACAGGAAAATTATAGGAAGCAAGAACCACATAGTAAAATCTGAGGTCCTTCACATTAGATTAGCCTTGTATAGGAACTCTGGCATTGCAACAAAGCCATCCTGACTCAGACACCCACAGAGGAGTCACAAAGTCCTAATGACTAGAGCTCTTCTACTGGCAGAGATGATGAATTGCTTGTTATCATCTCTAAGACTGCAAAGCAGAAGTCAGGAGCAATGAACAGGCGGTATCAAAGCACCAGAGCCATTTGTTTAAGTGAAAGAAATAGGGGTACAATCCAACAATTTAAACAACCTGTGAAGTGATTGTACACAGACCAAGGTGCCTTTTTTAAAGAAACACATTAGTGATCCAGATGTGAACCAGCTACTGATGTGTTATCAGTAAAAGCAACTATGAAATATTGTGGGAAAGGATTTCAACAACTTTGTCACTTAGTAAATGATTTTGCTTTTCTTCTATGATAAACATTTATTTCCCACTTAGGCTTTCTACACTTCAGTCATACACCTCTGTGGCTTAGCAGAAGACTGTTCTGCCCACTGGAGTATTATCTTTCAGAAGTACATCATTAGCTGAGACTCCTCATTCCTTTAGAGAAGGGGTATTGGCATAGTGGCCAAGGTTATCACAGGTAAACACTGACAAACACAGGTTTTCCGTTGCCCTGGGATTTTTCATAACAACCGTAAGAGTCTGTTTCACACTCAGGTAAATAATGAAATGCTTTAGATAACATGTCGTAAGAGCAGAAATTTGATCTTTGTGTATTGCTGCGTGCTCTCTGGCTTTCTGTAGCAGCCAAAGAACTGCAATGAAGTAAACTGCTGGTTTTTTACTCCTTTCGTGACAGGAAGATAATGTATCAATCCTTCTAGCTTGATCTGGTAATTATTCCCTCTTAGTACCATAAATAAAAAACAGAGGAATTTTCAAGAAAGTTGGATTCCGCTCATGTTGAAATGCATGAGACCATTTCTTTTGACATCTTCAATAGGCTTTGGATCATGTAAGTGTTTTCTTGCCTGAGACTAAGCATCATCTTAGTCTTACTCTTTTTAGTTTTGCTTGCTGGTTCCTCTTTTCCTTTTAATGCAAAAGTATATCAAGCAGCTCAGAAACATTTAAAAAAAAAAGATTAGCAGTTCATTCAGAATGCTGTTTGATGGTTTGGGAATATCTATTTTGCATATCAGATTAAACTTTCAGGAGTACGGTTGTCAGTTGCTTGGGATGGATTTACTCACAATATCTGTGTTAAAATGCCTGGGTATTGATGGCATGTGTTTATTTTTGATTCTTCGAACTCCAGTCCTTCTTTACCATAAAAAGACTTCAGATTTTACTTCAGTTTTGTTCCATAAAGCAGTTTTGCTGCAGGGTCAGCCTTATTTGATGAACATATTCTGGTTCAATAGGGGAACGAGTCAAGCTATTATGTTTTTTAAGAGATGCTGATGAAGTACAAGTTTATTTCAAATATGTATGGGTAAACTGATAAAAAAGATTTGAAGATGACCTTCCCAGTTCAGAATTTATTTAACCCTGAATAAGAAGTGGAATCTTAAATGCAAATTAGGAGAGAATTTTGTGGATATTTGCCTATGAGTGTGTGTGGCTGAATGCCCTCACATGTTGACTTAAATGCTGTCTTGTATTACATATTGTAGAATGTTTAGGAAGAATAAATTATAGATGGAACCTTTGCACACATTATATTGATTAAAGATGCTGACTATTAAACTAAGAGCATATGCATCTCCCAAAAAAATGTTCAAAATTCTAATTCTAATGTAGTTAGAATTACAAGAAGTGTACACATGGCAAAAAAATGATGGAAGTTTAGTGTGATGTATTAGCAAAAAATGTTTTTTTCTATTTTGGGGATGCTTAGCTTCAAGTAGTTTTTTTTAATTTCATAGGTTGGAAACTAAAATTTTTTGGGCTTTTGCAACCTTGTATGTCATCTATGAATGCTTGGTGGCTGTTCAAAATGAAGAAGATAAAGGGAGATTATTGTCTATAATTCAAAATTGGGCCGGTGTTTTCCTAAAAACTGTATTCTGAAAGTATTAGTTTTCCTGAGTAAGATGTATGCACCAATATAGTTTGGAATTCTATGTACAAAATATAATTGTACTGAAATTCTGGATTATCTCTTAAAGTAAAAGTGCTAGCACTAGTGGCTACATGAAACTTATCAAATTAATAAAGAAGTGGGATAAATCAATATTTTTAGAACATAATGTTCCCATTCATATTTTTGGTATGGTAATTGTCTAAGAATAAATTAAGAAATAAAAATTGTTAAGTTAGTGGCTCTTTTTGAACCTCATCATTCACTTTCAACTGCACTTCCACATTAAGAATTCATTTGGGCTCCGGGAATGCTGGGCTGACCAGTATACAACTAATATAGTAAGATTTGTGAGGAAAAAAAAATAAGAATAAACAAAGGAAAATGTTAGAAAGCATAAATAAAATTATTCTTATGAATGTGCATTTGTAAAATACAGTAGATGTTCTATGTTTGTTAAATTAATACACAGACAAAATCATTTAGATAATAAATGGTATGGACTATTTACAGTTACGAATCAGACAAATCTTTATTGTCAAAGAAAATAACAAATGGAGAATGAGCACAAGTTGAAATTGCAGCTTATGGACAGAGGATACCACTTTTTGCCATTGTGTCTCTCACAGCACAGCAGAGTATGTAGCTCATTCTGACCCTACAGTTTAACATATGTTGCTTGGGCGTTTTTGTTGTTTCTATTGTGAGCATAAACAAATGTGGAAGATGTGACTTTTTTTTTTTTTTGAGACTAATTACAGTAGCTGATATTAGAAAGTAGAAGAATAGGAACAGATTGAGGCAATAGGAAAAAATTGATCTAATTTGAAAATTAGTTCATCTCTAGACAAGAGAAACCCTGTTTCTTTCAGAGGTGGATAGATATACTCCTACTACTGACTGTGATCACAAAAATAGTGAGTACATCTACCTTTACTACTTTGGGGATTATGCAAAATTATTGAAATAAATCAGTAATACTGTTTGTGTTTCAAGAAGATGAAAATAACACTATTTCACTGAGAGAAGTCTTTTATTTCATAAGTTTACTCTGTGTTTATTAAAAATAATATTAACCCAATCTGAGCATGACATACTAAATCCAGATGGTTGAAAATCAACATAACCCAGAGTGATTATAATATTAAATTTTTTAATTCTTTGTGATTGGCACTACTGAAACTCAGACAAAATGGTTAGCACTGTGGACACCTTAGACCACAGCAGGATTATGTCCCAGAGACATTTTGCATGGTTAATGTGTTACCAGCACTGCTATCTCATGTTAAATATGCTGATCCATGTCTGCAAACATAACTGCCAGATTTTCTTTTTTTTTTTTTTCTTGTTGCTCTAGTGGCATCAGCTCTGTTCTATTTACACCCATTCCCAAATGTGTTAAAAAAAAAGAGTGGGAAATCCTTTTTTAGTTTTTTTTCTTCTATTGTCTTTATATTAAAAAGTGTAGGCTTTCTTTGTTTTTTTAGTAAGAGAACCTCCAGCCTTGTTTTCCACCTGTACTTTGAATTCTAATTCAATAACTATTTGCCAGTTATCTGTAATGAAATCTGGACCAGATAAGTATGATAATCATTGGCATACGGTTATTAGCAGTGCAAATGTCTGTGATAACTTTATCATCTTCTTGTTTGCTTTGAATTAGTGTTTACACTGCCTCCAGCACATTGGTTGTGTTTCTCCAGTGATGTACAATTTTTCTGACACCACCATGCAAACTTCATTAATATTCTGTCCTAAACTATTGATTTACTAATGTTTCTGCAACAGTTCTGTTAACTATTTCTTTCTACCATCCCTGTCTTCTGGCTTTGACTTTGTGACTGTTGATTGTGCTCAGATCAGTGATCAAAGGCCTGAACATCAATAGAATATTATGAAACACTAGATAACTGGGTTAAGTTAAAATAGAATTTTAAAAAGCAGTCTGTATTTTCTTCTCCAGCCTTCTTACTCAAAATTAGAGATACTGCAACAACAAGCCAGGAAAAAGTATGCCTGCAATGTGTTCAAACATGTCACATTGACACATGATGAACACATATTAAAAAGTATTTATTTTACAGTATCTGTAAGTCACTGGTCCTGTGTATGTGCACATACACAATTATGTGTCAGCTGTACTGCAGTTGTCCATGCTTGGTAGTGGAAATAATATTATTTACAATGTTGGATGCATCTCTAAGCCTCGGAAATTTTAATGAATATATATCCCTACTTTTGTAGTTATCTGGATACTGGAAAAAAAATGTTTTCTTAGAATTACCAGATGTTGGCAATTTGTAACTGAAGCAATTACCACTGACCATCAGTGTTTGGTAGATAACGAAAGGTGAATTGTCTGCTAAGATGTGTGGAGAAGGTTTGACATTGACTTAAAAAAATAGTATGATTTGCCAACAAGCTGTGATATTTAACAGAAAAAGGTTAAAATTTTATGACTGACGTCACTGTGTACTACACTATTAACTTAAGGAGTATGTTTGTCAGACTGGATAGCTTGAGAGACAGTTGTAGTGAATGGCAGAAAATACTGTTAATTTCTGCTGCTTTACTAGTCTAGCCAGCATGGTGTAGGTGATTTGCACAGACTCCTGCAAACTCCAAATGAAGGTGAAAGGCCAAAACCTTTTGGTTTGGGGACCTTCACAAAATTATTTCCCAAGAATTTTGTATCCTCCAGAATAAAAACACTTTATTAATCCTATATTTTCAAGAAAGTTACAGAAGTTTATGATTACTGTCTCTTCAAGTTTGTTTAGCATTATTAATTGCAAACACTGCAATTTTATAGAACTGGGTAGAACGCTTCCAAGAATTAAAAACAAAAAGCAGCAAGTTAGAAATGCATTACACCTCCATTTGTACTAAAGTGAAGAAAAAATTGAGAAAATTTAATCTGATAATCAGAAAACGTATAAATAAGTAAAGAAACACAGAAACACCATTAGAAGTGATAGAGTTGTTCTGTGGAAAGCGTGAGTTAGAAAATCCATCTTGCATAATTAAAATACTGGACCTTTGCTCAAGATACTGTGAAAATTCATACCTTGTTTTCTAGAGGAAGGTAAGGTAAATAAAAAAACATATTACTGAGGAAGAAATTAACCAAGACAGCTGGTGATACGTCCTTACACTAGTGGATTTTAAGAAGAATCCATAGTATGTAAGGCTACACAGACATTTGTATTAAAAAAACCCAAAATACATATTTAAGAAAATAAATATTTTTCTGTATGTTTGTGTGGGTGGGTCTCTAGATATGTCTGCCTGTAATTTCATATGTACCTGTGTATTGTTTTCTCAGATTATAAAATCCAGTGGAGAACCTTTTCATGGAATATATGGTCATAGTCACGTTATCTGTGCCCAAAGATTTAAATAAATTTCTTTTAAAAATTGAAATTCAATTTTCCTTATTCATTGTAAAATTGAAGAGACCTTTGGCTTTTCAAGACATACATATTTATAATTGTAGCTGCTATTTTTAAATTTTCTGTTTGGATTTAGGTATTTTTAAGTCAACTCAATCATTAGATTAAAGTGCCTGAATATGTTGCCATTTTACAGTACTTATCATGTAACAGCATACTCCAAATAATCAAGGAAGTGGAAAATAAGCTGACCTATAGCCTAGGAAATGTTAGTTAATAAATAAATAAATAAATGGGAAGGGATATGACATCAACTGACAAGATAAGAGAGAAAAAATTAAAGGATTGAATGGAAATTATTAATAGTGCATTAAAAAGAAAAAAAAAAAAAGGAAAAAATATAGATACTTGCCAAAGGAAAGAAATCTCCAATTTTTTTTTTTTTGCTACTTAGTGAAGAGGAAGAAAATGAAGCATTCCTCAAATTGAAATTGTCTGCTCATTTGTTCATCCTTTTTTTATCATCTTTTCTCAGTTTAATGAAGGAAAACACCTTAATTTTAACACAGTTGGATCCTATCCCTTGTGCTTCACTCTAATTACTTTCTGTGTAGAAGCCAGTCAGGAGACTTAAATGGTCTCCTAGAGACTCTTGTGAAGGCAGCCAGATGGTGACATCTGCTCCAAACTGATACCAGAATTTCAACACTGAAGTTGTTTTTAAACAATCTATTTATTTCATTAGGTAAGAAAGCTATATGCAGTTTTTTATTTATATAACAAGAACATTTTTATTATGCAACCTAAGATCTGGAGTTTGGATACTACATGACATTTCATGTACGAATAGTACAGAAATAAGCTGATCCTAATAGTAATCTTGAATATTTGGTTGGCAGATAGTTTTTAGTGAGAAGTAATGCTTAATTTGCAGAGTAAATACAGAGAATAGTATGGAAAATCTCTCTTTTCACAGTAGGTTTCATTGACTTTTTAGCCCACCAACACTATTCAAGAATGAAAGTTTGAGTCCAGAAACATCTGCACTTGGATACTGAATCCAAAGTGCAGCACAAGGAGTAAATTTTCAAAGGCCATATGTTTTCTTGCCCGGTTTATATGTATTTCAAAAGTACCCCTTCTGCTCAAATAATTCTATTAAAAAAAAATTACATTACTGAGGATTTGTGCGTTGTAGTGATTTGCAGTTTTTATTTTTTGTCCTGTAAAGAATACTTTCTCAAGCTCTTACATTTCATTCTTTGTGTAGTACCTGAGTGCCTCACAGTCTTTGAGCTATTCATTCTCACAATACAGAGGTGAAAGGGGAAGGTCGAGAAAGCCAGATCACCTCTGAGGTTTCTACAAAAGACAGTGGAAAATATTGAGACTGAGCCTTGATTCCCTTACATTCAAGTCACTGTTAAATGAAATTTCTTTCCATATTTTATGGAGGTTTGCTTTGATGATAAATTATTCTGTGGTACAGCCCTTATGTTGTTTAAAAATATTTTTTTTTCTTGTTTCTTTTTCCCACTGGCAGAATCAATGTAATTACTTAGAAACAGCAACGCTAAAATCATGCATTGATGGATTATGTATAAGGTATCCAGATGGTAATAGCTTTATATATTGTTTCCAGCTCCTCTGAAAAATTTAGAAAGAATCCAGAAAAAAAAAATTAAAAAATTTGTCATTGAAGTTAGGAACATTTGTGACATTCGTTTGAGTGGTTATTATACAAAATACATAATGCATTAAGAGTTGTTTTGAGGACAAAATTTTTAGGTCTAAACCAGATCATCATTGGCTGGGATATAGTGGATACATAAAATTAAGTCACACATAAAAGTGAAACATTTTATATATTAAAGACTATTTTTTTTTTATAACACATTTGGTAATTTATTTGAGAAAATGCAATTAATGTTGAATTTTATCCCTTAAGTCAGAATTCTTAACTGAGAAATATGTTCAAATTGGCATGAGAAAATATGCTGTTCTGTGTGTTTCAGTTTTTGAAAACTCTCTGAAGACCATAGCTGTAAACAACACTGTCTCTTGTTGCTTGAATGCCTGGATTAGCATGGCACTCCTACACGAATCCCTAGCATGGGTCAGTCACACCTTAAAGAAGAGGAAACTACACACAGCTGAAAATTCTTGATGTTATCATGGGCTGTACTCCACATTCTGAGTGCCCAAGAAAGCTGTAGGGAATAGCATTTGAGAACATACAGAATAGATTTCTTCCTCACCTTGGCACAGAGTTACACAATGCAAGAATGAAATAACTGGTAGAAGAAAGAAGCCAAAACCATACAGAAAGCCAGCTGTTTCCATTTCTCTAAAAAAAGTTTTCAGAAACAGAAGTAAAGGTTTTGTTATGAAATTTAATATAATTTTACAGTGTAAAAGACTTTGCTATAAAACAAGAGAGGGCTGAGTTTGAAAGACTCTGATACGAGAATCAATAACTTTACTATAACTGAGTTATGCCTAATCTGAGAGTTGACTTCCATGGAGCTTGGGAGGAATGGGCAGGGCAGGGTGGGGAGCAAGGCTTTCTTGGTGCATGGTCCCAGAATGTACTTAAATGGAATTATTCCTATATTTTTTGCTTTTTAAAAATTACTGATTTAACAGCTATTTGTAAAAGATTGGAAGAAAACAGTTCAAATATCTCTAAATTACAATAAAAATGACCCTTGTCTTTCAAGCAGTGTGAACATCTGCTGCAGACCATCTTAAGAATACAGAGTATATGGGAAAAAGAGTGATGGTGTGACAAAGTAATTATTTTCTTCCTGAATTTTGTGCACAGAAGAAAGCTTCTGCTTATTCCTTCTTCTGCAAAAGACTGATGTGAGTACAGTTTCCATCTGATAACTCTTATATTCATAGGAAAAGGTATTGCAGTTTTCACCTGTTCCTCCCATTTCAATCACACACTGGTTCTTCCAGTAAATTAA
>VXBC01003609.1:101534-158292 GCA_013399945.1 Ploceus nigricollis | reverse complement strand
CCCCATTTCAATCACCACCTGGTTTTTCCAGAAAAAAAAAAAAAAAAAAAAAAAGGCAAAAAAAAAAAAAAAAAGCCTGCTGGATATAAGCTCAGGAGGGAAACTGGTTTCATCTTATAAGAAAGTCTTCCTTCTGCTATGTTTGCAGAAGTTTCCAGGTTGTTTGAATAGGAGAAAAAAAAAGAGAATACACTGTGTTATTTGGAATATTTCAGTGCTACAGGTGTCAAAAGAACTGCTTCTCTAATTTTGCTGTCATTATGAAATGACTTAAGTCACAAGCTGTGCAGTATAGTCACTGTTGTCTCACCGACAGACATTGCTTCTGTGCTGTGGAACTCTAAAGAAAAGATTGTGATAACGTGTAAACAATAGATACAGTTTAGTGCTGAACTGAGAAGTCTTCCTGAATATTGAAAGCATTCATCTATTCCACTTTCTATGGTATGCAATTTTCAAAAATTTAGAAGCTACCTTATTAACCTGGTGCATGCTATATTTTGCAAAGTTTTGCATGTACCTTTCTCAAAAAACAGAAAACATAGTGTAATTAGTCCTCTGTGGAAAAAAAAAAAAAGATATGCTAAATCAGTATTAATCAGAACAGGTTTTTGGGTATATATCAATCTTTTAAGGCTGTTCACAGTAGAAGGAATAAATTGACAAAGGGGTGGGATAGTAACAAAGGGACAAGCAGAGGATTTATTCTTGCATAATTTGAAAATGGGGTATTGGTGCAATAGAAAAGTGAAAGGAATGGTATGGAAGTGAATTCAACTCTCTGCAAAGAGCTCCATGGCTTTGGCACAACAGGCTGCAAGTACAGGGTCATGGGATTCTCAGTCTGATCAATGCCTCCTCTGCCCCCAGGCTCTACCCACAAAGACAAGCAGGGGAAGGAGAGAATTAATGAAGAAACTAGAGAAAGAGAGACAAGAGTGTGAGCCAAAAAAATGGCAATAATAGAGAAAGAAGATGTAGAAATAATAGCTATGTTATGGTTGCTTCAGCAGAGTAGGTATTTCATCTTATTTTTGAGAAATTTTATATGTTACAAGACCTTTGTACTAAGAAAAAAACCCAAACAACCAAATATTGGCATTGAATAACAAGCTAAAATACACATTTTCTCTCCCTGATCAGGAGAAAAGGTAGTGTTCCTCTTGTTAGCCTTTGGGTCAGTTTCGTTTGAAGAACACAATTGATATCAAATAATATGTTCAGTCTAAATATATTGCTTCTGGTTAAGAAAAGTGACACAAGACTTCAGAAAGTGAAGAAAGTATCTGTTAAAATTCCAATAATTAAATTATTTGTTGTTTTCTTTATATTTTTAATCCTTATTGCAGTTACTAACATGTCAGATAAAACAAATCAACCTTAATGTCTATTAATGGAATTTATATCTTCCATTAACACATATAATAAATCTCCAAAAAGGTAGTCTATTTGTTCTGACACATTTGTTTCCTTTAATGTGTAGCCTTTCTAGTGGAGGACAAAAGAGATATAGTTCTTTAAAGAAGATGATTTTTGTATTACTCATGTAAACTAGTAACGCTAATGTTGCTAACAGGGCCCTTAAATCAGAGGATCATACTGCTCTTTTCAAGACCATATTTTCAAGCCGAAATAGTCATTGCCAAGATGAGTGATAATTACTACTGATACACTGGGAACAAATCAGTGCTTGAAATAAAGAATATGAAAGAAACAGCATGTAAAACAAGAGCTGGTGTCTTTTGATATCTTGGTGATGTGCAGGGTGCAGTAGAGTTCTTCACAGAAAAAAATAAAATCATGGGGCCAGGGCCAAGGCCCTACTAGGAGGGAGTTTGAAGGATGCTGCACAGAGGCAGTGCAGAGTCATACAGGAATCCTCTCTCCCTGATGGAGAAATTTGTTTAATTTCCAAAGGAAGACTACCCATGACAGAAGGATTTCTCACTAAAGCCCTTTCTCCTGTCTCCCATGCCTCATCCTACCCATCATGAGGCCGGAGAGCATGAACACATGCACACTGGTACCGAAACCATGATCACACCAGGACCAATCCCATGCCGAAACATCACGGACGCTGTAGCTCTCTAGAAGGGCTGTTTGCCAAAGCACTCTGGCTGAATGTCTGTTATAAATTACAGCCTTTCCACTTGATGCCCCCAAAAGTTTGAGGGAAGGAAGAAGTGGAATGAAAGGAGAGGTTATTTTAAGGGCTTAATTTGGGAACAGGGGGAGAGAAGCATCATGAATTTCTGGAATACAGAGACAGGATAAACCATTTGGGCAAGACCAATACCATATATACTTTGATATAAATTGGCTGGAAAGCTCAGCTCTCAACATGGCAGAGGAATTTTAACCCTGAGCTGGAGTAGGAATCTCACTGTTAGTAAAGCAAATTCCGTGTTAGACATTCCACATTCCTGAACAAACCTTCCTTATTGACAGGTCTAGAGAATCTGGTTATGTTCCATAGATTTTGAAGAAGGTAGAAACTAACCTCTGGAAAAAAGATGCTGGACTCACACATGAAGAAATGGTCTCATCTGCAAAGAAGAAAACTATCAGCTGAGGGGGAAAACACATTAGGAAAGACCTGCACAAACACATGCGCCTTTTCCAGGAATTGTAAAATGCATTCCTATTGACTAATAAATAGGATGGAGCTCTTTAAGTCAAGGGAAGCTTCAAAGTTTCCCAAACCTAATCTTTCAGTTCCAGACAAATTGAAGCCCATAGAAGTGATGTCTGTCACATTAAGATACTGGTACAGCACTGCGATCCTTGCTGGGTTGTGTGATTTGGATTGTTGTATTCGTGTTTTGATCAAAATTTCTGTGTTTGAGTGAAGCTGCAGCGTAGCCTGATCCTGGCCAGCTCCTTGAGCCTTGGCATGAGTGCAGTGCCTGCCACACGTGCATGTACTTCTGCTCACTGCAGTTTTTCACCTTCATTTCCTGCTGCTAACACCAGTAATTTTCAAAAAATAAGTGGTCCCAGGTGATCATAAGCAATCCTTTTAACGGAAAGAGACAGCTCTAGTTTCTTTGCTTGGAAATGCATGAAAAAATCTGCAAAACCATCGGCAAATCTCAATAAGGAGTTCCATCTTCTGATGCTTTTAGCTTCAAAGGGGACCTGTTTACAACTTATCATCACAACAGGCCATGAAATTATGATAGCATGTTTACCTAGATAATTACCATTTTGATCACTGGTTCCTTCTGTCACAGACCCTTTCTGTCCTTGTCTTCGTGGGGTTTCCTTCTTGAAGGATCTGCGTTGCTGTGAACTCAAGGGTTAATTGAGTCTTCAGAACTGTTGCAGCCTAAATAGATGCATGTATTGACCCTCATCAAGCCAACCCTCATCAAGCTGCTGATCTCATCTGTCAGTTTTTAAAGTCAGAGATAATGCAGTTATGTTGGGTTGCCTTTTCCAAAGAAAGTTAAAGAAATATGGAAAGGTTATTTATAAAATTACAGTAAACTCAGGAGAAGGAGAAAAAGGCCACCTTGCAGTGAAATTGCAGTCAAGGAAACAGCTTTATGACTCAACTAAATTAAACCTCTTCTTCAGTTGCATAAGTTATGATGAACAGAGGAACAAAAAAAAAGGCAATAGGTAAAAAATACATGGACAAATTAAAGTACAATTAATGTGCTTAAAGTTGAAACAGAGTAAATTATTCTGCAAAAAGAGAAATAGCAAATAAAAACATGTATATAGTAAGGATTTAAATCTTAAAACCTCACACAAGCCAGGGATAGTACTCTCAGAGTGAAAATAAGGTAGATGTGTGCTAACAAAATTTGCTCATGGCAAAACCTGAAAACCATTGCAAACATAAAGGTAGAGCTGGAATATTGCAATGAGGTGTAGAACTTTGAGAAATGAAGTGATAAAAATGGGAAAAAAGTAATCATTCAAAGTACAGTCATCCATTCAGGGACTAATGAGAAGAGCATCTGTTATACCATAGCACTTTACAGGGTCAAAATGAAGGAGAGAGGAAACTGCAACGCTTGGTAGTCAATATTTGAATGTTTTCCAGTTAGCCTTGTGATATGTCATCCTTGTCATATCCTTGTGATATGACATCCTAAAGGTGAATACAGTTCATAGGCATTTTGGAGAGGCATGTCTGCAGAGAGAGTTTTGAATCTGTTGCACAAAGCACTGATCAGATCTCTGTAAGACTGTTTAAAATTCTGTCCACCTCCCTTCAAGAGATAACAGTTTCAGACTAGAATTGATGAAGAAAGTGTCCACTAAAATGAGAAGAGAATGGAATGTCCATCCCTTGGGACAGATTTAAAAGAACATTGCTTGTTTATCATAGAAAACAAAAAACTGAGAGTGGATATGATTTATTTCTGTGCACTGAGGGAAAAGCACTAGAAAGAAAAGAGCTTTTGAAGCTTAAAGGGCAGCACTGACTTAAAAGCAAAGGTATATAAACAGGCCATGACAAAAGTTACTCAGTGAATGTAGAGACCCCTCAGAAGATTGAAAGAGTGCAAATACACCTGGAAATTCATATATGAAGAGAAAGTGCCAGTGACTCATCATTAAATTGAAAGGAGGTACTCACTGAAGTTTAGGTTAAGAATATATGATTTGTCTGTGATTGCACAGGACTGTAAACAGTAACCTAAGAAGTCTTTTATTCCTGTGTTCTTCATTACCCATGTGATATAAATTGGTGTGAAGACCCTTGAGCTTTTCTGTGCTAATTAACTGTGTTCCAATACAACACATCAGCAAACCAGCACTGAATTTTAGGTAATTAAGTTCAGCAAATCTTGCTGCAATGACTACTGGCATCTGGGAATGTTTCCTTGTGACATTTCTCCTTTACTCTAGACTTTAAAAGTACTTTTGAAAAGCCATTTTTCTACAATACATATGGGCATTTAATGAAGAATGTAAGCACATATTCTGACCTTTCTTTGTGTATAATGTAGAACTAATAGTATTATAATATCAATGTAGGTGAAAAATGCTAAAAATATTGTTCTAAAATGTTTCACTGTGTATCTAATGTAATTACTTTTGGTCTCATATTTATTATGAACTGCACAAATGTCTTTTTGAGAACATTTGTTACATTTTCTTCACAATGATACTTCTAATATTGTTAAAGGGTTATTTTTATTCCAGTTACACTTGCCGAGAAAAACATTTTAAAGTAATGTCACTTTTTGTTCTCAAAAAATACCAAATTTCCTTTTGAATAGAGAGAAAGCTGGGTGAAATCATATAACATAAAAAAGGTAGCTAACACTCAAATCAAGAAAAAGATGTTTTAATTTTGTTTCTTTTGGAAATCCTGCCATAGGACACATGGGTGCACCTGGTCATTGTATTTCACAAGAAGAAGCTTGTCACAAGAGGTTCTAATTCTGCCTCAGAGCAGTGTGATCAATATTGCCATTTGATGCACACTTATGGGTTTCAGGTTTTAGAACTCAGAGCTGAAGCTGCTGTTTCATTGTGGCATTAGCGACTGGAAGCATAACAATTTTTACACACACGTAAGTTTGCATTGTGAAGTTTGCATCATAATATTCTCTTTTTATCCCCCTATCGGGCAAAGATAGGAAAGGAGGAGACAGTGCTGAGTCTCTGCTTTCTGCAGTGGACAACACATTCTGATCCACAGACATGCTAAGCAGAAAATTCTTTCTTCATCCCATTAATTTTTTCCTGGTTTGGGGCAGTGATGGCTCTCTTCTATTTCAGGCTCTCTCAGAGTAATTAGTTCTGCATGCTGCTATGGAGTAAAGAGTGAACATTAAATTAGATCCCAAGTTCTGTATGTATGTACTTCACTGCACAGCACCAGGAAGGATGAACACAGCAAGCCTGCAAGGCACAAGTCACCAAATGAAAAGCACTGTGTGATTTCCTGGCATGTATACCTGACAGTGGTCTGCTGTGTAACTGTTGATGAAATGACTAATTTGACACATGCAAAAGTAAAATCAGATTAAAAGAATATGACTCTTGAGATGTGAGCTTGCTCAGACGAGAAACATGCCTGCTGTCTTTCTAGAACCCTCTGATTAAACTACTAACACTTAAAATGTGCATAATAAGAAATTTATGATTCTCTCAAAATGCCTGGCTCAGTGAAAGAAGGGCATAAGCTAAACATTGTGACTGCAGTTTATAAAATCTCTGCTTTTATAAGCAGAAGAATTACAAGACTTTTATTTGGAGACATGCTGACAGCTGTAAGAAACCAGATCTTGCTAGCTGTACTAATGTTAACAGTGCCATTAAAATCAGTGTAACTGATGGTGTGAAGAGGGCAATCAAGATTTGGCCCCATACTCCTGCTTTGTAAACATTAGCATTACAGAGATTAATATAATACTGACTAGCCAATGACATGTTAAAGGCTTAGTAAAGTTAATTTGTTTGGAAAGCTTTTCTTTTAAAATCTAAAACAAATGGTTCAAGTGAAATGTGAGATGTACAGGATGTAGAGAAAAATCAATAAACCAGCAGACTGTAAATGATGTGGAAATAACTTCTTTATGTTTTCCTGGTTTTGTAGTTTATAGTTAGCACCAGTACATAAACTTAACAGCTATGTGCAAGGGAAGAAAAGTAAATCCAAATGTGGGGAGTGTTGTGATGAGCTACATTTCCTCAATGAATTCTCTTTTTTTCTGTGAAACATTAGATTTCTTTTTAGATACTACCAATTAAAAATACTACTATGTGATGATTGGTTAGCAATGGCTTGAGTACTCTATTATTCATTTTTTCTATGTTCATCTATACATTGCTTCAATCCCCTTACTAACAATTTTCCAAAAATTGAGTTCACTGATCCTCCTGAATTTCCATCTAATATTGTTGCTTGTAGAGATGAGAGATATTTTTAAAATAAGTACTGAAAATCATTCAAATATGTCAGATTATTTATGTTTCTTATAAGGACTTTATGTTCCCTCAAATTTTTATATTCTATAGCATGGCTTAAATGGTCACTCTGCAATCTTCATAATACTGATGTATAGTAGGGAAAATTGGGTCTATCTTAAAAGCATTCACTGATAAGGGATGCACCTTTAGTCGTGATTTCATAAACCTATACAAACCTATGCTGGGTGTCAGTACCACAAAATGCCATGGACAAGTGGTACTTAAAAGAATTTCAAAGACCATTCCAGTATGTGGCTGCTGATAAATGACGGTGTAAACCTGTGTTATGGCTTCTAAGATTGGACCTTTCCTCAAAATTTTAGAATAGAAAACAGCAACTGGGAAATTTGCAAGCAAGGTAAGTGTATATAACCTGGTACAGGCTGTAAGTCTCCTGTCACCCATAATTTTTTTTTAATTTTTCTTTTAATCTTATTATAAAAAAATAAATTAATCTTAAAAATAATAAAAGGAGACTTCTTATACTTTATATGTGCACTGAGCTTTGAGAAATAAGTAAAGAGATAGGAGAGAGCTTGGCTGAAGGCAGTGGAGATTGGATGAAAAGCAAATCTGTCATACAGCCTCCTCAACTGTAAATTCAGGTGGAATGGTCTAGATTTCTCTCAGCTTTCTTCAAGCTTCTGGCAGGAAGAAATCTATCTGAGTCTGAGGGCAGGTTTATAGGAAGTCTTTGGAAGCTGGCATGCGAGTGCAGTACAAAATGATTATCGTCAATGTACTGATGCAGAAAAGTTGTTGATGAAAAGATTAGTAGTAATTTCAGGCCTGTTTACTTAACTACAATGAACAGAGAAGATGCTGGAGAGTGGTGGCATGGCTATCTGTAAAAATAAAATATATGTGTCATATTAAAATGCAGTCAGGAGGGCGGTCACAGGGAGACCGTTCTTCAGTCTGGCATCAGCTCATCCTGGTTTGCTTATTTTTAATCATATGAGAAGTGTTCCAGCCACAGCCACAGCACAGATCTTTGCAGTTTTCAGTTCTCAAAGTTTCTGTGTGAAATCTCCAGAGTGAGGCTTTGATGGGGACTGCAAGGGTCATAACCTGGCAGAGGAAGATGAGGCAGTCAGTAAAGCTGAGAAGGGACTCTACATTTAATTTCTGAACCTGTTAATGGACACTTAGAAATAAGGTAACTGGATTAAAAAAAAAAAAAAAGCCAAAATGGAGTGCCTGGTAAGCTAGTTAACTAGTCATGACAGAGATTTTATTCTAAACAGGAGCAGGTAGGGCATTTAAGTGTAAATAATGGGCTAAGTATAGATCAGAAGTGGGAATACCTGCAGTAAATTTAGCTTACTTCACTAAACACAAAGCATCAAAATATTTTCATACGTATTCAGTCTGAGTTATTGATTTTTTTTCCTCCATGTTTTAATTCCATACAGAATTATAGAGCCCATAAAGAATTATATAACAACAGGTAGAAAGAGATCCTTGTTTCATGAGCTGAACGAAATCACTGAAGCCATGTCTCAAGACACCATCTGAAGACCTGGCCCACAGGATCTTTCATCTGGAATGGTATACGACACCAGCTATAAATCCCAAAGTGTATTTTCTTGATCTCTGATTAAAGTAGTACACACATACTTGTGATATAAATATTCACATTATATTAAAATCTGTGGTTGGAAATTCTGGAGCTCAAATTATGAATACATAATTTAGTTCCATGAATACTAGTGCAACTTATATCAAAAAGGGATGCAAACTTAAGAAAAGTGCACAACTGCAAATATAAATACACATTTATATTGACTGTTCCTTAGGAAGAGGTAAAAATAACTAACATTAAAAAGAAAGAGGAAATAATTTTATACAACAGCAGTTGTAGAAACTGATTAATGGAAAAAGGATGACTAATTTTGAAAATAAGCTTTACTTTTTTAGATGTGTTAAGCTGGAAAATAACTGGACTCAATGGAGTATAGATAACTGAAAAAAATTTTACAGTTGCAGTCCTGACCCTACAGAGTGGGAATTTTGCCATAGATTAATTGGGGCTGACATTTTATACAGTGCTTCATCACTTACAATTCAGGGATCTGATCCACAAGTGATTGCACCACTTGGAGTTTTTCCATTGCTTTCACAGATCTTTGGATCAGACCCATGCTGCAGATGCACTGTTCTTCCATCTGAGGGGTAATTTCACATGTAATTGTTAGAGCTATCAGAAGAGCCTCAGGCAAAGTTGGGAAAGAGCATCTACATCTGGACAGAGACCTTGAGATATAAGCAGGACAATGATTTTAAGAACACTACAATGATTTTTCTTGGTCTAAAAATCCAAATAAATGTATTCCTTTATCTTTAACTCTTAACAGCCAGCTTTGCTAGAAAAAGTAAAACTTTTTCCTAATAATTGATCCAGCTGAAGAACTGTTGCCTCAGCTGTATCCTACCTAAGTTCTATTAGGTTAAATGTGGAGTATTCCTACTTTCTTTTCATACAGGTAGCATATGTAATTTACATACAAACATTTTTGTAAGAATCACTGATCTAAGCTCAGCTATTTATTCAAATGTGTTGAACATAAAGCATCAGAATGATCCCCTGACTTCTGAGAGGCTTTTCATCTGTGAACAGTTATGTACAGCTCAAACTTTCAGTGGTATTAGGACAAGGATGTTCATTAAGTCTCAAGACAAAGGCCAGATACTCAATCAGACTAAATGAAGAGCACTGTTTTTAAATCTCAGACTTTAGACGTTTGGTTATCCTGTAAAACAAACCCAAAAAACTACTACTCTATAAGCCTGATAGTTGGAGTAAGCAATTTGATTCTTTTCAGGACTAGAGAGTAAATGCTGGTACTAGCCAAGAAAAAGTAATGTAACAGCTGTTATTGCATACCTAGTAATTGTCGCTCTCCTAGAACACTGTGAACACCTGCATTTTCTGTTGTGACTTCAAATAGATAAAAGATGTCAAAATAGGCTGGTTTTATACAGTAATGTGATTTTCCAAATTTATTAACATCTTACAATATTTAGCATGAAAATATAATCCTGCTATGTCCATTAAATATGTTAATTTGAAAAAATAACATCTAAAAAAAGTATTTTACTTGGTGTTGGGGGAAAAATAGTTTAGCTTCTGGTATCTTCAAGTGCTGCCCATCTTTCTGTAATTGTATAACACTATCACTATTCACTATTCTGTCTATTCTTGCATAGAGAATTGAAACATCACTTGAGTTTCCTCTGAGGATGGATTAACAAGATTTGCTGTGACATGACTTGATTAATTAATGAGACTAGAGTATTCTTTGGTCCTGGTGTGCTGTTCTTGAACTTCTTAGATGGGAAAATTCTAACCTTCAATATTTGAGAAGTCAACTGGGTAAAGCAAAACTCTTGTATGACCTTCACTAATAATAAAACTGAAAATCCATTATAGAAGGTACCTGAATAGCTGTACACACTCAAGGTGATTTTTTTTCATATTTGAAGAATGAAAGTGCATGCGATATAAGTAGAGTACAGAAAAATACGTCACCGACTGTTTAAAATATAATTAGATGCCTTTCTACTTTTCTTTCTGCAATCTTCTACAAAAAAGAAATAGTTTTTGTAAGTGCTGCACCGCAGGAGTAGTTTTACTCTGTGTACATACCCCCAAGGAAATAGAGAAGGTTCCCAGAGGACAAATACCAGATGAAAGCCTGCACATCCGATCCATTGACCCTGCCTTAGAAATTTCTTGTCCATGATTGAGTATCAAGCTACACAGGGAAGTGTTGAGAGCCATGTGTGTGATATACTTGTGAGACACAAATTTTAAAGCCAATGGGTCTACCTATCTCACAAAGAGGCTGAGATTAGTCTAAGACAATAAAGTTCCATCCATTTTACAGATGACTTAAGGCTATCTTCAAGCATAGCTAGCAGAAGTAATAGGAATCTGGATTTAGAGCCCTGACAATGCTGTAAATTGGGTTGTTTGTGGAGCGTAGTTGGTTTGGTCATTAAGTCAACATTTCAGTGGAGGCTCTTGGGATCTATAGTTTGCATGTTGGTGATAAGGGTGCCAGATAGCTTTTCACTTTCTCTTTCCTTCCTGCTCCCATCAAAGAAATCTTTTGTGAATCAAAGCTTGTGGGCCTTGCTTGCTGTTTTTACTCTTATCAATAAATTGATTCTCAGTATGTAAGTGTAAATATTAAAAATTTCCTGTGCAATAAAAAGCAGAGTTGAAAATTAGAATTTTTTATCTAATCAGACAGAGATCAAAATGATTGTTACTTTTTGTATACAAAAAGAAAGCAATGACTCTGCAATGTGCATTTCCTTCTCAAATACGTTTTGAAAAAAATTAATAAGATTAACATTGTGGATGGATGTCAGCTGGATTTGCCTTCACAGATGCCAGACAGCATTAGCAAAGAGAACCCAATGTAAGTTTTTTAGCTAATATTATTAGACCTCTTTCCTCCTACATGCCAGCATGAGATATGCATTAATGAAATTAGACCTGAACACATTCAACAATCCTAAGTCAGTAGTAGAGAGAGGAAATAATTTATTGTAGGTGACAGAGAACAGCTATAAAATACAAACTACATCTAGTGAGATGGGAAAAATGAATCACGAATGACTGATGGCCACCAGTACTGCTACCCTCAGAAAGATAATGTTACTGACAGATATAGCATAAGTGGATGAGTTCACATTGCATAGACCTGTTAAAATCAGTCAGGTCCTTTATAATGTCATAGAAATCTGAAGTTGCCTTTACCCATCTCGGTTCTGGAGTATGAGAGTCATGCACTGCCATTACCTGGCCTTGATATCTCTGCTTAGATAAATAATCCCATATCAGGGAGAAAATAGCCCCATAGTAAATGGTGTTTCTCATAGGCTGGACAAGTGTTGTTACAGTTATTAGATATTTATCTTTAAAACTTTCAGTTGAACAACTTCTAAGCATTCACCTGCAATTTTCCTACCTAGATGGAGATTTGAGTAGATTTGGGTATATATCCATTGCAATGTTTCAATCCTATAGAAAAGAGGCATGACAAGGCAGTAGCATTATAGGGAATGATTTCTCATATTTTTTGTATTGTTAATTTAAAGAGTAAATCCTGTTATTTTATTTGAAATGTTTTAAGGATCATATGTTCTGAGCTAGAGATGTAGTGTTAAATTAGGCATGACCATGTTTTTACCCTAACAAAATCTACCCTGACTCAAAAAAAAGAAAAAAAATACAGTTTAGGCATGATTAGAGGTTTCACTTTTAACTATAAATTTTCTCTAAGTTTATGCCTACCCTGTGTGTGCTTTCACCTTGTACTCAAAAAGATTTCCATTGAAACATATCTGTGCCTTGTCTGTCCCATTCTAGTTTTGAACATCTACATTGAAATCAATGAATCTCCATCACTTTCAGTCTCAGAGGAACTTTCTACTGGACAGAAGAGCAAAGCAGACTAAGGAAAGAAAGCTGCAGGAAAGTAAAGATGGTGATCAAAAACCCAGTAAGGGAGAGACAGAAAAACACAGTAGTAAACATACATAGAAAGAGAAAGCTTGGGCTCCAGTACAGACAGAGATGAAAACCAGATGCTAAAGTTGAAATAATAATTTGAGGCCAGTAGGGGGAATAAAGAATTTCCAAGGTGGGGAGGGAGATAGAGATAAAGGTGAGGCAAGGAGGAGGCAAATAAGTTTTTTTTCTTTTCTTGACAAATGAACACCACTTTTTTAAAGTGTGAATAGAAAAACTATGAATCCCACAACTTTCTTGCTCTCAGGAAACAAGCATAAATAGTAAAGCCCTGTAGCAAAGAAATATATAAATTACCTATCTCCTCTTATGCTCAGGGGGGATGTCTTCCACTCAGTCTTTAAAAATACCAAATTAAGCACAGTTTCCTATTAGCTGCTTCTATTTCTGTTTGAGAGCATGGTAACATTATAATGTCTGTGTCATTTAGAGCATGGTATGCAGTCTGATCACAGAAGGGAAAGTGATATTAGCCCTAATTCACAGGACATAAGAAAAGCCACCAACTGGTTTATATAGAGTGCCCACTGGTCTCAAAACTGAGCCTTGGGCTGAGTAAACAGAAGATAAAGACTATGTAGTTGCTCACAACTGTGAGAAGTCTAGTGTCAGGACTCTTGTTGAATAAGCTGGGCTGATTTTTTTGCTCACCTCAGGAGATGAGCAGTAAAATTTTAGTGCACCAAGTTTTTCACTCAAAATGTCTCTGCCTTAGAGAAGAGTCAGCAGAATAAAACATTTGCTACTGCCTCAATCACAGAGTAGTTATTTTGATTAAATTGCTCAGAAAGGTGGGCATGTGTTACCAATGTCAGCCAGAGCACCTGGGCTGCTGAGATATTGCTGAATCTGCTTATGCTTAGGGATGGGAACCTACAGAAGAGGAAAGCAACAAGAAGCTTAGTAAGGTAGGAAGGAAGGCAAAAACTGTAATGTTTTAGTCAGTGACTACTACTCAGGAAGCCTTGCTTTTTACCTGGGGTTAGAGATTACCTCTGTGCCACAGGAGGAGAAAGCGGACAGCTTTTCAGGTCATCCTGAATGTGACCCTACCTTGCAGTCTTCTGCCTTCCCCACTGCACACATCATAGCTTGAGTTCAGAACATAATCTCATTCTACCTGCTTGTAGGTTTAAATTCAGACTCTGAGTCTTATGATGCAACCTGTTGCTATATAGTAACATAAAATCATGGAGAAGGATAGGACATTAGAAGGTTATGTAATCATCCTCCTGTTCTGATGCCTGTTCTTCCAAGCATTCAAAGACAGAGAAACTACAAGCTTTACAGGAACCCATTCCAGTGTTTTATTTTTTAGAAGGGAAGAAGAAACCCAAAGAGATTTTTCTCTAATGTCTGATCTGGTACTTCCTGTTATCTACTTAAACTCTTACTTGCCCACAACACCAGCAATTCAATGGTCTGCTTCTTCATAGCTACTTTTATATATTTGAAAATATTATAATATTTTCTCTTAGTCTTCTCTTCCTCCATTTACATTTTTTTCAATCTTTCCTTAGAGGTCTGTGTTTTGTAGGTCTCTCATCTGTTTTGTTTTCTGTTTTTACCTTTCTTCACTTGGTCAAAGGGGAGAAATCACGCAAGCCAGCTTAATTTGAACTGTACCTAATTGAAATACTTGCCCTCACAACTGTAGAGAAGGATTCACTAGTTATCAATAATCTAAAAAATAAGGTAGTCCATGTGTGTTTTGTGGGAAAGCAGCTCTACTCATGTAATGAAAGCCAAATTAGGACTGAAGGAGTTTACTGATTTATTAACAATATGTAATTAACTGGCAATAAGTGAACAACATGCAGGAACCATATCAGTACCACATCAGTTTACCCATGATACCAGATAATAACTAAATACTAATATAGATTTAAAAACTTATGAACGTATTTTGGAACATTAAGATTAATTATAACTAATCTCAAAATAGTCTATATGACCATGTACACAATTTAACTCAGGTTCCCTGCCTGACTCCAGGGCCCTGTGTGTCATTCCCTTTTTGTAAGAAGAGAGGAAATTCCCCAGCTGCACAGCCCTCTTGTGACACATTTGGATGTCCCAGCTCTGCATATACTTCTGCTGCTTCCTATTGTCTGGTGATGCACATGCTGGCAAGGGATCATCTCAGGAACACCGACACACATGCCCCCAAAGTTGGTTCCCTGCTTGCTGCACCCTACACTCCCTACATACATATGTATATATAAAAATACTGAGTTGGAAAGGACTCACAAAGGATCATCACTCCTGGCAGGATATCCCAAGAGTAATAACGTGCTTGAGAGGATTGCCCAAATACTTCTTGAACTCTGTCAGGGTTGGTGCTGTGACCACTTCCCTGGGGAACCTGTTTCCAGTGCCCAAACACTCTCTGGGTGAAGAACCTTTTTCTAATATCCAACCTAAACCTCCCCTGGCGCAACTTCAAGTCATTCCCTTGAGTCTTGTCACTACTCACAAGAGAGGGGCTTATTTGCTGCCCCTCCTCTTCCCCTTGTGGGGAAGCTGTGTAGAAAGTGATAAGACTCAGACTCCCTGTTGCCCTGCCTAGTGCAGGCTGCTCCTGACGAACATGAAGAGGCTGCACCATCAATCCTAGGCAGAGATTGTGATGGGATTACTGCCACCAGTGTCAAACCAGAGGCTGACTGCTGCTTTTTTTTCAGTCCAGAGTCTCTTCCCTTCCTTACAATTTCCATTCTGTTTATACACACACACACACACGCACATATCTGTCTATCTAATCTATTTATCTACCATCTATCATCTATCTATCTATCTATCTTTTTAACATTATTTCATCTTTGTTTCAGAAGTTTCTTTGTAATTCAGAGGTTACATTGTGATCTGTCAGATAAAGGTAAATACCTGCTCAGATATTTTTGTGTTCAGTTCACTCACAGCACTTACACTCACATTCTTATTTTAACAAATGTTGCTATCATTTGACATAGGACATTTGCCAAGCGTGAACGAGGTGAGTATTCCCACATGTGTTTTTGAATTTCAGATCCATTGGTCACTAAATATACATCAATGAACTTATCTAACAGATTTGGAAAATTTTAAATTTTTTAATTTTGATTTTACTTATCCCTTCACCCCCTGCCTGATATAAATCAAAGCATCTGTCCTTAATATCCAGCTAGGATGCTTCAAATAACTTTCTTGGGCCCAGCTACTAGGCAGAATCAAATAAAGAAATAAAGATTTGCCAAGTAATGAGGGAATGAAGTACCTTTAGGGTTTTTTAATAAAAAGGAAACAGTCTGGGCAATATAATTTTAAACCATATTCTGATATTGAAATGACTGTGAGTACTGCTAGCCACTGCATGGTTGCTTCAAATTGTAAGAGGATCACCTTAAAGAAAGCCTGAGGTGAAACCCAGTGTTGGTTGTTGAAGAAAAATATGTGATTCACAACCCATGTCAATACTAGTCACAGTTACAGGAAGCTTGATTTATTTAGCTCTCAGATCTCTCTCTTTTCAGACTCAGAACATGTATCATCATCACTAGATAATTAGGACAGTCTTATCCAAAAGAAGAGGACAGGGAAAAGCTAAAAATGATGACAATGAAGCATGCAAAGACATTTGAATAGTTACCATTACCAAATCAGTAAGAAAAGAAGAAAGAGGAAGAGGAATAATCAGTCCTTTTATCATTTGTCAGAACTTGGAATATTATCATGTGTAGGCTGCTTATTGTGATTGAAAGTGCATATGTTAAGGAGCGAACTTTTCTCCGATTCTCATATTCTTGAAGGTCACATTGTCCTGTAGGCTATAGAAGGATAAAATGCTTTGAATTTGTAGTTTAATAATCAAATTTGATCTGTGACCTTAGTGTTGCAAATTATCTGTATGGATTTTTAAGAAAATACATCTACGGTTAAAATGCAAATACAACAGAATAATCTATAAGTCTTTAAAAAATCATCTGAAAAGAACAGTGATGTTTTTCCCTGCCCCCTTATGGGGTCCTACATCTTCAGAGCAGGAATGGTAAGGAGGAAGCCAAAAACCACTCATCTACCATCTATCATCTATCTATCTTTAGAGTATCGAGGGCATTGAAGATTAAAAGAATGGCATTTTCTTGGATCTCCTCAAAGGCTCTTGACATAAATGGCTACAAGGAGAATTAACCTTCTGGGGAGTTGGTCTTCAGTGAATGTGTAGAGCCAGGAGATCTGAAACCAGTCAGAAGCTACAACTTCAGTGGATGGATGATGAAATTGGGAGTGCTGAATGCTCCATGCACTGATATGGGCATTTAAATTCAGCTTGGAAGAACAAATTTAGAGAAACCTACCACTTGTTCAGCAATGGATTTCACTGCTTCTTGTGTTTGCTCCAGGAGATTCAGCCAAATCTTTTCCAGCCGGATATTTTCTGTTGAGAAGCTTTCTTCCATCAAAATTTCCTAAAGGAGAAAGGGACTTCTTGTCCTTCAGTTTGGAAGTTAATTAGCCCACATAAATCACCTGCTTACTTCAGGAGATGCCTGAGTTTCCTGACAAGTGTCGAAGTAAATACTAAGTAAAGGTCTTACGCTCTGTGGGATGAATAAATGTTTTCCTAAGCAAGATTATTTCATCAATGTAAATTAATATCAATTTTACTTAAGAAAATGTACCCAAGTGCCTAAACCTCAGACATAGAGTAGTCTCATAAGATGTTGGATATTTTCGGATCCAGCTGGAAATTCAGCTCAGTGCTGATGAAAATCAGACTAGAAGTTGTAAGTTTTAAAGGTTATTTAGGTATTTCTTTACTTAATTATGAGCTCAGTGTTTAGATAACTTGCAGCATTAGGATAAGTATAGTTAAATTTTAATATCCAAAGTTAATATATTTAACATTAAATTCTTATATTCTAAGCAATAATGGATGTAAAATACATATATTCATATAAAATATAAAAATTTTGTTGGATATGAATCAAAGATCTATTAGCATTAAAAATTTACTTTTGGCCTGCTTCTTTCAATTATCTTTATTTGAACAATGAAATAGTCATAATATATAGACCACTGAAGTTCAGAAAATGGACTAAAGCCCCTCAGAATGCTTTTGAATTGCCTGTACAGTCTGTACAGAATCTGAGATTGTTTTTGCTTTGTTTTGTTTTTTCTTAAGAGTTCTTCATCCAAATGGCTTCAGTGATGCACAGCTTCCACTGATTGCTCCTCCTTGAGATAGCAACTCACTACTTGTATTGTGCATAGATATGTTAAAATACACATGGGTACACACACACACATTTACAGAAAGCAATCACCTCAATGTTCCCAGGGTAAGAACTCTGATAATACATGACAAAACTCAGTTACCTCTTGCAGTGCATGTTCTTGCAGTGTATGGAGTTGGCAAGGGGATGGCTTATGAACAACAGATTTTAAGTGGTTGATTTTATTATTTCCCAGAGGAACAAGGGCTCTTGCTCCACTGCTGTGTATCCTGGAAGTGTGCTGCAGCACCAGGAGTTATCACCTCCTGCAGGGATGGATCTGTGCTATTTTTTTCCAGTTCTTCAACTAAGGTAGAGACAGGAACGAAGCTGCTGAAAAGACACTGAAAGATGCTGAAAGTTGACCAGGACAGTTAAATGAAGAATAACATTGCTTTTTCAGAGTGGATATGAATCACAGTCGTATCTGAGACAGAGCCCACTGAAGTGAGCTGCGTTTCTTCTGTTGTCCTCCATGGCATATGCCTTGCCATCCTAAATATTTTGGAATTATGAGAAATGGTTCCTTTAATAGCTTTCATATAATTAGCATATAGAAATCTATCCCTTGAGCAGTTTTCTTTTGTACTGTGGAATAAAGGTGGCTTGTGGCATGGTCATGGGGTGAATGGCAACTTGGGTTTATTATAGTATAAATAAATAATAGCTGCAATCTTTAAGACAGAAAAATGGCAATTATTGCTTTTCCCTGTGGGGTTAGCATTCATTATGTACAGCATTTCAGAACTATTGAATTCTATGGCTAGTAAAGAAGGAAGGGTAAATTACTTCTCAGAAAAGTGTTATATTTAAATGTATATCACTTTCATTTAAAATACTTTCTTACAAGCTGTCTGCTCCTGGGAAGGGAAAATTCATGCAGGAGATAAATAGCTGGATAAATGTAATGCAAGTGACAGGAAAGAATTACATTTCAACTGTGGTCTTTTGTGAATAGATTCTTAGTGATAGTGGAGGAATTGTTAACTTTTGCAGAGGTAACATAAAGTTTATCTTGGTGTTGTTCTCCATATCTAAAATTGCTGTGAGTGAACTTGTTCGACGATATATGTGAGAGGAGTCTGAAAGAAGATAGTAATATTTACTGTCTCACATGCCAACTTCGGAATACTAGTTACATCTAAAGTGCCTGCAATAAGCACTTAGCCCTCAGCTCAGGTGGTGTCTTTGGGCATAAAAAGGAAAATTAAGACCCTGACTGCAAGCAATTGTATTTTACCAAGTTCATAGCTGCTTGGTGAAATAAGATCCACTTTTCTTAAAGTGCTTTCTCACCTGACACCAGAATAGGGGACTGAAGAAACTCAGACATTTTTAAAGAAAAACTTCGGTCGTGTTTTCCTCAAAATAGTGGCACTAAAACAGGGTTATATGCTCAGTATCCCTGAAGGAAAATGAAGTTATAATGTAAGAAGAACTAGTCAGTTCCCAGTCAAACAGGCACAACCTCATCTGCTTGTCCAGGCTTGAAAGGGATGCAAATTGAGAGACTAGAAAGGAAGAAGAAGGATGAAGTTAGGCTGAGAGACACCCAGTTGCAAGAATAGTGTTTGCAATGATATGAAAAGGTAAATGTCCAGTTCTAGACACTGTCATTTTAATCCTTCAACATACATTGCACAGTCATCTATAAGCTTGCCTTTTCCTTAGGAATCCCAAGTTATACTCACTATACTATAAAAAATTTCATGAGTCACATTAGCAGGATAGCCAAAAAACAAACCTGGAGGAAATGGTGCTGTGTTTTAAGATTTGTATTACACTTATCTGAATGATATTAGCAATCTTTTAACATGAAATGAAGCAAAAAAAAAAAAAACCCTAACAAACAGATATCTAAAAGATATATTTATAACTCTGACAATCTTTGTTTTATCTCCCAAATTGAAAAGCAAATCGACATTTTTGCCTCCAAAAGATAGGGAGAAAAATCAGCAGAGGAATGGTCAGCTTTTTATGTCTTAGAAATGGATAATGATGTCTTCTGTGTGTTCTTATCTGAATAACAACAGCATAATTAGCTTTTTTGTAGGGGAGGTAAATCTCATTGCATTTTCTAATTGAAAGTCATCCTGTATACTTTTGCTCAATAAGGAGCATCTGTCACTAAGACAGACATGTAAGCCTTCATTTAGTCATAAGTACAAATGTTGTATTTGACTATGATTGGTGCCAGTTTTTTTCTTAGAATTTTGTTATCTAGATATTTCTTGGTAAATAATCAACTGCAATGCCTAAGGGGCAGAATAAAATTTTGTCTCAATATGATGGTATCCATATAGAGGAACAGTTGGAAATTCAAGTGTGAAGATTATACCCCATATATTTTTTACCTTAAATATAAGCAAAATAACTATCTTTGTGCATTACAAATGTAACATCCTAAATCGTTGTTGAATACTGCTGTGGAAAGGCTGTCTTTGAGTCATCAAGGCATTATCTTCCTCCCTTGCCTTTGGAAAAGCCAGAAGGCAACTCCTGCTTAATTTGAGGTCTCTTGGGAAAACCATCATGTGGTCCAAGTAAGTTACATTTTATCTGCGTCTTCTTTTTCCAAATTGGATTGCCCAGTTCTTTAGTGTTCTTTGTAAAGCTCATTGAAAAGGAGAAACCTTTCAAATCTATTCTTTTGTTGCTTCTATTATAAAAGTCCTTAGAACAGTTCAATTCTCCATTGGAAACATGGGAGTTCAGCCATGCCACTGCTGGGAAGTAGATCATTAACTCAAAAAAATCAATGCATCAAACCTGAGATACATGTCAAACTTCACTGCTTAAGGCAGTAAACAGGAACTGCTGAGGGGAAGCATGTATCTCAGATTCAAGTGAATATGGAGGGGAAAGCAATTTGTAGCTCAGAGAAGTCCCCTTTTGAACAGATGTAGATGTTAGGGTACCATAAGTCGACTGCAGAGCTTGACTCCCGCTATTGCTTGCTAACTCTTACCTCATGAATTATTTTTTACACAATGGCTTGTGCATTGTGGATATATCAATTCCAGTTTTTTGGAGTAGAGTATCTGGGAAAAACTGGGTATCTAGTAGGTAAATGAGGGAAATTGTTCTAGAACTCACCACTGAAATTCCAGCTCCTAAGTACGTCTTTGAATCAGAGGCACATGAAGTAAAGGGACTGGGTGTCGGGTCTCACAATCTTTTACTCAAGTAAAAGCTTACCAAATCTATTTGCTCAGAACTTCATAGCTGATAGCAGTAGAAAGTGAGAAAAGATACTATGAATCCTCATAGCGTCCCCCTTACACAACAGTATTTCCTAAAGCCATGATTCCTCAATCATGTTCATGCACAACTTGACATAAAGGAAAAAAGCAATGGCATCATTCACAGTACACATTCACATTCACAGTAAAGCTGATTATGCTGAAATCTCTGGAGATTGGAGGCCAGAGTGAATTGCTGTGCTGAAGGTACATCAGTCTCTGTGGCTGGTATAAAACAAAACTAATAAAAAATCTTGACAATATTTTTCAAAGCATTTTATGTACCAAATACCTTGTGGCTTTTTTTTTTTTCCTTTTTTTTCCCTGTCCCGTCTAATGTGGAAATCAACATTTTATATAAAAACTCACAACATTATCAAGGTAGGTTCCAAGATCACCAGTGCTAGAAAACATTTGTCCTGCAAATCTTAGACATCATTGTCAGCTAATATTGAACAATTTTTGGCCCACAGATCAGTTAGTTCCAGTCTTCATTCAAGTTATGTAACTGAGACTATAGAATCTTTAGTTTTAATTTTGATAGCAAATTTAAGCATAAGATTTACAATAACAAAAATAAGTTGCAAACCCACATAAATTTTTCAGAGTTTATTTTTCATTTCAAAACCAAACATCCTAGTTTAAAGTTCTGCTGCAGAAGATCTGTGTTCCATCTTTGTTTATTCCTCTGTATTTCAAATGTGCTAATGTGTTTCTCATCTTTCAATTAAAAAAAAGATCTTGTTCTGTACTATTACAGGAGCATCAGATGATTCTCAAATAGAAATAGTAGAATTCATTCTATAATTTTTAATAATGCATTCCAGACATGGACATGATTATCTATGAATAAAGTAAAGGAAGTCTCATTTTCTGTAGACTAGCTCTTAATTCTGTTTTTAAAATCAAATAATTTTGTGTGTGGTCACACTTACCTGAAACAAATACTGACTATTCTGTAAGACAGATCAAATCACAATTAATGAGAAAACGTAATGGTAACGGTACACTAAGAATATTGTGAAGAGGAATGCTTGAAAGTATTTTTAATGGACCATGGTTTTTTACCTATATATGTGAAGAAAAATTATAAAACTCTTAAATTCATACAGTCATTCCAGGGATACAAAGTAACTATGTAAATGGTGATACATCTTCTGATAACGGTGGCAAACTCATTAGTGTACTGTGATATCCATTATAGGGAACATCATACAGATGAAAGCTATTAAATGAGAAAATGATCTTGAGTTCTGTCTCAGTAAAGGAACCATGATTTATTAGTCAAACTAATATAAGTAAAATGAAGGGTAAGTTGTACTTATGATGTATAGTGTGGAAGTTCTAAGCCTTGCTTAAGCGTAAGCCAGCACTTTGCCAGGTGCTTCAGTGATAGAGTGACTCTATGGTCCAAGAGGCAGTTTCAGTCCCAGCACATTTGCTGACTGACAGAATTCTATTGAGCAGGATAAAAATGCAAAGAATGGAAGAAGGAAAATGCTGGCAAATGGGACTGCATGTGACATCAACAACCTGACAGTGTAATATGCAAATCTTCACCCTTTAAAGAGCCTTAAAAATGGTAAATGCAGAACAAGACCTTTAAAATCAGAAACTTATGAAGTTAGTTTAGCCTGACAACATTTTCTCCAATCAGGAAATAACATTCTCTTCCTTATTTCTTTACCTATTATCCTACTGTCTGGAGTCTGGAATGATGTCTAGTGATTAGATATCACCAACTTGTTACTGTCTTTCTTTTATTTTGCTTATGATATCAGTATAAGGAGGCTCTGCTGCTGACTGCCCTTCCTGTTGTTCTCTGAGCGGCCAGGAGAAAACAAGTACTCAGATTCTCATCTTACACTGTCATGTACTACGTGCTTCTTTCCTCTCACATTAGATACTTGAAAAATATTTCTTTCATTTCCTGATCATTTTCAAAATGTTCACCATCTCAATAAATGAAGCATTTATCTACAGTAGCTATGCAAAACTTGTCACTCAATACGATGTTGCCTTTTCTCATTATCAGGTCTGGAATTTCAGTGGAGTCAGTTGTAGAACCTGGTTCTCTAATCATTCACTTTCCATTTTCTACACTAATTATAATCTCTATATATGGCAACTGAGCTATCAAGCATCACCATTAGTTGCACAGTCTGTGCTTAAGTTTCAGTTAACTCGTACCCAGATACACAGACTTTATCAAGATTTTTATCCAGGTTGTGAAACTAGCTTTAAAATCTTCTGGGACTGCTGTTCAGTGCTTATTTAAGCAAATATCAGTCTCACACAAGCCAATTTCTTTCTATCATACTTTAATAGGGAAATGATATCTTGTGTGTGATAAACACATATTGTATGGCTCTACGCAGATATTTACTATATGTATTATACTGTGTAGGAAAGTTATGCTGTATTAACATTTTAATAATATAGTAAATGTAGTTTTGTAAGTGAAACTAAGCTTTAGTAGTTAAAATAGAAAATATGCATGTGAGATGTTCTGTTTACTAGCTCAAGAGAANTTTATTACATTGTGTCACTTTTTTCTTGTGATCTGATAAATCCTGAAATGCAATTTTTAATTCTTTTTCCCAGCCCACTCTGTTGCATTCCTGAATAGAGCTGAATTATCTGCAGGCCTCGAGGCACAGATGCAAAGACTTTTATATGCATTGGTAAGCATCTGTGGGTTACTTGAGAGGCCCTGTCTTGCTCCATGTGGCCTCCTTTATGACTGCTCAGTTGTCTACTCTCACCTTGCAATGCCATGAGTCATAGCAGAACAGTAAAGTCATCAGCAGCACTTTTCAAAAGTGTCATTAAAGGTTTTCTAAAGGCTCATTATCAAAGCGCTTATCCCTCTCCTTTAATTGTGAAATCATCCCATTCCAAACAATCTACAGCAAGAAGCTCCTCTAGCAGCCAAGTGTTTTCTCCTCTTTAGCTGTCAAGGGCCTAAGCAGTACAAGCTTCTAGCTGTGCTTCAGTATCTTCCTGAAGCATTCTCACATTCTTATTAAAGCAGCTTTTCTGTAGTACAGTCTTGGTTAGCAGGCCTCTTCACTCTCTCAAATGCCTTCTTGTGGGTTTTTCATCATTTTCCATGCTGTTTCAGTGTTCACACATTCTCTTTAAGACTTACGGACCTCAACAGGATAGCAACAGCAAAGCTGAAGAGGGAAAACACTGTTCTTAAAAATTCTAGGGCAGTCTGTACATTCTTTGGCCTGGTCTCACTCTTAGAGGCAGTAACATTCACAAATTTATCCCTAAATATGACAGAACTGCTACCATGCACATGCAGATGGTGTATGTATTTCATAAGCACTGATTTGATACCACGTCCTTCTGTTCTCCTCATCCAGGTTTCATACTGGTAAAAGCAATATTCAAGATTCAGTCTTTGCTATGAATAAACTCTTCAAGATCTGCTTCTGTTCTGTAATACTTCTATTGTCATAGCCCAACTTTTATGGAAGTGTACATCACTGATTATTTTTACATCTGCCTTAATTATTTCTTCATATTTAATGCTTTTATTTTGCAATAATGATTTTGACATTTTTGTTATTGTGAACTCATCCATTTTCTTAGAAAAAGTTTTTTGCTTCTTTCCTTCACTTTCTTTAGCATGCAATGTGACTGAAACTCATAATGATCATCTATGTAATCAATAGATCTAAGTGAAGCAGTACTAAAGGAGTATGACACAAAATGTTTATAGAGAAAACAGGACAGTTCTGAGAATTTACCATCTCTAGGTTTAAATTTCATGGAGTTTTTCTGTTTGTTTTTCTAGCTCTACTCTGGTGCCATGGGATTAACACCTGCTAACAGGTGGCTTGCATTAAGGCATCTCCTGAACTTTGTTGTGTTGTTTAGTTTCATCCGGAAAGATGAAACAGTAATGCATGCAACAGGCTACATGGACTGATACTTGTCTATAGAATGGCTTAAAACACAGTAGGTGTTATTATGGGTTAATTTCAAAAGCACAATTCAAATCCTAACTGATATACTAATGTAGGTATATCCGCTTAGCAAAAATAAACCAACAAAACCCAAAATTAAACAAAAAAAGGCACTATTCACTATCCTCAAAGCCGCCGTTTTCAGTGTGGGATTTTGTCAAAAGCCACATAAATAAGTGATAGGACAAGGGGAAATGGCTTTAAACTGGAAGAGGGTTTGGGTTAAATATTATGAAGAAATTCTTTACTGTGAGGGTGGTATGACACTGGAACAGGTTGCTCAGAAAAGTTGTGGATGCCCTTGTCAGAGACTAAAATATTATAGTTTATGACTTAAACATTTCCATGAAGGACTTTTAGCAAAACTGTATTACAAAAGCTGCAAAGAATACCACCACACACTGACTGGGGCTCTGGGAGGCCCAGTCACCACACTATTCACTGATGAAGATAAGATAAAGTAACAGCTCAGGGCAGGGGACATTCACAAAGCATAAGCCTAATACGTTCGGGGAGGAGACCACAGCAATCAAATATCAGGGCTAAGAGTTGCCAGGCTCAAACAGACCCTCATACCAAAGGTTAGGGGGAGAGAGGCTTTGGGTGTGATTTGGAAAACCTCAGGTCAGAGGAAGTGACCGCCCATCCTTCTCTGTGCAGAGGAGCCCAGCTGAGGGGCCCTTGTCCCAGGGGAAAGATTATCCACAGCAGAGGGGATAACACAGCCCATCAAAGGTCCCCTCAAAGGGGTCCCCAGAGCACTGCACCAGAGCACTGTAGCATGATGCAAAAATCCTCTGTGTTGCAAGGGACAGTGCCAAACTGGCCCCCTGCAAAAGTGTTCCCACCCGACCCAAAGTGTATATTTATCCATGGAATTCTATACTCTTTGGAGTGTAGCAGCATGGTGTGGCGCGGCCAGAGCAGGAGACCCTCGGCATCAAGAAGACCAGATGGAGTGGAGCAACAAGACATCATTGGGACCCTCAGATGGGTGATATGCTTCTACCTAACCCCCGTCACTCTCCCCCTGACCCCCCACTCCTCATGCAAACTTTGTTCTCTATTTAATCTTTCCTTCTTTTCTCTTTCTTTCTCTTTGCCTCTTCTACTATTAAATAAAACATATCAATCTTTTGGCACCAACATCTAACCTCATTCAGTTTTAATCTCATTTTTTGGTATATTTTGAACCTTCAAAGTTCTTTCCATTTGTTTATACCCAGAGTCTTCGCTTTCTTTGCTCCTCTGGATTTAAATCGGATCGCAACAGCCCCATCCCTGTAAGTGTTCAAGACCAGATTGGGTGGGGTCCTGAGCAACCTGGTCAAGTGGAAGGTGTCCCTGCCCATGGCAGGGGACTTGGAAATAAATGATCTTTAAGGTCCCTTCCAACCAAAACCATGTTATGGTTCTGTGATTCTATAAAAAGGAATCAGTCCCCAGGCTGTGGGCTGTGACTCACCACTCTGGGAAGGAACAAATAGTGGCAAAGCAACCTAGCAATCTTATTACTGATGTATAATTTTTAACATGGTTGTCTAGGTAAGAAAAAAGCACAAAAGACAACCTATCTGGTATAGAAATAATAAGATAAAAATATTCTTTTACTAATAGACCAAGTTATCACAGATAGAATTAAGTGTTCTCTGAATCTTTTTTTGCCCAGCTCACACTGTTTTTCTGCATGCTAATTTCCTTGTGTTTTTGAACAACCCTGCATCCACCTGTGATTCACACCAAAGTATTAACATTTTCCTAAGTATTTTGTAGAGTTTATATAAGCGTTGGTAAAGGGATTGGGTTAGGGCTGAGGAGGATTACAAAAATGAGTGGTTCATGGGAAATTGAACTCTAAGATAAATAGGTTAAGAACTGGATTGGCATTCTAGGGGCTAAATAGATAAATAAACCACTAAAAGCCTTGCTTTTGAGTTTTGGTACTTAGTTTTGCACAAGAAATTTGAAATTTCCTTTTGATTACAAAAGTAAAACATAAGTCAGGAGACAAAGAAGTACTCTTAATAAAGGATTAACACTCTTTAGCTAAAAGAATTCCTCAGGGGTTCAATCAGTCCAGATACAGGCTATGTCTCATTTTTGTTCAAAACTGATGAATCTCCATCTGTATATGATGTGGCATGCTCTGCAGTGCAAGTATTTTTTTTTTCCTAATCAGAATCCACCTTTTGTCCCCCAAAAAGTTGCATAATTTCACTCCTATTTTAAGTTCTTTGACAATATTTGGTGGAAGGGCAGAAAAAGCTTGTTAGAATTTTATATTTTTTGCACAAAACCATTTCAGGTTTAATGCATATTTCTAACATACAGTAAGGAAAGATAATATTCCTCTAGTTCTTAAATAATCCATGCACATTTCTTTTCAGACTGGAGACCTTTATTAACTGAAGTGAACACCATCATGTCTTCAGGCAACATGTATTATACATTCAATTACTGTAGTTTAAGCTAAAACATCAAGATTAAGCTCTCCAAAACAGCCTAAGGGATTTAATCTCATTATATTCAGGATGAAGAATTTCACTGGGATCTGGGTCCCTAACTCCCTTAGGTGTGTTTAAAATATTAGTCAAAATTCCCATTTTATGAATATGAGTTAAAAATTACCTTAATGGATCTAAGTTTATTGCTTGCATGGTTTTTAGGTCAAATCTGATTAATTATAACTTGAATTACCTGCTTTAATGTCAGCTAACTATTCAATTGGCCTCTTTTACCACCACTAGGATACTTTGTGAAAATCGGACATCTGACAGGATTAAATGAGATGAGGGTAAACTACAACTTCACCTCAGATACTTTTGCCATTTACTGACACTCAAATACACTACACTATAGTTAGGATAATTGTCTTATCTTGAATTGAATTTAATAGAGGTGATATGTTTTAAATGAAATTGATATTTTAAATGTTAAATCTGTAGAAGTCTCTGGAAAGATGATCGTGTCTAAAAATCAGGTATTCTAGTAAATGTGTGAATGTAGAATAAAGCACTAGTCCGTAGTTTTTTTGTTAATGGCACTGAGCAGTTTCATTATAAAAGTTTATATATATTGTTAGGGGCTAGACATGATTATATGGTGTGCATATTAAAAAGGCTCCTGTGCTGTCACTTGTTTATTGTTACTTATACAAAGGTGAATGGGGAGTGACTTCTGATGTTAGCAACAGAGAAGGATGAATCCAGTCTGCAGCCTCTATACCTGTGGAAGCACAGGGTGAACCCAGAAAGGGAAGATGTTGATCAGTGAAGAAGCCCATCCCATTTCTGACGTCTGAGCCAACATTTAAGTCTCTTATGGTAATGGCATTTTTGAAATCTCCTAGTTTTCCAGTTTTTTAATATCTTTATTTTTTTACCCCCATGTCATTAAAAATACTTCTCTTGTAAGTGGAAGCTCTTCTGTGGTGTACAATTCCTAAACCCTATTGACAGATAAGTTTGAGGACTTTTTACTTTTATTAGAAGATAGATTCTAATCCAAGAAAGGCAACATTCACAAAAAAATTAAAATGCAGAGGAAAACAATTTAACGAAACCCTTGATAAACTCTTAGTCTTGTAAGAACATCTAAGCAATGGTAAATGTTGACATTTTTGCAGGATGGAAGACAGATATTAGCTAGTAGATGTGTTTCAGGAATAATCAGTTAAGGTGTATCTTATTGCAAAGACAAAATTTAGGTTACTAGTTATTCTATCATTATATCTAATTTTTTTCCACCACTGCAATCAGTCTTGAAGATGTTCGTACATAAATAAGCACAAGAAACCTGAAATTTCAGATTTATCAGAAAGTTCTCTTCTGATCTGACAGACTAAAACATATTAAAAGTAAATGTAATTTGTCATCAAAGGCTCAGATACTGAAGTACGGTGTACTGATAATGAAAATTTATGTAGCTTGTATTGCTAAATGTCATTATCAGAAAATTACACTTCATTTGTCTGTATACTGAATAAAAGCTTTAGAAGGCATTTCGTATCACAGTATATACTTTTAGCAGCAAGAGAAATGAGTGCAACTAACCTAACCTGTCCCAAATGGTAATAGGTTTTCCAATTTCTATGAATAAAAAATATGATGAAGTTGTAATAAATATAATTACTCTCTGATTTACAGGCTGTTTAATGTTTGCTAAGGTCTAATTCAAATGTTTATATTATTTTCACTTTTGTTTTTAAGTGCAGTTTATTCCAAATATAAGACATTGGTAGTTATCCAGAATAATATTTTTAAAAAAAATCAAATTCAGCTTGATAAGAGATGCTAAGCAAGGTGCTCTGCCTTTTTTTCCTCTTTCTTTCTAAATTAGAGATATTTGAAAGTGATGCTGTTGACACGTCACTTGGGACTTGATCCTGTACAACCTTTCCCCATGTTTTCTTATCTAGAATGAAACAATTGTGGTATTTTAAATGTAGACACAATTTTTGTGAGAAAAATGATAGCTTTTAGTCTCATAACATGGTGATCTTCACACAATTAAATTTTGTTTTTAATAGTCCATCACACTGTTAGTATCAAGAACAATTAAAATGCGTCATGGTGTTCAATAGGCAGTATTATATTTCAGCACAAATGCCTAAAAGGCCAGCTACCCAATGGAGTACTTTCTCCATTCACTGTGCTCACAGTCCAACACATTATATCAAAATTATAAGTCATATTGTAGTTGAAGTCCACTGCTTTGTGTTTTCTGAAACATCAGAAGCTTTGTTCAGCTTTGGTTTTTTTTTATGGGGACTGAGGTGTAGTGGTTTCCCTCCATAAGTCATAGAAACATTGGCATGAATGTGATTAGCTTTAAGCACTTTTGGTATAACATCATGTGGCACATTTTTATTGCAGTCTTACAACTACCTCACTATTTTTTTCTTTCTCAGTTTTATAATCATAATTCTAACTCTGCTTCCCAGAAATATGCAGGTGAAAGAGATCCCTTCTATTCATTGACTTTCTGAATAGAGCTGGTAATTCTCATGCTTAGATGTAATTTTTGTTATGAATCTATTCCAGTCACCTGCTACACTTCTGAAGATTCTTATCAGATCTACAACTCTAAATATTTGCAGTTCTTCAACTTACCTCTTTTCTTCTTTCTAGTCATTTCTAGGTCTCTTTTTATTTAAATAGCTTTATTAGTAGTCACTGGAGGTTATTACAGATGCAAGTCAGAATCAGTTCTCTCCTCTAAATTTAGAAATGCTTCCACAAGGACTAGGACAAGCAGGGTCATATCTAGGTAAGTTAAGGTCTCTGTGCATCTGGCATGCAGGGCCCTGAGGCACATTAAAAAGTCCACACCTGCTGTGTAAGCTCAGCTACCAAGAACTTGAATGTGGACCTTATGGTGATAGTAAATGTTCAATATTATGATTGGAAGAAATATCCTTTGTGCTATTAGAAAGATAACAGGGTGGCTAAAGTAAGGTTATGGTGCACTTTTCTGAAAAGTTTGGGTCTTGTGGTGCTTCGAGGAAACTATCTTTTACCTTGTCCAGAGAAATTATTAAAAAGGCAAAGAAAGAACTTGAACAGAATCACAAAATATTTGGTTGGCAAGAAACCATTAATGGAAATTGGTGAAGACAAGAGCATATTTTTAGTTTTATCTCTTTTTCAGTATTTACATATTTCCTACAAAACAGCATATCCTCTTGGAGAGAAGCACATTACTCCATGGGAGTTATTTCAACTAAAATCTGCTGAGATACAGAATTTGTCTTATGGAAAATGTGAGACAAGACTGTGTGATACTGCATTTTTTTAATGCTAAAATTCAGTTGTTAAAATGCTTTTCCAAACATGAAAGAATGAAGCACAACCCACATTTTTTATGGATGTCTCTTACAGATATATTTATTTCTGTGTAATTGCTGAGTAGAATAGTAAAACACTTATGGTTGTGGAATACAATAAGGGTGGCCATAACCTTGTTGAAGTTTTTGGCTTTGCATGAAATAATTAAATATTCATTGAAGCAGAAAGAGAATAAGAATTATTTTATTGCCTTCTGGTTAGAGAGGAATAATAAGAATTGCACTCTAGTCCTTTACTCCAATAATACCGTAATATGAAATTCTTTAATAAGAAACCCATAAGCATTCATTGGAAAAGGGACTGTAACTCAAGTCTCTTCTTCTACTAGAAGGCTGGAGTAATTCTCATTACATCTGTCTATTTCCAATCCAATGCATATTTAATTATATATACATACTTAAAATTTCAACAAATTGGAATTAGAAAGGCAGTTCCCCATCTTCAACATACTTTGTAGATTTTTGGTGAGCACATATGCATTAGATATTCACATGATTCATGCAGAAAAAAAAAAAAATCTGAACTGGTTTTCCTCACTTCCAAGGCACTGAAACCCTGAATTAAACTATAGCTTAACAGACCTCCTTGCTCAGTACTTTTCTTTCTGATCCAGCAGCTATTTCAGTGTATTTGCAAAGCAAGCTATCATGGCATCCATCTGACTATAAGAACTAATTTATAGTTGTCTGGCTATGAAATATGTAGCCACTCCAGATTTGCACAATATGTATAAACAAGGAGCAGCACTTTACAAATGTGAATGAAAATTATACTCAAAAGCTAGTCAGGCTACCATCAAACAATAGAATAAAGAGTATAAACTTAGATTCTTCTTGGATTATCTTACTTTTTTCTTCCTCTCTTCCACTTTTCCAGCCCACTCCCCACTTACATTCTTGTTTCAAAATTATTCTATGCTAGGTTTCAAATGATGCATGTTTGAATTAATAGATACACCTGAAGGACTGAGGTCTATGTTTAGGTAGTGATTAAATGTTTCTCTACATGGACTTCTAAAGTTCACTTATTGATAAAATACATAATTCAAAAGGAAGAATATGCATTCCTTCATTATATGGAGTATATTTCAATGAGTGCCTTAAGCATTCATCTTTGTTAACACTGTATATCTTGCTTCATTTTCTTTAACCAGGCTATGCTTTTACTTGAAGTTAGACAAGAAATTAAGTACTCGGCTGTACCAGGACCTTAAAGCTTAAAAGAAATTTAGTATTATTGCCACTGGTTAAGCAGTTGATTGTTACCAAAAGAGCATTAACTGTATTTTTTATGCTGATGGTGATGCAGTTAATGCAGATAATTAAAGAAGAGGTTCAATTTTCATTTCCATTATACGCTTAAGTATCTTCTCAATCCAGATTAGATTTAATAGAGCTATTTGCATGCACATTTGATTGATTTGAAGCTTTGTCATGCAAACAAATTGATTTTAAAGTTATTGACTGACTTACCCTTTATTTCCTTATTTTATTGACCTATTGAAATATTGTCAGCACTATAAAAATCTTTTAGCTAAGTGCTAAACTTGAATCAATAAGTTTATTAATGTACTATTCACAAAATGACTAAACAAACTGATCTCAAGGGACTTTAACGAATTTAAGCATTAGTAGTATAACTTTTTAAATGACTAAAGGTTAAATCAAACAACTAAATATTACCTAAATAGATGTAAGATCAAACCAAAATAAAAAAAGTATTTTTGTTTGAATTTAACAAATAGAATCATTTTATACTGACTGTTTACAATTCACTCAAAAAAAAAATTGCAAAAGCTCAGTGAGAGTAGTTTAAAAACTACAAGTTCATATGGAAAGTTCATGCTACAAAAAGTAATAGGAACACCTGTACATCTCAGCTGCACAAAAAGAGTTTTAGGACTTTATTTGTTCTGAGATATGCTAGAGGACAATTTCACATCTATTTGTTTTAACAGGATAAAATAGTCATGATAAAAAGAAAGGTCTGGGTGAACCCTGGGTAGTAGGATTTATAAATTTATCCTAGGAATTCAAATATTCAGTACTCACTAGTCTCTCTGACTAGCACAACAAACATTGTGGTGGTGTTTTGGAAAGATTATTGCTGATAAGAAAATGTTGAAGTTACTGAGTGGCATCAAGGTGGCTAAAGTGAGATGATTACTCCCCTCTTTCAGGAAACTGAAGTAAGGTAATATGGTGCATAGGGCAATAGAGACATATATCTCACTGCAGTTTGTACAGGCAGTGAGACAATTCTGTACACTTTCTAAACTGATATGTTTTCAAATTCCCTGAAGAAGATCCATCTTCTTCTCATGCTGTAGCAGCTACATTTATTTCAATATCAGAAAGTTATAACTCTGGGATGGAGTTTCTTTGAACTATTTGCCCTAAAAGCCTTTCCAGTGAAATTAATTAAAGACATAATTCCTCTGAACAAATACTGTAAGATGTAGCTGTGATACCTGATTCCACAGGTATCTCTGTGGAATATCTCAATGTTATATCTCATCAGTGTGTTAAAGCAGATTATCGTCAAAATTTCAATGACAAACGGCAAAACATTTATTGTTTCATTTAATTTGCTTCATTTCCCAAAATGTTTTAAAGTTAGGAGGTTAGGAAAACAGGCAAATTTTTGTCATTGGTTTCAATTAATGCAGAATTTAATGTATAAATCTGGAAAATATTTCTGAGCATTAAAGAAATGTCTTCCTTATATCTAGAGAAAATGACCCTCTTTCAGGCCCTGCTAACAAGTTTATCACAATTTTTCATATAGGCCTTATAGTAAGTATTGGAGGACTGCAATAATATTTCCCCAGAACCTTCTCTTCTCCAGACTGAACAACTCCAACTCTCTCAGCCTGTCTTCTCAGGACAAGCATTCCATCCCTCTGATAATTTTTGATTCTTTCCTCTGGATCTGCTCCAATAGATTCATTTCTTCCCTGTGGAGTCAGGATGCAGTCTTCTAGGTGGGGTCTCACCAGAGTGGACTAGAGGGGCAGAAGCAACTGTCTCAACCTCTTGGCCATTCTTATTGCAGCCCAGAATACAGCTGGCTTTGTGGGTTGCAAACACACTTTCAGATTATGTCCAATTTTACATCCATCCATAGCCCCAGGTCCTTCCCAGTAGGGTTTCCCTCAATCCTTTCATTCTCCAGACTGTATTGATACCAAGGATTGTCCCCACCAAGATGCAGGACCTTGTACTTGGCCTTGTTGTACCTCCCGAAATTCACATAGACCCACTTCTCAAGCTTGTTCAGGTCCCTCTGGATGGTATTCCATTCCTTAAGTGTGTCAGCTGCACCACTGACCTTGCTGTCATCTGCAAACATGCTGAGAGTGCACTTGATCTCTATATTTTTGATGAAGATATTAAACAGTACTGGTCCCAATAAAGACTCATGAGGGACACCATTTGTCACTGATCTCCATCTGACATTGAGCCTTTGACTGCTACTTACATATGTTCTTACTTTCCTCAGGTGATCATGAACCTGATCATCTCTTGCAGTGGAAGGGAATTTGCTCTCCCATTCCCTGCCTTGAGGTCTATCCAAGCAAAGGGTGCGGGAAGAGAGGTTGCCAGTGAAGACTGAGGCAAAAAAGCTATTGAGTACTTCAGCTTCCTCCTCCTCCATTGCTACCAGGTGGATGGCCGTGTTCATCAGAGAGTGTGTGTTCTCTGACCCCTGTTTTCTCTTTTCTGTCTGACATAGCTGTAGAAGCCTTTCTTTGTATCCTTGCCATGTTCAGCTCCTGTTGTGCTTTGGCTTTCCTGACCCGATCCCTACACAAGTGATCAGCATGTTATACTCTTCCAAGGAGACCTGTCCCTGCTTCCACTTCCTTTTCCTTCTTGCCTTTTAGTCTGACCAGCAGGCCTTGACTCAGCCATACCAGTCTCTTGTCTTTGTTTCTTCCAAACACATGAACATCAAGAGCTCCTGCATTCCATGAAAAACATCCTTAAGGTTATGCCAGCTCTGCTCTGCTCCCTTGTCCTGGAGGGCAGTTTCCTGGAGGGTCTTACTGACTGAATAACTGGAATTATACTTTTGTAAAATTTAGGATCCTTACTTTATTCTTCACCTGATCCATAAGCCTCGGGACTGAAAATTCCAACAGTGCCTGGATACTGGAGCTCAGGCCACCTCCAGTCATGACAGCACTGATTAACTCATTTTTGTTGGAGACCATCAGGTCCAGTATTGTATCCTATCTGTTAGGGCTGTCTATTAGCTGGATTAATAATTTATCCTCAACCCTTTTCAGGAATCTCCTGGATTGCCCATAACTCACCATGCTACTTTCCCAGCAGATTTTAGGGCAGTTGAAGTACCCCTGGCAGGCAAGAGCCAGTGAGTGCAATGCCTTCTGTAGCTGGAGCAAGACTTCATCAGTAGGTTCTTCTTGATCAGGCAGCTTGCAGGAGACAGGAGCCACAGGATTCCCTTTGTTGCCTTTGTCTCTGATTCTTACCCACATGCTTTTGGCTTGCTCATGGCTGTTCTTCAGAGACAGCTCTTCACACTGCCCATTTCATGATGCAGAGGGCACCTTCCTCTCCTGTCCCTTCTGAACAGCCTGTTTTTTCCAATGTATCTCCCTGCAACTGTAAGGATAGAGGAAAAAATAACCTGTGCTCCAGATTCCCTTACTAACCCTTCCAAGGCTCTGAAGTCTCTTTTGATTGTCCTTGGACTAGCAATTTCCTCTTGGACTATGGGTGGCATCTTCATCACCACCCACATGAAAGAGCAGTAACGGATAGTAATCAAAGGGCTGTACCAGACTGGGAAGTTTGCTAGTCATGTCCATAACCTGGGCCCCAGTAAGTCATTTGACTTCCCTAAGAGGATGGTCTGTCAGGAATATTGGACTCTCTGCTCCCTTCTGAAGGGGGTAATCTTCATGGACGTGGTTGGGATACTGGGCGTATCCTGGCAACATCTCTGGTGTAGATGCACAGTTATCCACATCATCCCTTGATGGGCCTTCCACATCCAAAGCCTCATACTTGTCGTACAAAGGCACCTGGGAAGGCAAGGAGGTTCTACTAAAAGTCTGTCAGATCTGCCAATCATAACAAAGTGTATAACTAGGCAGAAAACCTGACCTGCCACCCACAGAAATGGGTGGACCGAGTGGATCCTTCACAAGAAAAAGCACAGTTTCTTTTGTAAAAATTGATTGAAGAAAAGTAATATTGAATACTTTTTTTGGTGGAAATAATAGAAAAAATTAAGTAGGTTGAAGATATGCCTTCAAATTTTAATAAAAACAACAGAACATTACCTGTGTTTGATATGAATGCCATTCTGCATGGTTTTCCATACTTTTATATAACTATATTGATCTTGATTAAAAAAAGTATAAAGAAGAAAAGTTATTATAGGCTAAATTCATAATATTTACTTGTAATTTCATCTGTCGCTCACATCTCTTTTCTGCTGTACAAAATAGTTGCTCTATACGTAGTCCAGGACATGGGCCTGTTCTTTTAAGGCATGTTCAGTAGAAATAAATTGCACTTCTAATGTCAGTTTCTAATAAGTCAAATAAATCAGGCCACAGCTTCCATCAAGATAAGAACAGTGAGTTACTATGAATGCAGTAGCACATGAGAAGTATCTAATAAAATAGGTATTTGTAATGCATTTATTTGCATTATAGTAGATGCCTTTGATTGCAAGGGCTTCTAATCCATTTATATGTAGTTTTTTGTTGAATGACTAATGTGCCTTCAAGATATAATTTTCTGGAAGAAAATAATATTTATTTATGAACATTCACATTTTGATTATAATTGCCTTTAAAACACATTTCTCTGTGGTGTAATGAAAAAATATATCATAAGAACTGAATTGTTTATCAAGTTACAGAGTATCATGGTGACTTCTTCAATCTTTTTTCCTTGTGTTTTTGCTATTCCATTATGATAAATAAAAATCACTAGATGTGATGAGGTTTTGCTATTATTTGCTATTCTTTTCTTCCTACTAATATTCAAGATAAAATTTTAAAGGTGTTATTGAAAAAGTGAGAAAAATTCTGCAATACTCATTAAGAGGCAAAGAAGAAAAACCTATCAGATTCTAAATAAACAGTATAATAAGGTATTTTTTCTATACTTATATTTATTCTGGTGTTTAACTTGCAGGAACATACCAGAAAGCAAGTTTTCAAAAAGCATACATGTGCCTTTGAAAGTCAAAAGTCAGATGGTAAGTTATATACATATACACACATATACGTACATACATGTGTGTGTATATATATATATATATATACGCATATACACATACCCCATTTCAGTGCTATTCCTTTTAATTCAACTCTAAGAGCTTATATCTATGTGAGGATTTTCCCAGAATTTTCCTGTCCCAGAGAAAGTGTCTTCTTTGTTTGTCAAGCAAAACAAAATCAATCTACTTTGACTTACTGGGTTAATCACAATCAACAGGTCCATCTTGAAGATGTACAATGTATAAAGGAAAATTTTTAGAAAGACATTTGTTGAAGACATTTGGATTTTCTATTCATTAGGGAAATATATGATCAGCTCACAAATTATATAAGAAGAAAAAGAAATTTAATTATCTAGTATATAATCTTCTAGAAATTATTCCTTGCTCTATATTATCATCCAAGATTTTCTTTAGAATTGTTTTTTGTTTAATAATTTCCACATAATTGGTAGTCTCATGATGGTACGGACTGTATTGATTTTTTGAGTTGTCTTAAAATACTTGAGAGATATACTTTTCCTGTTATATTTTATCATCAAAATATTTTTACTCTAAATAAAGAAGTTGATCTTCTTTATTACAGATAGATTCTACTCAAATATACGCATTTATCATTTAATGCTCAGTTTTAATACCTACTGAATGCACTTGAGTGTCACATGTTATTTTTTATCCAAAAACTGAGTCTAAGTTATACATTTTAAGTATGTCACTGGATTATAAAACAAATTTCAGTCTAAAAATGGAAGATGTCACATTTAAAAAAAAGGGTAAATAATCAGGGAAATAACTTTGTCTGTAATCACACGCGTTTCACAGCAAATGACAAATCAGAGCATAAAAGTTTATGTTGGCCACTTATTGAGTAGGTAGGTGGTGCAAAATATTTATACAACAGTATCTTGGTCCTCCTGTCATCAAATTTCACCAGGCCAAATAGGTTGGATGCTGCAAAAACGATGCCCATACTCATTTTGACGGATTAACACAGACATTGTTCATAAAGTACAAAATTATTTTAAAATTTATTTTTATAATGAGCTAGTGATTTTTAGGCTGCCATTTCCACTTTCAGATCTACATTTGGATTTTTTTTCACTTCCTCCAGGTTATGTCATCAAAATGCCATTTCTCATTATCTTTGTGACTTTTCTATTAATAAGAAGGATCCTTGAGGTCAGCTCATCTTGGTGGAGAAGGGAATTTATTTCCCTGTATAAAATTTATTTCCCTGTGTAATAGCTCTGAAAATATTTACTAACTTAACTTACCTGCTGCAGAACATGATAGAGAAAAGTTTCCAAAAATATTTATATTGTCTGAGTCATCTAGAAAGCTTAATTAAAGGAAATCCAGCAAGACTTAATTCTTCAAAAGGTGATTAAACATGCTTTCAACTCTGATAATTATGCTATTTAAACCTTTTAACTGTTTAAAGCCCTTTCCAAAACAAATTATAACCAAGATATAGTACACATTAGGGAAAAAAAAGAAGTCTTCTGAAAACAGGAAAAAAATAGATTAGTGTGTTTCTAAGCAAATGCAGATTTTTTCTTCAGCATTTAGGAGGATGCAAACCACAACACTTTTCTTTAGATGTAATTTTATGTTTCGTTTGTATCAGTGCATCCCAATTTACTTTTTTTTAATGCATTTACCTCATATTCATGCTTAAGAGTTATAATTAAGACCTCAAAAGCCTGTTCACAAAAAAGATGACACAGAATCTGAGATTATGAATCCATTTCAGACTTTAATGAAGTCAATGAAAAGCACTTTAGTGACCACAGCACACTTTGAATCAGTCCCTAATGCAATTGTGATGTACTATCTAGGAAGCATAAAATTTTAAACTTAAAATTAAACTAAAAAGGGCATGGAACATTAAACATCAGGGTGACTTGTGTCTGCCAAAAAAAGCCAAGGTTCACTGTGAAAAGTACCTTATTTGACATATCTGCTGACTTGTATTTAAACAGTCCGTGAGAGCCTCTGTAAGTCAATAAAGGAAGGAAAATAACTGAGCTCCTGGCAGAAAGTATGTAATGAGAATGAGACTTTAAATACCAGACAGTCAAAGTCTGATCCAATTCTCATCAAAATCAATATGAAATGTAACTGTTATCTTATAATTTCCTTTGCTGAATGATGAGGTCTGCAGAGCTGCAACAATAAAGTTTTGCTAATGATGTTGGAGACGAGACTGTCAGTTAATGTCTGCGAAATTGGGCGCCACAGTCTGCAGCAACAGCTGACACACATTCAGAAATCTCTAGACAAGCTTACAGGGATCAAAAAATAATAGGTTAAATAGAACTTTTATACTTCATGGAAATAAATTTGATAAAAACCAAACTTTAAATGCCAATTATTTGGTCTTTCTTTGCTTATTAATTCCAGCTTGCCACAAGCATGCTCTTTGGGCCAACAGAGAAAATAGCTGTCGATAAGGACAGTTTTTCACACTGAAATTTGTTTTGGGATCACAGATTACTGTTACTAGCTGAATGTCATCTGAAGAAGAAAAAAGGTACTGCATTATGCCCAGGTGGAAAGAACTTTTGCAAACACTGAGATCCTGAAGTGAAGATAAAAATAAAGCCTTGTCTACAAAACAATGATTTCCTGTAACTAGATGTTAAATTATTAGAAAGAAGAGAAAATATGAATCTATGTGGCTGTCTAACTCTTTGATATCTCTGAATGTATTTCAAGAGACTCCTCTTCATGAAATCTCTATAAATCTAAATTTACAAACCCTTAAGTATGGAGATGAGAAAATATTTCTCTATATAAAAAAAGTTTCTGAATCTCTTTTATGTTCTCTTACTTGTAGAACAGTCCTCTGACCTACTCAAGACCTCTCAGAGCATTTGAGAAAACTAAAACTTTTCCTCATCTGAATGTAGTTTTGTGAGATATTGCATCTGAGATTCAGTTTTGGTTAACTTTTTATTTATTCTGAAAAGCTAAGAATACAGATAGAGCAAAGAACTACTTCCAGTCGTCTGCAAAATTCAGCATTAATTTTATTTTGAAGACAAAGTAATCTTCAGGTATCAACTTTCAGGACAGTATGCAGGTGCTTCACCAAATCAGATATAGGCTAAAGATAGGAAGAATAATTTTGGTTACCTTTTTTGCAAGGAGTTATCTTCTTTTTAACAATAATTGAAATACCAAGTTTAGTTTTCATTCTAGAAAACCTATTTTTGTGTGAAAACCAAGCTGATTTTCTTTGCAGTGTATGAAAAGCAATTTATTTTCTTAATCATTAGGTAACCATATTCTTGTCCTTTTTTCTCTTTACCGGCGATTGTCTACTAGATTGCCTATAAAAATAGATAAATAATCATGGTAACATAAAAATCTTTATTTACTCTGAGTTAGCCAGTTTGAGTTTTTGGTATATTTGTGTTTAGATCCGATTCTCTTTATTGTTTCAATTCTATGTGGGCACCTCATCTTTGCAGGCTTGTATTAGTGATGACAGGCTGCCTGAGTGAAAAGCCTAATCATGAATCCAACATAATTCTTCCACTACTTGAATGATCTGGCAATTTTCCTACAGCAATGAAATTTAACTGAAGCTGAGAAAGAGAAAGAAGTATGTTTTAGAAAATCAGAAAACACTGGTTTCAGAACAAAAAGAAACATGTAAGTGGGTAAATACTAAAGTGTACTTTGATATTTCTGAAGAACTTTATTCTGTAGACAGAAAACTCATAAAGGATTATGTTTCCATCCTAGGACTACTGATCTACCAGTAAATTGTCAGCTTTGATATGCAGGACCCCTATTAAATGGATCACCTGAATTGTGATTTTGACTTTGTATGACATTCAAGTGAAGAGATTGTGAAAAAACACGTGGGTCACATTTGGCAGATGCTGCCTGAATTTTCATTAATTTTAATGGCAGTATTGTAAAACAAAATGGCAAGGACTCACTAAGCTTCCACAATAAAATGAAACAAAACAAAACAAAACAAAACAAAACAAAACAAACAAACAAAAAATAAACACCAAAAAACCCCACCAAAAAAAAAAAAAAGCCCAAAACAAACTACCACAAACAAAGAGTCTTTTTGGACAAAAGTGAATTTCAAGCATCTTTCAAAGTCCTGAGCTCACACAGACCCATTTCTAATGGCATTTCTTAAAGTTTTTTATAAAGTATTTATCCTGAATTTTACTTTTTAAAAAAAAATTGATCTTTGAATTGTTTGAGCTCAACTACTCATCTGTCTTTTGATTTATTTTAATAGGTTGAAGGAATCACATCTGCAATACTGTCACACGTTTGAGTTGCATATGTAAGCATGTGAAAGCTCTCAAGGTGCTAGATGACAGTTCCTGAATATTTACTTGTCTCCAATTGTCCCTCTTCTTGCTTCAGTGGTCTTCATGTTTAGAGAAGCAGGCTGAGAAAATACATCTGCCTGGATTGGGTCATCAGTTCCAAGGGTGCGTGGTTTGTGTGGACGTGCATTTGTGTTTACACACTTGCTTGGGACAGTGCATACACTTAGTGGGCCTGGTGGCTTGACCCAGTCTGGGTGCCAGGTGCCCACCAAAGCCACCCTATCACCCCCCTCCACAGCTGGACAGGGAAGAAAAAATGTAACAAAAGGTTCAGGGGTTGGGACAAGGGCAGGGAGCAATCACTCATCTATTACAGTCACGGGCAAAAAAGACTTAGATTGGGAAAATTAGTTGACTTTATTGCCAGCCAAAATCAGACCAGCATAATGAGAAGTAAAACAAATCTTAACAATACCAACACCTTCAACCCACCTCTCCTCTTTCCTTACCTGAACTTTATTCCTGAGTCTCTACCCTCTCCAACTGCATAGTGCACAGAGACAGGGAGTGGGGGTTATGTCAGTTCATCACAGATTGTTACTGCCTCTGCTTCCTCCTCAGGGAGAGGAGTCCTTTACCTGCTTCACCATGGGGGTCCATCTCATGGGAGACAGTCCTCCACAAATTTCTCCAATGTGAGTCCTTCCCATGGGCTACAGCTCTTCAGGAACAGCTCTGTTGTGGACCTCTTTCCATGGGCTACAGTCCTTCAGGAACAGGCAGCTCCAGTGCTGGTCCTCAGAGCAGTCAAAATTCCGGCCAGGAAACCTGCTCCAGCATGGTCTTCTCTCTTCATGATTCTACAAGCCCTGCCAAGAGCAGCTCCATGTTTCCCACAGGATTACACGTCTAAATTCTGCTCCAGAGTGGTGCTCCTCCATGGGCTGCACGTGCATCTCTCTGCACCACTGACTTCCATGGGCTGCAGAGGCACAGCTGCTTCACCATGGTCTTCACCACTGGCTGCAAGGAAATCTCAGCTCTGGCTCATGTAGCACCTCCTCCCCCTCCTTCCGCACTGACCTTGGAGCTTGCTGAGTTGTTCTTCTCACATGTTCTCACTCCTCTCCTCTGGCTCCAATTGCATCTGCACAATAACTTTTCTTCCTTCTTAAATATGTTATCCCAGAGGATTTACTATCATCACTGTTTGGCTCGGCTTTGGACAGCAACAGGTCAATTCCTGCAGGCATTGGCTCTGTTGGAGATGGAGGAAGCTTCTATCAACTTCTCAAAGAAGCCATCCCAGTAGCCTTGCTATCAAGGCTTGCTATCAACCTTGCTATCAAAACCTGGCCATGCAAACCCAATAGAGGGGGAAATTTTAGTTTTGCAGTATAATATCTTTCCTTCAGGGAAACAAAGAGTCCCTTAGCTAAGAGATGGGCATATTATTTTTATCTCAATTTACAGATACTAAAATAGGTTTTTTCTGATACATGCTGTGTATCAAGGGGCACTTGCAGAATGAAAGCTGGACAAAAGGAAGAGTGTAGAGCAGGCAGAAAAAAGGGATGAGGTATGAAACTCCTTATCGTCTTTGCCTCTTCACGTCTGGGCTACAATCCCTTTGCTCCTCTCTTGCTCACTGTTAAGTTCTATGTTGATTAGTGAGGTATAGAAGCCTGACACAGATATTGAATACAATAATAGGGCCAGAGATTCCTAATTTCTGTAGTAGTCTTCAGTGGAAGCTGGGAGCAGTAATGATGTTTTTCCAGGCTTGTTTTGGTCTGATTAATTGAGATTAGTATTGCTAACTAGCAGCAGCACAATTTCAATGTAGATGACAGGGAAGTCTAGTGGTCTAGAAATATGGCCTAATGGTTATAACATACTTTTGAAAGTGCAAAGAGGAGAGTTTCAGCTTTCCTTGCTAGTTTTCCCTGTTTTCTAAAAGGGCAGGAGATGCAAGGGAGGAGGGAGACATAAAATATACTTGAAAGCGATTACATATTTCATAAATGTTAGCAGCTAGGGGACATGACATTTGGCTTTCTAGTGCTCTCAAGATTGGCAAGATGCTCGAGATATCAGAATCATATACTTAAGAAACTTAGAAATATTCCCCTCTGATTGAAAACATTGTCAAGGATTATAGGCCTTAGTCATTCACCCCACCGAAACAACTCTTGCTGACAGATTTTTTTTACATTTGTACAGATGACAACATCTTGCTTAAAATCCAGGCAAATGTGTGATTTTCTTTAACCATATTCCTGAGTGTCAAGACTTCCATTAATGTCTCGAAATGCCATTCTACAGAGAAAAAGTTAAACTTTTAGGAGAAACAAATCAAGAGTATAGCTGTTCTCAAATTAGTTTTTCTGCATTATGCCTGATAAAACATATTGCTCAGCACTATAGCTTGAGAATATTGCACATTTGTCTTGAAGCTGTTTAAAAACATCAGGTTTTTTCCCTCTTCTCTTTCTATCCTTTTCTGTACTTTTCCAAATATCTTTGCAATTTTCTTTGCTGTCTCAGTGCACACCAATGCAACATCAATTTGATGTTATTATCAAAGTCTTGGAAATAAAAGCTGCAGCAAGCCGTTCACTGGAGATTTGATCTTTGACAAATAAGCTTCTGTCAGTGCATCTAAAAAAACCCTGAGTCCATACCTCTGTTTTCCTGCCAATAGGGTCTTGGCAGGGATGCAATTAAAAAAAGAAAATCAATCTGTTCTTTGCTGTCTTATTTCTGAAGAATGGCATTGAGCTGCCAGGGTGTGAAGATGTGGGATTGTAAACACAGAGACGTCCTCATGAATTCCACTTTCCTCACTGGTCTCTAAATGAGTCTGATTTATCAAAGCATTAGAATGAGAGGGAGGAAAGGCTGAGATAAAGGGCAGTGGATTCTTTTAGCTGACTTCTGATAATTCAAAGGATTCTGTGTGTTGTTTCAAAATTAAACCATAAAGAAGGTTTACACCCACCAGGGATCACTTATTTTTTTATTTTACAGAAGGGTTGAACATCTATCACTAGGTAGAAATCCTTAGGAGTTACAGAATCTGTGACAATCACATCTTTTTAATTATTTTTTTCCTTCTAAATGTGAGTTTTGGAACACAAATGTGAAAAGATGTTGGTTTGAAATTGATTTTGAGGTTCATGGATTAGGTCAGCTGTAAGATTCCCTAACCTATGAAGTACTTTTGTTCCCAGATCAGCAAACATTCTCATATCCACATCTTACAACTTGTATCTTTTTGGTATTTCTTCTGATGTCACTGATACTCCTTGCCTTTGGAAACTTCAACAACCATTTACGTTTCTGTGGAACTATGATTTTTGATTGCATAAGAGTCAGTTCCACATTCATCTACAAGTTTCAGTGCAGAAAACCAAAACCATCAGCAAGACGTACTAAATATGCAGGTGAATTTCCTAGTGGACATATTTTGATTTAAAAATTGCCATTTTCCAATTTCTTAAAAAATCCTAAACACTCACAAAACTACTTTTAACATCAGCAGCTAACAATCCATAGCCCATTCTTGGGGCCGTGTTTCTTCAACTCCCTGAGCATCTCTGGGTTCAGAATCAAGACTTTGAAGGCTGGCCCATGTGAGACATTGAAATGGTAATGGTTAATGATTCAAACTATTGGCCATTGACCAAAAGCAGCCGATGCTTTGCTGAGTCCAGGTTTGCAACCCTTAACCAAAGACAAGAGTTTTGAGTGTGTACTGGCAAAAGCTCTGATCTCCTTAAGAGCAGCCCAGGTGCAGAGGCTGAGCACATCCACCACCGGAGGATGACCAGGACAAAGCAATCTTTATTTAACAACAGTCAGGTTTTTGAGCCACATAGAGGAAAATGCAAGAAGCAGATCCTGTGAGGTAGGACAATGCTTTTTATCATGCCAATGCCTTCCCTTCTGCTAAGGCCTAGAGACCGGGCCCCTCTCTCCCTTCCCCCAGGAGGTATTGGGACATTCACACATAGGCCTTAGAGTATTCATTTCTTCTGACAAGGCATAGCTGGCTTAATTTTACAGGTCTGAGAAACAGCTGTCATATTTTAGAAAGGATTATAAACTATCAAAAACCCTGAAAGTACCCCCAGACTCATATCTGTCACCTTCCAGCAAAAGACTCTGCATGATTGAGAGTGTCACATCAGGCAGTGTAAAACTCCCCTCCCAGGGGAGGTACCTGGACTTTCCCACCTGAACCTGAATGTATATCAATCTATCAAAGCTTTTATTTGTGGCTTCCCCCACTCTTATTCTTTCTTTCTCTTACTTTCTTTTCTTTATATATTTTCTATGTGTACATATTAACAAGAACCTCACTCTGCCTCAGAGGAGGTTATAACAGCCCATTGCTACAAGTTTAAAGCAAAGCACCTTTCCTACTAAGTATAGATACTGCTTTTCAAGATGATAATATTTTTGCTAAGTTTAGTGCTGAAAGAATCAAGAATCTGAAATAAAACTTACAATATTATCCATGTGATTTTTTTTCAATCCCATTTTAACTGCCCTTTTTGTTTTTTCTTTTATATTGCAGAGCATTTGCACAGTGCTGCATAAGAGATATTATCTTGGCACAGACACTTCAGAATGAAATAACTGTAAAAGACTGAAGTTCTCCCTGAGTATTGCAGCTTGCCAAATGAGAAGTGCCATAGATCTACATAACTTTTATGTCCTCCCAACCTTGAGCAAATTCATGAGCTGTTATAGCCATGGAAGCTCTTCTGCAGTATGCCCTAGGAATCATGTGGTGGCCCAGATTTTTCATGCTGGTTCCCCGTAGCACACGCCTCCTTTCTCACTGTGTCCCCCACAGACGACTGTGGCAGAGAACTTTTTGGCAGTGGCAGGTCCAACCCCTATGAGCCAGCAGAGTGCTTGATGCAAACATGCTCTTGCTGCAGCAGTGGGTGCTAATGGGGAAGTAGGAAGGGGAGCTGAAGGTCCTGTCAGTCTCTGTACTTCTTCTTCCCTTCCTGTGAGAGATGAGAAAGAGCAGCTGGGTTAAAGGTGTGGCTGGTCTCTCTGTTGTTTCCTGCATACCTTTACCTAGAAGCACCCACCTCACCTGCAGTGAAGATTTGAGACTCTTTCCTACTTCTCAAATACTCCATCTGACATAAGAGGTCTCATAGGATATTTATCAGTGTATCATATACACTGCAAACACAAGCCTTTTTAAAATGTATTTTTTATTTATTTAATTCCTTAGACTTTAACTAAGTTTTTTGCAATTTGAATTCTTATGACAGAAGGTGTTTACCAGAAAGGTAGAATGATCAAAAATCTTCCTTAATTCAACAAAGGTTAAGTTTGAATTTATTTATTTTTATTTTCATGACTTAGCTAGAATGCAACAGCTGGACTAAATTAAAGAGACAAACAAGTAGATTATGCTAGGACAAAGTTGCTTGATGTGTCTTATTTTTTTCACTAAAACTGCAGTATCTCTGAAGCTTGTAATCTTGCCAGACCTTGCCACTAATATCTGAATTATTATTGAAGGAGGCGTCTGGATGTTTACTGGTAATTTTCCAAATGACATCTTCAAATATGAAATGTCCTCAATGTATTTAGAATTGGTTATTTTTTTGAAAGCATCATACTTATATATGTATATAACTATATATATATAACTATATGTATAGATAGTTTATGCATATATAAGTAAGCACATATACAAGTATATGTTTATATGTTTGTGTTTATATCTCCAAATATACATAATCACTTATTTAAGAGAGAGGGATAACTCTGAGATCTCAGTTTTACTAATATTCCTGCACTGTTGGCCAAAACATTAAACAATGCTCTAGCTGTGCCAACTCCTAGTCTACTGCAGCAGTGTGTTCCCTGAAATTAAAATTATAAAGCCAGTCATATGCTGAAAATGATTCAAACTATGAATAAAATTACAAGGCAATATCACCAAACTTTATAAAATTTTTGCTCTTTGATATCAAATTTCATTTGAATGCTGTAATTAGTACAGAATAACATAACACAACCTTCAAGGTAGCCTGAAAATTAGATCAAATAATTATGCTTACCTTTTGACACATACTAAGCAAAATTCTGCATTATATAGAAAACAAACTTACATTATCCTGCTCTTTAGGCAGGAAAATATATACAGACAAGGGCTCTTCTGAATCACAGTCCTAGTCAGATCTTCCCAGTTACAGAAACTCAGGATCCTACAGTACAGTCTCTGGCAAAGTCATTACTTTCAAAAATGCAGGTGATCAAGGGACCTCTCAGAGCCTATAAAGTTGGACCCTAAAATCTGGGCCAGTGAATGTCAGACTTCTCCCAGACACCCAAAGCTGCACAGGTGTAGATGCATTGGGAGGCAAGTCTGCCGTCAAGAGCTGGAAATGACCATGATAAATTTGAACCAGGTTGGTGGCCCTAGCATGCCATTGAGTATTTCTTCAATGTCTGTCCCCCTAGCTGGGGCATCAGCGCAGGGCAAAGAGTCATTTATTCCCATATCTGTGACAGCTGTATAATTGAGATCCTTTCATTCATGCTTTTGACATGCAAAAGGGAGCTGGAAGCTATCTGATTAGAGAAAGTCTACCACAGTATTTTATAGAGGCAGCTTGTACTGTGTATAATTAATCTCCTCTAATAATATGAGCATTGGACAAATTTATTCAAGAAAGATTAGCAGTCTGCTGGCAAGACTTTAAATTAAATAATAATACTAAATAACTTTCAGTCATATTTTTTCTTGCATCTATACTGTATATTTCTATTTGGGTCAGAGTCCTCTGTCCCTGTAGAGTGTCTACACAAGGAGATACTGTTCCAACGAGTTCTCTAGATATATATCTTCCATTTTTACAATAAACTTTGTGAGTTCAAAGTTGATTTTTTGCACTCACAGCGTTCCAAAGTTCAGTGAAAAAATAGCAATCAGTTAGACTGGAGATGTCAATTAAAAGTTTCATACTCAGTGCTATTAATCATTATTTCTCACTTTTCTCCATGGCAAAGTTATTGTAAAATTTGAAAATATATATTTAATCTAAGTTCCTGTAAATAAAAATACAATGCATTTATAAATTAATGTTTGTTAAATTAGGCCCATAAAAATTGTCCTAATGGATCTGACCCACAGTCAATATTCTGTCTGACAGTAGCTGGAAACAGGATTAAAAAAAGACTTAGGTAAACAGCTGTGAAATAATACATGCACATTAAATCAGTTCCTCATATCTACCAGTCAGTAACTGACTTAAATGCGGTAGCATGATGTGTAAAATTAGTTTTGTTATTTGGGATACAATCATGCATAATAAGATGTTCTAAGCCTAGTGTCAATTGTTTTATGGTTTAATGACAGCTTTTAATTGCTTTAATGTTTTTTTCTTCAACATTCTTATTTATTGAACTACATTTCAAGGTTTCTTTAGGACATGCTGTTTTTATAGTGCTGCTGATTGGCTCCAATTAGGCTTTGAATCCTTGAATCTATGTTACTGTTGAGGAAATGTAGGCAAATACTTGTCTTCTGCTGTGAAACCCTGGGGAGCCTCTGTGCCCCAGGTTGCAGCAGGTGATGCGGCATGGAGTGGAAAGCAACATGCCCCCTTTACGAGCTCTGCGGTTCCCAGTTATTGATGCTTCGGCACAGGGACAGATAGAACTGCAGCCCGGGTCTTGGGAGTTGAACATAGATGTTTTATTCAGCTCATGGTGGATCCAAGACAAATCTCTCCCACGTGGAGAGATCTTTTTATGCACACAGAAAGCGGAAGGGGTTGGGGTCAGGGTCACTGTCCAATGATGGCAAAGCATGAAAGGAGAGTTAGGAGAAGTGACGTATGAATTGAGCAAGGGAAAGATTGCCAGATCTGGGTTGGACCAAGAACAAGGGAAAAGGCAGGGGTGTGCTGGGTTAAACCATAACCTGAAAATCACACTGCAGCAATCTTCCAGTGAATTTTTGCTAAGCTGAACTTATGCTCTGTGTCTTAAGCAAGGTCCTTTTTTCTCTCTCCTCATCATGTTCACCTTCATCATGAGCATGAAATGGATGAATGAACCAATGACCCTTTTGGCATTGCTGGCACAGGTACAAAGAGATGGAATGTGTGGCTTGTGAGCATGATATAGAAGTTATGATAGTGTATCTTTCTAACTACATCTGGAAGAAATAGTGAGTAAGCAAACCAGAAATATTTGTTCTGATTTTTGCTAGCTTGTATAACTTATTCAAGAGAATTAATGAAAACTCTTTCATTTAAGTCAATACTGTTCTTAAACATTGCCCTTTGGGGAGCTCTTGTTGTAACACCTGGCTTGCTTGGATCAAATCTGTAGCATAAAAGACCAGATTCAATACGGTGCCATCAGAAAAACCTACAGTAAAATGAAACTTTGAAAGGAAGGTTAATCAGAACTTTCTTGGGCTCAGTGCAAGTCAGTACTCCATGGAAATAGCTGAAGAAGTAAAATTTCCTCCAGTACTATTTGTGCACAAGGAGGCTGCTAGGAAAACAGGGACTTCAGAAGACTCCTTCAGACCAGCAAATGAGAACTGGAATACCAAAGGCAAAGTGATGATACTTTGACCCAGTCAATCAGATAGGTAATATGAGAAGATCCCAGACAAAAGAGTTGAGCTGAGAGAGACTTAAGTTTGGCTCAACAGGTCAGAGCATCAAGAAGCCACTAATGCAGACACAGCTGAGAGTAACACTAGAATTAAGAGAGTCAGGAAATTAATGACTCTGCACCTGAAATTCAGAGAGCTACCAAAAATGTTTTATACATTGAAATCAAGGATATGATTTACATTATATATGTTTAGCAGATGCATTCAGCAATATTTTGAGTTGCAAAAAATAATCCTGTGTGATATTTTATGAAGGCTGTACCTCTTTTCAGCAGGTTTTATCAGTTCAGATATGCTGGGAGAACTGATGTGATAATGTAGCTCTTTCTTTTGCTGTTCAGGACTTACTGCAGCTTGAAATAGAAACACATTTTGGAAGGTCTTTGAGCTCATGAGTTTGGGTGCTACAGATTGTTCTGAAGTGGTATGAAGTGAGCAAAATGTTAGGAATATATCAGCAATTTAACTTGAAGGAGAAAAGTAATTCTATTCAATAAATGCTTGGCAGCAGTCAGCATGCAACAATGGGTCGTGGTGCCTTCCCATCTACTTTCTGAGTCTGATCCAGTTGAATGGACAGGCATCTAAGGGGAAAAATTAACAAAAAGGAGAATCAGGAAAAAAAGATTGTATATTTGCTTGTGTTTGAAAATTGTGGCTTTAAGCTATTTAGAAAAGAAAGAAAAAGCTTTTGGGATCCGTCAGGAAGATAAGAGATCTAATGTAGAATTTTTAAATGGTCATATGATATTTCTGATTTTTGGATGATATTTCCTGAATGTCCTGTGTTTTTCCCCTTACATACCTGTCACTGGACTAATCCTGTAAACTGGATCAGTCTCTAAAGATAGATAGAAGGGCACCAAAAGACAGCAAGACTCATTATTTCAGGCTGACTGCTGCACATAATTGAATGAATATATGTGCTATTATTTTTAATGTAAGTATTAATTCCACATAGTTCGTAGAATCAGAGAATTCCAGGGGGTTGGAATGGACTTTAAAGATGACCTAGTCTCAATTTCCAGCACCTTGGGCAGGGACACCTCCTACCAGACCAGGTTGCTCAAGGCCTTGTCCAATCTGGCTTTAAACTCTGCCAGGCACGGGACATCTACAGCCTCCCTGGGCAACCTAATCCAGTGTCTCACCACCCTCACAGTAAAGAATTTTTTCCTAATATCGAACATTAATTTCCTCTTTTTCAATTTGTACCACTTCCTTTCCTTTTGATGTCTTGGTTTGAGCTGTCTTCTCAAATGCAAAGGTGTTTAAAGGGAAAATATTATTCATAGAGTCTGGTCTGCCTACTGTAGGTTAGAAAGTTCTGTTTTCCAGAGGAAGATAAGACTAAACACCCTTTTAGTTTTGTAAGAAAAAAACATTTACGTGTACCTCCTGTTTCACTGATGATAGTAATGTAGGTCCCCATACCCTTTAAGGAAATTTCTTCGTTAACAAAACAGTTTTGTGTTTTAGCTGAGTCTCTCTGCTAAAACAAAGCAAGATATATACTGTAGGAGTAGAGGTTTGGTGTAAAAATCATATTTTCTAATACCAAAGCAAAAAACTTAACAATAGAGTACATCAAAGAATTGACAGTACTCCCTGATAAAAATGCTAAATACTGTGTTTATTCATCTAAACTTATCTTTTTGGTTACAGACAGAGAATAAAGACTAATCACTTAAGGTTAAAAGTCATACTAGGAAGTAAATTATTTTGCCTTTAGAAATTCACGGATTTTCAAACTGTTTTAAAGTTACAGGATCTAATTAGTATCATTCATACTTCATATAATCCTTTGTAGTTACTTCAAAAGGGACCTCACTTGTTGGTTTTCCATGCCTTTGAGAAAATTCTGGTTGTTATGGAAAAGAGAAAAACTCCTGTTTATACGAAAAGGAGAATATAAAAAGCAGGAAAGAGTGTCAAAAAGCAGCTTGAAGTCTGATGATGGTGATAAAATCAGAAATAAAGTTTAACTAATAAACTGAAATAGGAAGGCAGTTGGAGAAGCAACAAAAAGCAAATGAATAATAGCTGTTGGTTGCTCTATGTACAGCAATTTCCCTAAAATAAGAAATGAATAAAAAATAAGGGATTTATAAAATTTTACATTAGATCTATTTTCTTCCTGACTTTCACAAAAACATTTTATTTCTTTTCTAAAGAGTTTAGAAACAATTTTCAAACACTGGAAAATATTCTAACACATAGAGTTCTGCTGACTTATGAAATCAATATATTTTTTTTACTGCAGCACTGTTTGAGAACAGATCCTACTGCCCTGACACAGTGAAATCATTTGCTTTATCTCATTTGATTGGAGAGTGGTCTGCTCTCATTTAGTTCAATGGCTGGTGCTGATAGCATCTTGTTTAAAATATAGTGCTAAAGATAAAGTCTTTATCACGTGTATGGTTGTGCATAAAGCAAAACTTTTTATGATATCTGATTCTGGAAAGAAGCACGACTACAACATAAGAATTCTACTGAATAAAACAGTTTATGTCCCAAAATTAATCTTCTTAGGGCATTTTAACTTGAGCATCTATCTCTCTGTTCAAAATGGTATCTTAAGAGAATTCAGAATTGCTCCAGGCTTCTCTGCCTGCATATGGAGATCCAAGTCTTCATAAAGAAATCTGTTAGATGATCTGAAACATATTCAGCAGATAAATATAAAATGCTTGCTCTCATCATTGATCTTCTTGACTGGCAGATGATGTGTAAACAAGATGATTCTAGTCTGATGGCTTATTACATATTTACATGAGAATGATCAAGAAGAAAGCTCCCTTTAATTAGATGGTAGGACCCTGTAGGGTCTCCTGCACACTTGATTTCCCCCAGAGCAAGTAATTTAAATCCTATGAATCATTGAAGCTCAGTATGCCTGTTGGGTTTTGACAAGTGTCTCAGTGTCCCACAGAGGTTAAAGCAAATGCAGGTTGAATGTATATTTTCCCCAAAATGTGAGTGCTGTGCAGCTTTTTATCTACATTTCTAATTCTTGTTTTTAAATATAAGGACCCATAGATAAGACATTCATAGCAAATAGCTAAAGTGAGGCAAATTAGGTGAAAACAAGCACTTTGATATCAATTATGACTTCCTGACATGCTTTTTTTAGCGTGCATTCAAAGAGCTGCATACAAAGAAATTTGAAATTCTAGAGCTTCAGGCCACAGTATTCTCTCATTTGTACTTCTGTAAGTCATTGTATCAGTACCATCACATCACAACGTGAAAGACATTGAGGTGCTGGAGCAAGTCCAGAGAAGGGCAGCGAAGCTGGTAAAGGGTGTGGAGCACAAGTCTGACAACAAGCGGCCGAGGAGGTGCGATTGTTTAACTTGGAGCGAAGGATGTTCAAGAAAGATCTTATAAGTTTTTGGAAATACCTGAAAGGAGATTGTGATGAGGTGGGAGTCAGTTTCTAATGCGGTAACAAGTGATAGGACAAGAGGAAATGGTCTCAAGATGCAGCAGAGGAGGTTTAGATTGGATGTTAGGGAAAATTTCTTCATGGAAGGGGTTGCAAATTATTGGAACAGATTGAGAAGGAAAATGGTGGTCACTATTATTGAAGGTGTTGAAAAAATGTGAGGGTATGGCACTTGAGGACATGATTTAATGGTTAACATGGTGGTGCTGCTAGGTTGATAGTTGGACTTGATAATCTTAAAGGTCTTTGCCAACCTTAAAAATTCTATTATTCTATGGTTGCAAACTTACAGGGCTTACTCAGGACTTACAGCAATATAACAGCTGTCCCATTATTATTAACTTTAAAGGATACGTTTTTTTCCCCAGCAGACAGAATATATTCTGTAAAAACAGTAACTCAGTTCTGATGAGCTAATAATTGAAAGACAGAAATAGCAAGACTCCTCCAGCATAGACAGTGCTATGTGGATGTTCACTTTAGAAAGCATTTCAGAAGTTATTCAGCATAGTTGATAAAAAGAGGAAAAAGCAGGTTGTACAGTCTCTGCTGATGAAGGTCTCTAAGAATAGATGAATTAAATTTCTCTGGGAATCAACACAGGTAAAGTTAGGACAGCAAAATGAAGTAGATTCCCTCTTGTTATCCTTTTAAAATATTTTTCCATGCTTTATGTGATTAAGCATTACATCACTCATAGACCTTGAGTATGGATGCGGCTTTGAGCAACTTGGTCTCGTGGACAGTGACGCTGCCTAGGATGGTTGGAACTAGATGAACTTTAAAGTTCTTCCCAATCCAAAAAATTCTATGATTCTGTGCTATGAGAGAAAATCCATAAAGAATAATTTGTGAACTCAGGCAGAGGCCCAAACTGTGAGATTTGTTTGGAACAGCACAGGGACTTTCAGTGCCATTCATCTTAAGGACAAATCTCCACTCAGTCATTGTCACAGTTTCCCTTAAATTACCACAGGACTGTCTACACAAGAGCTTAGTTATTAGCCTATAGCTCTCTAAAATGCCATTTCCTTAAAATCTCAAAGAATATCTTGATTTGGAAATAATCCCAAACAGCATGAGAGACAGAAATGCCTGGAGGTAGTAAAATTGAAGAGAATAAAATGGGGAATGCAACATTAGAGAGTCTAAATTCTACTTCTTTCGAGGATACTGGAACAAATAACCAATGAGCATTTCAGTAGGCAGAAAGGCAAAAGAAGCCAAATTTTTCATGAGCGTGTTTTTCAAAGTTGGTCTGTTATGCAGATTCTCCATTGTCAGTGATGGGTAAACTTGTATAGGGAGTTTCCATAAAAGGGTCCTACTTCTAGGTCCTACTTCTCTACTAATTTGTCTATTTTCATTAAGCTTGAAGGGAGTTGCTTTCCACTCATATACTTAATTTGGCTGAAATCTGTAGAATGTAACAGATACACAGGATGATCATTTGATTGCTCTCTGATGAATCGAGTATGAAAAAACCAGAGAACAAACTAAGAATTATAGAGTGTATGACTGTATTATTAAATGAAATATACCAGTGGCCATTTCCTGAGATAAACTGACATTATGGCCCATGTTCACCCCAATAAACTATGCCAAAGGAGGTACCTGTAGGGAAGAAATATCCACAAATAAAGTGTCTATAAGTATTTGATCATTCTCTCAACAGGTTTATGGATTTTTTGGGAGAGCTTAGGCCAAAACAATGGCAGGAACTATTTTAGCAACTTAGGTGACTGGGTTTCTGTATAGAAATAGCCTTTTCAGAATTTAATTTGTTAATATAAGTATAGGCTGTATTTGATACACATGTTCAAACATTTTTTAAGTCTAAGAATTTATTTGAAATGTTTTGCATACTACATGACTACTATGCCATGCAACTTATTCCGCTGTTAAGTTTTTAGGATGCACATACGTCCACAGTTCTCCATTCTGTTTCATTAACTTTGTCAACTTGCTGATGATGGAGCCAGAGGTACATTCTGTATGAAGTTGTAGAGCATAATCCGTGATTGTCAGCAGCTTCTCTGATTCACTTTGTTGATGTTCTGCCTTAGAAACATCCCCTTATATATAAGCAAACATCAGTTCAGCTGAAGTTTTCCTCATTCACAGGGATTGGCAGGACATGGAATGAGTCTTTGATAAGTGTCACATTTTGGTCCATTTTGTCAATGTGATGATCGTAACACAAGTGTGCCATTAAAAAAAACTTAAAAAGAGTGCTCAAGAGAAATTGCTGTGATGATTAAGAAGAACAAGGAAAATTGATCTCAAAATTGCCCTAGCAAAAAAAAAAGATATAACAAACAATACAGCTTGATCAGCATTGCATCTAAAAAACGATTGATAGAAAATATAGAAAATATTTTAAGAATATTTTCCTAAAAGACAGGCTTGATGGAAAAGTTTTTTTTTTCTCTTTTTACATGAGCAAACAATGGTTGTCACATTGCCTGTCCATTAGTTTTACCTAAAACCATTTGTGAATGGTAGTAATTATCTGAAACCATTTCAGAAGCTCTTGATAGAAATATTTTTTCGCCAGTTAAGATATAGGAAACAGTAACTTGAAATACACTGCACCAAGTTCCCAGCTAGTAGAAATTGCCACTGCTCTACTGACTTCCAGGTACACAGATTAAACAAGGTGTTATTAGTCCAGCAGCACTAAGGTTCTCAAAAGTTGTTAAAATTTGTTAATGTTGCTTTGGGACCAGTATGTATGAGTTTGATGCAATTATTCTCTTAATTATGGGGACATAATATCCTTTATCCTTTATGAGGATTTTATCCTTTCTCTAATGGATAAAGGATAAGTTATTAGTTAACTATTAGTTAAATAGAAACAGAATCGTATGCTGTGTACACCTCTTGAAATATGAAGTCACTTTTTTGTTGCTCAAAAATATATTAGAGAATTATTTTTCTTTGTAATAACTGGAGAGAAATCATATTCAATGAGAATCAATATGAGATATTTCTCTGAAACTACACAAAACTGATGACTTTTATTTTTTTGACATTTTCTTTTTCCTGAAGGAAAGAGAATAGATGGCATCTTGGCAATAGTTATTTTATGCAATCATGTATCCCAGTCCAGGCTTTTCAATAAATGACCCTGTATCTCTTAAAATGAGGGAAAGTCAGATTTGAGGCTGGCTTGGGTAAGCTTTGAGAAGTAGTAAAGATGAACGGGGGAGGTAGCTGAGCAGGACTCTCCAACTGGCTGTAAGTAGCTGTTAG
>VXBC01003609.1:34458-85333 GCA_013399945.1 Ploceus nigricollis | reverse complement strand
CCCCAAAAAAACAGACCATCAAGAAAAGAAGGAAAAAAACCACAAAACCAAAAATTTTAACAAGAAACTACTTCAGTAAAGACACTACTATACCTTTCTTTCCCTGGGGAGCTAATTCACATATGAAATTTATGTCTTAGCATTGCCTGCAAGAAACACAGTCACTGTGGATAGTAGGTAAAAACCTAGAATAAGGGAGAGGGATTAGAATTTTCGTCACATTTTTAGATGCAGTATTTTTGATTTAATTGCACTTTTTTAAGAAACAAATTAGCTTTCAATAAACATATAACAATTTAATAGCAGGCAGTCAGACAGGACTGTTATGGACAGGGTTGTTATGATATTTCCAGTGAAAAGTTACTAAATAAGAAGGTTTTAAGGCCAAAAGAGACCTTTAATTAATCAAGTCTGACCTCCTAAGTATCATAGGCCATGAAAAGTGTTATTGTTTTATGTTAGGGTAAAAATATGGTCTATTCAAAAGACAATAAAAAGTTCTACATTAACAATGTAATGAACAATGAAAAAGCTTGGTCACTTAAACTGGAGAAGAATGGTTGTAAAGATTAAAAATTAAAAATTAATATCCTGTCTAAAAATAAGAAGACTGAATATAGGCTAAGTTAGCTTTTATTTATAGTGACATAGATTTTAAACACCTTCAAGGATGACTTTCAATAGCACTTATTTCTTCAGCCTTTTTATACATCCCATAAATTAATTCCATGAGATATTGAACTATGCAAGTTTATGTTAAATACTTCCTTTGTTTAGTGCTCCTGTTGTGTAAAAAAAAATTAATCTTCCAATCACACTGATGTTCAAACTAAGGAATTACAATTACTATCTACAAAATAAAAAGGTTTATCATTAAGTATGATATTTCTTACATATGTTACAGCTGAAATTTCCTTAACAACATCTATAAAGCCATAATAGAGTTTAATTTTTTACTTCATCTTCCTTCTCTAAATTTTTTCAATTATATTAATAATGATTGACCAATGATGTTAATATACCTGGTTTAAAGAGAAACGTCAGTCTGACTGTTTCAGTTTGTAACTTCCTCAGTGACCTATTAACACACAATGATTCAACTGAACTGCTAAAGTGATCAGAGAACAAGAAAAAAAAAGTATCTTAAATACATAACTAATTAGGTATATATTAAGGGAATTATAGCATATATTTGGACATTCAGGTAACTGCCAAAATGCATGTGAATGAACTAACACTTTGTTATAGAAAAATCATGAAAGATTTGATAACTCAGAAGATCTGTATATGTAATCTCTAAACTCATTCATATCAGGTCATAGTTCAAAGACACATAGGCTGGTTCCTCCTTCTACCTCTCAAAAAACAGAATCACAGACAAGCTACCAAGATCATGAAGCTTGTTATTATCTATGCTGAATTTTGCCTTTTGTTCAGAAATTTACATTCAGTAGTTGTTTCATTGTTAAACAGAATACTGTGAAAATTGCTAAATCAGGACCAACTCATGAATGATTCCTGATAGTGATATTCCCAGTACTGGTATTTTTCCTATTTGTAAGTGCATAACTCACTTTTTCTGCAATTGCTTATCTCTCTGTGACTCTCCATCAGAAACTACATGGCCTCAGAGGCCAGAGGGCTTTTATTGTATTTGAGTGCAATATGAATGAGCATAAACAAAGCCACCCTTAGTTTAATCACTGTAAGTTTGCATTTTAGCTCCCAAAGAAAAAAAAAACCCTATCCTGAGTACAAAGAATTCAAAGAACCTCCATAATAGTCAGGGCTTTTGGAAGTTCTCTGTGCTTGAAATGGTATGTAGATATAAAACAATGAAGCATATGTTTTTTGTATCAAACAAGACAAGTTATGTCCCTTATTGGTCACTGCTGTCAGAGCTCTGTGGCAGATATGTTCAAAGTGCTGTGCTGCTGAGATTGTGATTAATGGCAGTTATCAACTTGGATTCTCAAAGTGCCATAAAAATGATGGCAATCAGAGTGTTTATCTAACCACTGATGTATGACATATAAAAAAATGGGCAAAATGTGAATCCATGCTGAGCCTCATTAGTAGATTAAATTTTAAAAAGCCTTTTTGGTATATTATATTTTGTGATGGGTTAATTATAGTGATTTAAGCTCCTTCGGCAAGACATTTGGATATTTGACTCCCATGTAAACAAGTGTTTGTTCATAGCTTAACCTGTTACTATGTGAGAGGTTGAATGAGTACAGAGCTAACAGAAAAAATAGCGGAAATTGCTAAATGTGGGAAATACTGAGGACATCATCACAGAAGTTCTCTTAATTTACTGCCAGCTCTGCTATTTGTCTCACTGCAGTCACAGATCTTGAGGTATTTACTTCTGGTCCGATATAACTTGTACTCAGGTGTCTGAGCTTGACTTTCCTCATGCTTGCAGGCAAACCTATCTGATTTCAAATTTAATCAAGGATAAGAAGGAATGACAAACAAAGTAAATGGCTTAGCAAACAAGGAAAAGTGATTTTTCTCCTATTGATTTGCAAGATTAATTAAGAGCTTTGTAAAATAAAATGGGTTCCAGCATAAATATAGTGAAACTATCATCTGTAACTTTTTGAATAGCTGATTGGAAGATGAATCCACAAACCCAGATAAACAATTCTTTGCAATGCCTATCATCATTCAACTAAAATGATCAAATACGCTAAGTAGCAGATGTGCTTGCTTTCCTCTGTTGAAGTAACAAAATTTGCATTCATTTTTCTGGAAGCAGAAATGTCACAAGCTTCACAGCCAAAAATGTGGTTACAGTAGTTCAAAGGCCAGCAAAATAGTTAACTCCTAATTCCAGATAAAATCTAAAGCCCAACAAAAGCGGCAGCTAGTGCAATCGATAGCTGAGGAAGCAGGCCAGATATCTCTATCCCTGCCTACATTCAATATACATGATATATGTAAAGATAAAATTCCTGTATATTCAATTGCAAGATTCAGATCCAAGACAATCCTGCCAGGAAACAATTTTCAGAATAAATGGAGATTTCCATATCTGAGGGATCAGTCTCATTGTTGCCATGGAAACAAAAAGAATAAATCCCATGCAAGCTTTTAAAATGCATATTGGTGACAGAAGGGATAAAGGAAAAGTTAGAACAAACTGAAGTATTAAGTACAAAGGGCTTGTGTATTATATGAAAAATATCACTGAGCCTCTATTCTTCTCACTCTTCAATTTAGTACAACGTAATTAGTAAATTATTACAACACTTCTAAGTTTAAGCCCAACAAATACAATGCCCCAGCTTCTTTGCTTCATATATTTGGTATTTCACAAGACCAAATACCAATGTTAAATAAGGATTCAATTTTCAGAGACATACGACCTACCATAAAAAACAGGAGTATCAGTTAACTGTAACATTTTAAGGCAGATAATTATATTATGTATCCCTGAATTCCTGTCCCTAAGGAATCATTTCTTCCTTGTTTTCTAGCAAAGCTGCCTCTGGAGCAGAGTGGACCTATGTCACCAGTTGCACCAGCTGGATCTAGGTTCAGGACCACTTTACAGATTTTCTGTCTAGCTACAGTTTGTCTCTTGCCATTTCAGAACAATTCTTTTTTTCTGCACCAATAAGTATCCTTTTTCAATGTTACCTGCTTTCCTTCTCCCTCCTTTGAGTGACAGGCCAAATGGAGGACCTATTACCTACTGAAACCATTAGCAGCAGACCTTGACTGCTCAGAGTCCTTGAAGGTCTGTGAGAAGTTCAGTGGGTACATTTTAGACACATGCAGCCATATCAGTTGCCTTCAAGCAGTGTAATTTGGTCAGAAAGAAGCAAACGCAAAGTATCCTCCCTGTGGAAAAGCCATCACTTCTACAGCTGATGGAACCAATTCCCTGGGTCCTGAATAGGAAATATTTCAAAAGCAGGGCACAGGAGGGTGATGGGGTACTGCAGTCTGAATGAGCAGGTCATAAGTTTCTCATGTACATTAGTACTTCTGTGGCATGTTACTTCCCCTAAGGTGAATATTAACTTATCAATAGAACTGGGAGATGATTCATAGCTCCCTGATAGCTAATCAGTGCTCCTTGTGTCAAGCAGATCACGGGAGCTGGAGAGAAACTCTTTAGTGCTTTTGAGTATTCTTAAGGCAACACATCATCAGAACAAATAGTACAGGAAGTCAGGCACTTCAAACACCTTAGTGTTTTTGAAGTCACATTTTCTTCCCTGACTGCTCTCTTGTTCACTGATGCAAGGAACCAGTGACTGCACATAGTGATAGCAAATTATCACTTCCACTGTGGTAAAGTGAAAATTCAGCCACAGTCAAACAAGTTGGTACAGTGTGGTACATGTATACATGTATACATATATTCTCATACATGGAGAAGTTTCCGAAAAGAGCAATTACATCTTTAAACCTGTTGCAGCAAACTACAAAGACCCATGTAACTCAATACTGCTGAGCCACTTAATTTCCTTTGGGTGCAGGTATGATTTACTTTATCCTAGACTAGACTCTCTGGCTCAATAGTTCATTATGTATTTCTGCAATCAAAACCTTAATTTGTCACATATCCCAAAACTGCCTTGTAGCATCCCATGAACTCTCTGCTCCCAGTAAATTCCCAAGTCCCCTGCCTTGGCAACGGCAGTGACTACCATAGAGTAGTCCTCCTGAGGGGAAAAGACAAGACTCACATGGACTTCCCCTGCCTTCTCCTTTCCCTGTGGATAACTGGCTTGTGGTGGCCAAGTGTTCATAGCAACGGTGCTTTTTGATCCTTCAATGCCGGCTCTTCCTATCATTGTGAAGCAGAATTCACCAAGCGTTGGATTGTTCACCCACTAATATGGAACGTGAGCTGGGATTAGACCGTCGTGGGACAGGTTAGTTTTACCCTACTGGTGATGTGTTGCTGCAATAGTAATCCTGCTCAGTACGAGAGGAACCGCAGATTCAGAACCCTGGTGCATGCGCTTGGCTGAGGAGCCACTGGCGCGAGGCTACCATCTGCAAGCTTATGACTGAACGCCTCTAAGTCAGAATCCCGCCTAGACGTAGTGATACTGCAGCACTGCCGGTGCCTCGGTGGGCTCGCTATAGCCGGCCGGCCGCCTGTCTGAGGGTGGGCCCAGTGTGGAGCACCGCTTGTGGGTGGGACCAGAAAGGCGGATGGATGCAGCGCCGCCTCTGCCCCGTCGCGTACCGCATGATCGTGGGGCACCCAGCGCTAAATCATTCAGAGACGACCTGATTCTGGCTCAAGGTTTCGTACGTAGCGGAGCAGCTCCCTCACTGTGATCTATTGAGAATCAGTCCTTGATGCAAGCTTTTTTTTTCTAATTAGTTTTTTTGTTTGTTTGTTTGTTTGTTTTGCTCTTTTTGTGGCGCCCAACATAGGGCAGGAGCCCACAATTGCTCTTGCCTGTTCCCTTGTGATTTTAAACATCCGGACAAGGGCTGGCATACTTTGGTGGAAAAACTGATGGCTGAGTTTGGCCTGATTGAAAATGTCCGGTAGGGTGGTCTGCATTGCCATGGCTAGGAGATCTGCTCTCCGGTTGCCTTCAGTAACTGGTCCTGGGAGGTGAGTGTGAGACCTCACGTGCATGATGTGATATGGATGCTCTCGGTGTGAGAGGAGGTATATTAACTTCGAAAGTAATCTATATAGATCTGGATTTGGGACTTCCTTTAACAAAGAATGTTCTGCTCTTTCAGCTATCCCAGCAACACAGGCTGAATCAGTAACCAGATTCAAGGGTTGTTTGAACTTCTCAAAGGCTCTGACAACAGCTGCTAATTCTGCGATTTGTGGGGATCCCTGAACAATTTGAACATCAGACTCCCACTCCTGAGTGTCAGGATTTTTCCATGTCATAACTGACTTGTGGGATTTTCCAGAGCCATCAGTAAAAACAGTTGGTGCCTTTAAAGGAGTTGGTGCCCCGTGTATTTCTTGGTTGTATTTTATTCAGCTACACTATCTGGACTCTATTAATGTAGCTTCTCGGTCCATGACTGTGATACAATGATTTGGAAAATGGTGGGATCTTGTTCAGTGAGATTTGTGAGCATTTTTTTCTGCTTTCTTATATCTTTTAAGATTTTATGTATATATAAATTAGTTTTATTTCATTTGAAACCTCTGTAAATCCATAAAAAATTGCAAAAAATACAGATCTGAGAATAACTTCAATAGCAACACTGCTGATCCCCTGCATCAGCTAAAACTAAATGTATCTGTGTAATTTCAGATATGTTCATCCAGCATAGTGATGATATTTCCAGGAAATCTGTAACGGTGGGTTAATTCTGTGAAGATTTTGTCTGATCTAACCTGAATGACATTTGCTGTGGTTGAATCCCAAGTCTTCTCAATCACAGACATGGAACCACATGTTTATAGAGGACCACTCAGGAAGGTGACAAAGGATACCCTTGCTTGCAGGATCCTATAATGTCTCTGAAAACTGTTATAATGGATTTTCCTCATGATCTTCAGTTTGCTCTTTCTAGATCTAACAGTTGTGGCTTTTCTTCCCTTGCTATCTATGTCACGCTTTCTCATGTGTTTATTCTTAACTTCAGTTCTAGACTGATATTTTCATTATGAGAATTTTCAACTTAAAGAAGTTTTTTTCTTCCTTGAAAATTCTCACAATTACCTTTATATGCAGCAAAGGAGAAAATTAAACTCATTGCAACATTTAAAAAAATAATTATTAGAAAAAGTAAAGTATATCGCAATAAATCAACTCAAAGTATTCCATACCAAAAAATATCTGGTCTTCACATACTACTGGTAAAAACATAAGTATTCTGCAAGATTTCTAGACCTCACAAGATGAAGTAGCACCATCAAATATCACTTGAAACATTGGAAAACCTTGGCTTAATAAAACAAATCAAATTAAAATTAATTCTGTTGCAAAATACCTCAGGGTTAAAAAAGGTGGTCAAAGGGGGTAAAATGAATGAGCAGAATCATTATGGATTGTTGAAAAATTAGTCTTGTTGCATGTAATGAAATAAAATTAAATGTAAGGGGCAGAAACACAGAAGAATAGTTGAAAGAGAATGACAGGATGTGACTTCAAGGGATTTTATTTTGTTTTGCTTTCTTTCTGCCCTTTTATAGAGATTAGTGACTGAATCTTAAAACCTGGGCTTAATTTTTGTACTGAATGTAATTTTTCCTAAAGGTCAGGGTATTACTTAATAGTTAGTGCTCTTATCAAAACAAATAGTAAAAATCATGTGAATTTTAATGTTAATTAGTGAGTAATGTCTACAATCGGCAAGTTTGGACAAATCAATTATTCCATGCATATATATAATTTGAATGGTAAGCTCTTCTGAAATGACATTTTTAACAACCAGTTTCAAAGAAACAGCTAATTATGGATGGTGAACTTTCTAAATGAGACTTAATGCTGTTAAAGAGATTTAATTGAATAAAGATACAGTAGTGGGGTGAAATTCTTTTCAGATTTATCTAAATGAAAGTGTGTCAGTGTTAGCAAGAACAGAACTTGGATCACTGCATTTTCAAATATATTTGGCCTCTCTGTTTATCAGTCTGACTAAGAAATAGTATCTAAACCTGAGCACTTTAAATATTATTTAAAATAGATTAGAAATGTAACAGTCTTCGAATCTAATATTTTTACACATATAGTGTCTATATGAGTGACTACTCAAACATGTACAATTTGACAACTAAATAATATTTAATCTTTTAAATTAATTGATTAGTTTATACATAAATTTGTATTTCCTTTACAGATGTATTTCTGATCTATGTAGATGATATGTACAATCACATACATAATAAGCATAAATTAACTCACATTTCTTTATTTTTTTTTTTTACTTACCATAATATGTATTCATTTTAAATTTTGTTATCATAATACAGCTTCATAGAATCATAGAGTTTCTCTGGCTGAGAAAACAATTTTCTTAAAGCTCCTTTTTTCATGTCTGTTTAATATTTTTAATAAAAAATCCTTTGCCATTAAGTACCTGATGTTTCTTATTAAACCAGAAATTTACTTTAAAATTTGAAAGTTGTTAGTGTTCCCACTTGGTTATCTCCAGTTTTGAAAAAGAAGATTTCATACAAGGATGGGTGTTTTTGTCAATTAGAAAGCGGTGGTGCTGAAAAAAGAGAGTCCATGTTAGATATCTCCTGGTGCTTCCAGAACTAATTCCACAATTAACAAGTAAAATGATGTTTTGTTTCCCTCTGTGCTCTGTTTCTGCTCATCTCTCATCTCTTTTCTTGCTACCACACTTACTTCCCTGTCTTTTCATCTTAGGATACTTTTCATCCCTAACTTTTGAACATGAGATGTGAAACCTTAATTTTTTTTAAATGCTGTTCCATTAATTTGGAAATGAAATATAGGTCTTTCAAGCCTGAATCTTTTATGAGGCACATTTTTTGACTGCTAGAGGCTGGAGGCATATAATTTTTAGGTATGTGTCTTTGGTTTTACTCCTGTACACCTTGAGACAAATGTTAAGTCAGCATTATTCCAAAGACGAATAAAGCAACATAAATGTTAATAAGAAGTCTCCTATATTTTCATTGTGGTTCATTTTCTTCTGTTGCATATTTCATTAGAATAGAATTTAGAAATTTTGAATCTTATCACTATGCTTTTATTTTTTTTCTGGACTAAAACTGAACCTTCAAGTGAACTGTGAAGGCTGAGAGGGGGAGAAAAGTTAAAAACAACAAGCCATGCATACCTCTAAATATTACCTAAGATTGCTTTCCAGTGTCAAGATTTTATGAACCAAGACCTTCCAGCCTGCCAGACCTAGGAAGGATTGCCATCCTTCCTATCCTTCATAGGAAGGGAAGACTCTCCTCTTTCTAATGTGATAAAGCATCTATTCGAAGTCAGATGGCTCATGAAATACTAAAACTTAAACCTGTCACTAACAGAGGATTAAATATTAATGGTCCTGTATACAGTGTAGATTTCTCTTACTCATTCCTTCTCTTCTTGCTCTGAACCCTAGCAGTATGGAAGGGAGAAAGAAAGGGATATTAATGTCTGGATAAAATAGAGAATGCTACCTTATCCTGGGTTATCCTGCATAATCCAATATGTTATTGGGGATCAATAAATAATCACACCCAACCTGGTGGAAGAAAAAGACAGAATGATTTTTCCTAGCCTCTTACCTCCTTCTCCCCCTTTCAGGTCGAAGACATGGGCTCTGAAATTTCTTTTAAAAATTTTTGAAGTTCATTTTAATCAGTGTCTCCACATTCTTATTAGCAGGGATGAATAGTGTATAGCCTCTTTTAAAATGATCTTCAATACAATATTTTTTTCTGTATAGAATAGAGCTATCATTAAAAAAGGGAAGGATAAGAGAAGCTTAAAAGTCAGGAGTTCAGTTGAGAGACAGTTTGTGTATTTAACAGGTTTATGCAAATCTCTAGAGCACCAGTTAGAGGCTTAATTTTTTTTAATTGTTACATTTAAATTAGGAGTAAATTAAAATGTGCTGAAAGTAGCTCTGGTAGTTTATGCATTGCAGTCTTTAAAAGCTTTTCCATATAAAAGAAAAAAAAAAGGTTTTCCATTCGTGTCAGAAAAATTATTTAACTGCATTCTACAGTGATACAGCTGATAGTAATGAAAAGGCTTAATCTCTCCAGTGGGCTCTTTAGTGACCTTTGTTGAATGTTTTATGTCCACCCTGTTAACACTGAACTCATGTCCACATCATGAATTTAATAAAATAATCATTACCAGTGCTAGCCATTCACTGGGGAAAGACACCAGGGTTTAATAGGTGCCAAATCTACACTACACTTAAAGATGTAGGTAGATGTAGTAACTTCAGGGTAAAACTGAATCACCTGGAAAAAGAGGAAAAGGAAAAAATTTTCTCATCCAATTCTGAGGAACAAGTCTATTTAATAAGGTTCTCCGGCAATTGTACTACAGAATTTCTAAATTGCAACAAAAGAAGAAGAAATTGAGCCTCATCCTAAAAGTACTTTTCTAGATGCAATTTGCCTATGCAAATTCTCTGCTTTAAAAGCCTGTGACTCTAAACTGCTTGCATATAGACCTAAAGATACAGATTTACCTTCTATTCAATCACAATTAACTTTTATTACAAGATAAGGAAGACAGGAGAAGGATCCATAGCCATAGCACTGGTAGAAAGAAATTTTGGAAGCCAAGCATAGAATATGCTTGGGAAAGGATGGTTTGGTCAGCGTATGGGGATGCGGGAAGCAGGTGACATGAAATGGGGAAAGGCAAAAGATTGAACACCGCAGGGAGCAGAAGAAGAGTGAACTTGAACTCTTCTCTGCAACATCCCAGACTTCATTTACTCAGCTCCGATAGGACGAGATTTCCCCAAAGACACTGACTGTGGTCTTATTCTTTCAGCTGCTTTCAGCAGCTCTATAGCTCCCCTCCTTTCCCTCAGTGGACAAAATCTTTTTCACTGTGCTTCAGCTAAAGTAGAGAAAATTTTATGTCAACCATATATTTCACTTTTTCATCTGCAAATCTTATGCTACAACTCATCTCAGGTATACCTAATAATGCTAGCATGGGAAGAAAAGTCATGGAAGTATTTGGTTTGCAAGTGATGGTTCAGGTTATTTGCATTGCTGCACCTTAAGTAAGGTGTATTAAAGCTTTTTTGTTTGTTTGTCATGACATGGGAATTCGAGCATATCAGCCTAGTGTGTTTCTTAGCACGCATATACCTCTGCATGACTAAATTAATGTGCATAGATGTTCCTTGGCCCACTAGGTTTATCCCTTGGAACAGAGGCCTGTTGTGTGGCAAAGGCACAATAAAGATTTAGTATGCAGCAGGAGACTAGTTAAAAGAAGAATTATTAGCATGTTCTGCTCAAAGAAGCCATTGGTTAGTGTTTTTCCTTTTCCAATGAAGCAGAAACAGAATCAAACAAAAACCAATCCCACCCAAACTAAAAGACCCCCAAACCCAAAACCAAACAATAGCCATTTCCCTCACAGTATTTTTATTAAACCACACAGCTATTCTGTGAGGGTTGCATTGTGTTTGGGAATCCAGTCCTGTTAAAACTTCACAGGTTTAGGAGGTCGTGTACATACTAGACTGTGTTAATACAAAACAGGGTGTTTCTATTTGTGTGTGCAGGGGGGCAATCCACGGTCTCCTTAGCTGCTGCTTCAGCAAATACATATCCATTCGATTTAGTGTAGCCTTCGTAGCCTTCTTCTGTTAGTTAAAGCTCCAGGAAGTATCTGTCCACTGGGCATGTAAAAGGAAATGCCCTTTCACTGGCTTACAATGTTTAGCAAGTCTAATTGACTTGTGTTCTAATGTATTAATTCACATTAAACAGATTTTTTCTAAAATTAATTTCTTCTCTCTATGCGGTACCTCTGTCCTAGTTCAGAAGTGTTGGGACAGCTTCTGCAGTGTATTCCAGGGCTCCCCAACCCTGTGACTATGCAATCATACAGTAAACCGTGCCATGTCTCACCTTTACCTGCTGAAAAGATTACATTCCTTTCTGTTTCCTTGTTTTTCATCACACTTATCCCCCTTCTTTCCACTCATTTAACCTTTAACTAGCACAAAGATATGCTGCTTAATTATGATCACAGTAGTGAGTGACCTGAAGCTTTTCTGTGGTTAACAGGACTGACCTTTACTTGATTTGCCTTCACCTCACTGTTTTTGACTACCAGCACTGGAGGGGAAGTGAAGCAACTTATTTTGCTAAAGCAAAGAGGAAAGAAATAATAACTATAGTAATAACAATGAAAAATATCTTCTTGGCAAAGGGTTTCTGGCCGCTTTCCAGGCCTTTGTCAGTTGCATTCACCCTTAATTACTCCCTGCAGATTGACTGGGTGAACAGCAGTACTGTGAGGAGCAGCCCACCGAGTGGAGTGAGGTTGGTGTTCCATGTTTACCAACCGTCCAACATGTTATGGCTTGGGAGCATTTTCAGCTTTAACAAGGTGATGCTGCTTAGTAATGTCCAATTTACTCCATGTCTGACAAATCCCATTTACAAAGATTAAGTAAAGGGCTGTAAAAAGGAAAAGGGTATAGGAAATTGAAAGGAAAAAGCAGTGCAAGAATGGCTTTCCCAAGTAATCTGACATTTGTTCATAAACAAAACTCTTGTAAAAAGCAAGGAAAAGGAAAAAAAAAGAGCTATGTCAGATTGGAGTTCACTGTATAACATTCTGAAGTCTGGATATCGCATTTGAGAAAATGAAAAAGGAGAGTTAGCTTTTCAATGTACCTGGGTTAGTCTCCTAATTTAGAAGTTTATTAGTATTTTGTCATGGTACATATAATTATTAATACCTGACATCATTATCTGAATTTCTGTGATTTGGATTATGTTTCCTGATCTTAGAATATCTTGTCTGATTGTTGACAGGAAACATTTGCAAATACCTATGTAAAATGTTTACCTGGACTGTATCCCTATCTGAAGCCAGAGGCTCTCTGCAGAAAANAAAAAAAAAAAAAAAAAAAAAGAACCAAAACCAAGCAAGTGTCTTAAAATCTTAAAATCCCCCTGAAAACCTAAGGGCTGTCCACTGTACTTTCTTAGTTTGGAAAGCATTATTGAAAAAGCAATTGAATTAACATGAAAGTTTCTACATAAAACAGAAGATACAGATGCAAAATTGCATGCAGCTTCAGAGGGCATTCTTTGAAGCATGTCTTTTAAAAATACTGAGTGCTACGAGGCTGTTTAGAAGGAATCAGGAAGACTGATTACCAAGGGATAGTGTTTTACATAAATGTTTTCTGCAGCAGAACATATGGTATAATGGAGATTTTAGAATGGTGGAAATGTAATTACATTAACAGAGTCATCTCTCTGTGGTAATTGTACGTGGAGGTTCAGGTTAGAAGAGTAACCTTCTATTTAAAGTATTTATGGTCCCTTGGAAATCTGAACCAGAGCAAGGGACCTGCCAACAGAATTTCTGAGACACTAGCACAAGATTGAATGATATCTAATCTTGACTCATAAATAGTAACTGCGGGAGTTATCTTTTGTTGAAAGCTATTCGCTCCTCTTGCAGTGGTTCTGATTCAAAATTATTTGATTCATTTATCTCTGTCTCCTACAAATGCTGTTTAACTTAAGAGAACAGAAATAGTGCCATTAACATCAATCACAGGTTATCCAAAAGGGAAGCCTAAAGTAGTATTGTGAGACTTGAAATGAGTCAAAAATCATGAAATTTTCTAAAATAATTACTTTCAGACCTTTTTATTTTCTGAGGGTTTGGTCTGTTCTGTCTTTTTCTTTTAAGGAGAACTTCTGAATCTAAATCCATATGAAATCTGTTAAACATGGATGCAAAAACATCCCAACACTTCATACTTTAGAAATTATATTGGCAATACTTACTATCCTTCATATTTAGGACATCATCTCTCCTACACACTCACCTGCAGCATCAGCAGTGTTTCTGCCTAACTCTTAAAGAACTACTGCTCTAGTTTGTATTCTCCTCTCCCTCCTGCCCTACAGAGTCCTTTTGCATATGTTCATGAATTGTTTTAGTACAACTGAAAATAAAAGCAGGTGGTAGCATTTTTATTAATTAAAGTGAGATGGAATCCATGGTGAAAAAAATTTAACATCTTGTATCAACCTTTCATAACACTCCATAAAATACTCCATAATGCCTATATTTATGATAATAGGAGTAATATCAATTGGCAGCACTGCAAAAGCAGACTCAGATAAGTAGGGAATACAAGAATTCTCTGACAAGAATAAGGAAGAGGAAGGAACTGCAATACAAGTATTTTTACTACAACAGTTAGAAAGACTAACATAAAATTTAAAAAAGTCTCAAAATCAAAACCAACAAGCCGGAGGTCAGAAGAAAGGTCATATGTTAGGCTACAGAAACCCTTTCCAATACTTCTGACAGTATAAAAAAGCTTGGTTTCACTAAAGTCCTTGAGAAAATCAAAGACTGTCCAAATGCCCCATGCAGAGTCAAGTTTTCCAGAATAATCTACATAGAGAACAGGTTGGGCCCAGAGGGAAAAAGAGAAAAAGCTCTATTCATTTTTTAGCTATGCAGTTGTCAGAGCATGAATTAATATTGCTTACATTTAGCTGTTACTTTAGCACTTCTTTTTTTGTAAATAATAAACTTGTTTTTTCTAGCTGATACCCCCAATGCTTGGAACAATTTGTAACAGCCCTTAAACATGTGACTACTGGGAAAAGAGGAGCCTCTAAATAATCCCAAAGCAATTCAATTTGACATTATCGATCTACATTATTTAATTGATTTGAACAATGTTACAGGAGAAACATTCTGCATTTTGCCATTTGAATTACTGTCTTGTTACTGTGCTGAAGTCTAGACACTGTCGTGGTTTCCAAAGGGCATGAGTGTCTCTGATGATGTCTTCCTACAGAACAGTATCAATTGATGTTCATTATAAGATATTTTTCCCTGTTTTTTTCTTTGTCTTTGATAACTTCATCTACACAGACACCAACTAAAATTTACCTACTTTTTTAGTGTTGTACATTTACTTCTATTTTCATGCTGCTGTACTCCTGGGGATGGTTCATATGCATGACAAAAACAGGCTGCCACTAGAACTGGCTCTGGAGTGTGGGCAGCCCTGGTTTTGCTGGCTAGCCCAAATTCAAGGAAGCCTGTCTGCAGCATCAGCAGGGTGCTTGCCTGCCCCCGGGAGCTTAATCCCCATATGTTTGTCCCAGAGCATATTGTAACCCTGTGACTGGCCCCAAAACCTGCCTCACCTGACCAGCCCTTCAGATCAGTTCTGCCCACAGCTTGCAGCCAGGAGCACCCTCAGAAGGGAAAAAATCCCCAAACACAAAAGTGTTGTCTGTGCAAGCATGTGTACCATATGGAATCACACCTTGGGACCAAACACCTGCCATTATTTGGACAGTTTGATATTATTGACCTTCACTCCTTTTCTTTGTAAATTCCCTGTGGACTATAGAACTGCGTGATAGTTTTTGGTGGTAGAAATATTGTCATTACCTTCTGCAGTGTTGATTCTTCCATAAAATATCACTATAGAGTAATAGGTAGAAATTATTCATATATAAATTTAAAGTTACATTATTGGTGTATTTAAATTTAACAAAATGGGCAACTTGGTTCTAAAGGTGACGTTGTCATAAACAAAACTTTAAAATCTGTGAATAATATTTTAAAAATAAGACTGCAACAAAAAGATATGTAATGTTTTGCCTCCCCCCACCCCCTCCCCTTCTTTCTTTTGAAAGTCCAAACTATTGTTCAGGATTCTAGAAACAAATGTTTATAAATAAATGTTACAAATGTTATAAAGAAAATGTTTTGTAATTTTTTGGTCAATATATGATAATATACCTTTCCTTTTTTTACAGACATTTTATTTTATTTTAATTTTGTTTTTCTCTGGACACCATCCAGAGTTCCTTTAAGTGAATGGAAAGATTTTACTTGCCTTCAGTGAGCTTTGTCAGTGATCCAGTATCTGAATCACCTTATATTGACCTGTCATTATCTTCCTACCATTCCTCATTGCCATCTTTTCATATCTTTTTTGTTTCTCCAACTTCATGTCTTCCTCATTTCTTCTGAGTAAGAAGGGTTTCACACTTGTGGAGAATAAGTATTATGCATTATTTTAAAGGACATATCTCAAACAAAAAACCAAGGAATCTCTATTTTTAAGAAGCCACTAAAATCTCTAAATTGAGCTGAGCCACATGTCTAATAATAATCTTACTATCATTTAGCTTTCCAGTACTACTAGGAAGAAAATGCAGGAACAAGGAATTCTTGCTTACCCTGACTTGTCACCTTTCCTGTTTACATTCACTTACCCGTTTCACTTATCCATTTTGTCTTTCTCCTCTTCCTCACCCCTTTCTCTTATGTCTTCCTTATCCTATTTATATATTCAAACCGTGTTCTTGAAGCAAAAAAAAAAAAAAGAAAAAAAGAAAAAAGAAATCTATTTAAAGGCAAACAAAGAAAATAAAACAAAACTGAAACAAAAAAAAAATAAAACAGCGCGAGAAGGCATGGAAAGGGGAGCATCTGCCATAATACTACATAATACTACAAGCAGGAGGAGTTAGTGCCTCATTTATTGTCAAAATAGAGTTTATGGAAAACATGATGTGTTGTAATCCGAACATGGTGTTAATTAAAGGAAACATAATCTATTTTGTAAAATGGTAATTTTTTACAAATTGACAAATCTACAGTTCGATAATTTTTGTTTTCCTTTTTCATTTTGAGAATCAGTGAGAAATTTAGAGCTCTGTACAATCTTTATAAACATTTGCTAATTAATAGTTTTGTATTGCCATAAATGAACTTTTTGGGTTCTTTATTTTCCATATTTATCTGAAAACCATTTCCTACATATTTGGCCTCAGCCTGTAAGTTTCCCATTACATAAGTACTTAGCAAAAGAGTGATTATTAAAATACAGATAGTTATATATACTTTTATAGGATTTTTTTCTCATGCAGTTAATCAGGATCCCATGCCAATGAATGACATCAATAAATAAGACAGAAACAATATTTCTGGGAAGATCTTGCCAACATTAAGAAACAATAAATTAGTGCTACTATTATAAAATTTTTAAAGCAAGTATATGTTTATTATATTCATGTGAAGCTTATTGGGTCTAGCAGAAGGAAATTCAAGACTCATTCTTGTTCATTCAAAATACCACCAATATAACTTCCAGCAAACCTTCAACCTCAATAATCTCTGAGGGAGTGTTTGAGATAATGAGGAAGAGAATTACAGGTATAATTCAATAAATATAATAAGAAATTCATTAAATTCAATAGGAATACTAGATGTTTATATAAGATGGTTAATTTCTACTGGGGAGAAATGGCAGAAAGACTTTATTAGTGCATTATAGCTTGTGACCCATGAAGATCTTTATGGAATATTGAGGAACAAGCAGCTCCTATGAGTCCTCATTGTCCATAACATTATTTTAAGAACTGCTGATCTCAACATAAAACTGAGTCTAGTAATTAACTTTTTATTACCCCAAGATTTCAAGAGTCCCCTCACTTTCCTGTCATATCAGTTTTCTTTATATTTATATGTAGCATCTAGCCTTTCCATTATACCTACTGTACCATCATATTTAGCTGGAGAAACTCTTGTCATCATTGTTATCACATTCAGGAAACGTATTTCTGGCATATGTATGGAACATCCAACTCATGTCTTTCAGGGCTCTGACATTCTGTGTTACTAGGTTCTACAGAGAGTTTTGTGTTCAGCTGACACTATTGCTCAGGAAATGAACCACCCCCTTTTTCATTTCCAGAATATTTGTTTGCCGTTTTTTCATTTGCCTTTAAGAAGGAAACTGAGTACTACTTCAGAAATAGATTACTGTGTATCTTTGTATAAGCCTTAAATCTGCTTTCCTGAGAACTCTGACGTGCTCTGTAAAAGGCATATTTTGTGCCCTATTTATGCTTGTAACTTTAGCTCACACTGTATAAATTAGAAGACAGACTGTAAAAGACCGAGTGCAAACTTCAGAATGTTTGTTCCTCTTTTTATTTCCTTTTTTTTTTTTTTTTTTTTTCCCCCCCAAAGCTGAGCTCATATTTAAAGTGTCTTTTTTTCATCTTTGTCTTCGGGCAGTAGTGCTTATTAGAATATTAGGTCAATCTTCTTATAAACATGCCATGTCATTTAAACCTTTCTTTTTTCTTTTCCTTGCTGGAAATCTCACTGTTATCATTTTCTGTTGAGTAATTATTATAGACGGATTAGCAAAGACCAATCCTGAATTTTCCATTTAATAAGAGTCCTGGTCAAACCAAAAGGAATGGTGTTTGTCTTTTCCTTCCCCATCCCCTATTGTGGGACATAATTCCATGGAAGTAGTGTATGAAAAAAAGACTAGAAAGTAGTTTTTATAGTTTATCACATAAAATCGATTTAATAAACAATTTATAATCTCATTGAGACCATGATATTTTAGGTAATAACTTGGTTCTAATCCAAGTAATTTCTTTTAGCAAAAATCTCTCACTTTTTAATGTAGTTTTCCTTACGATCTTATTCTTTTCCAAATGTTGTCTAGTCTATGACCATTTTCTTTAAACAATTGCTAAATCTTCTGACACAGATCAGAGAAACACAGCACTTTGTTCCTGCCCCTGCCGTCTCCCAGCACCCTATGTGGCTGAGATTTCTTTCTCAGTGATGGGCAAGCCTTTGTTTCTCTTTGCTTTTTCAGTGATCTTTACTCTGAGATATGGAAACTCTCAATCAATCCTTTAATCTGAAATGCCATCAAGATTATCTCACAAAAAAGCAGATATCTTCATCCAATTGCACTATCTGTATACGCCTATTATTTATTAAGCATTTGTATATCTTAGGATAAAGAAAGCCCTATCCTTGTCTTGACTGTGTTTTCATAAAAGATTTAAACAAAGATGGTATGAAGTTGCTTTTCTCAGAAAAACTATGTTCATCTAACACTCCTATTTATTACCTCCAAACTAGCGTGGCATAAAGGAAAGTAATGACAGACAAATTATATAAATAAATAATAAATATACCTCCTACATTAGATGACTCAACATCTGGTACATTTACATGAAGAAAACATCAGAATTTTTATAAGAATCTCTGTTTAGCTGCTGTAACTAATGTTTAGGATCTAAACTGACTGACATCTTTAAGTTCAGCTATTATCCTATGTCATCCAAGGACCAGAACTGCAAAGGGAGCATGACAGCATGCTTGGTTTATCACTGCAAAGGAAATTTGATCACCTGTCTTTACCCGTCAGATATGCAAGTTCTTGTTGAACTTGCATTGAACGTTGCATTGAACTTCTATGGAAATTTATGCATGCTTTAGTCAATATTGTCAAATCAGTCTCACTATGAAATAAAATCTTATTATCTACGTTAAATAACTGATTAAGAGAAAATATAATGGGACATGATCTGAAAATACCTTCAACTTCATTCTGCACACATTATGATTTCTTCAAAGTGCTGTGATAAGTGGTTAAACAATATAATCCCACAAAATGAAAATATTTTAAATGCTTAATCAAATGCAGATGGAAATATTTGTAATCCTTTATAAAAAGTACAAAAATCTGCCTCTGGAGGGACGAATAAAGCAGGGCCTACAAATAAAAATTAAAATTAAGTCACCAGCAAAAAAATATTTTTTTGTGAAGAACCATACATTCTAGCATATTGTTTATTAGGGATTTGCTATAAATCATACAGTATGTGGGCTACTATATACTGCAAACTGAATTTGCCTCTGCCTTGCTCTTCTGTGAGCTGTATTCTAAAGGTAATCTTAAAATACATATAGCACACATCTATAGGTAACCCTAGATTTAAAAAACAAAACAAAACAGAAACCCCAGATTTATTAAAGTCACAATGCTGTTTTATTCTTAAACACAAACACAAAAAAAGAGGCAAGCAGACACAAGTGAAGAAGCAAAGAAGAAATCAGAACAACACAGTAGAGCTGAGCTTTCTTAGATGGCTGTCAGCCCCTGCCAAATTCTGACACACACAACTACTGCTTTCCAAGCACCTCTTCCCTCTCTTGCACCCGAGATCCTTCCAGGTCCAGGGTATGATTTTGTTTTGATGTGAGCTTAATGCATGGGGGAATGGATGGTGATGATTACAACAACAAGCAACACCCCTTCCAAAATGTATACATGCATTTACAAACTATAGAAAAAACCTATTTCTTTTAGAGCATAGCTTGTCTTCACATTTCTCTGATGCTCAGGCTAGCAATCACATACTCCCCCTTAACAAAATATCTCTTGTAGTCCATGTATATTGCTAAATGTATCAGAGTCATTTAGAGAATTACTGAGCTGTTATGGTAATCTTTCACAAATGTATTTGACATAGATTAATCCAAGCTTAAATCATAAATACTCCCCTGTGTATCTTAAAAGCATAGGCAAGTTTGTCTTGACAAAACAACTGATTTTAAAAGATACCTTAAAACAAGTTTTTATACATTATGCAGAATTTATGTACAATACTTCCTTATTTTATTTTACTCTAATAAAGCTTAATTTAATGATATTAATGTGTTTCTCTGTTAACCCTGGGATATTGTAGTTCTTGTAATTCTGTAATGATATTAAGCTTTTCTTCATCATTTAGTATTTACGCATGTAATTTTTCTTAATTCCACTAATGTGATTACTGTTTTCTCACTCAATTAAAAAGAGACTAAAGTGCTAAAATGAATATGTTAATTTTTAAAAACTGTTGAGAAAGGAAAATTTTATGTATATTACCCAAAAAACCCCAAAAAACAAGACCCCAAAACTATTTGCAGCATTTAGAATCTATCCCATTATCTGGTATTATCACCAAGTTAAAGAGATTTTTGTCAATTTACATTCTATTAAAGAAATTCCAAAGCATAAAATTCTGAATGTATTCTTAAAGAAAAACTTTATACTTTCTCCAGAATCTGGAAAAAATCAAAGATTACCAATAGGAAAACTTGTATAGCAAGTTCTCCAGTTCTCTATATGGGTGAAATCTTGATGTATATTACTAAAGAAGTAACTTTTTTTTTTTCTGCAGTTTCCCTTTACTCAACAATAATTTTATAGGTGAAAAGAAAAAGGTGAGAAGAAAAATACCCATTTTTTCATGTAAAATACAGTACATGCTTTCTTTGTCTTCCTTCCCTATTGGCAGTTGACTGAGAATCTATAATAAATGTGCTAAGCATTCTTAATCTGTGGTAGAGGACTTGTAAGAAATTATATTACTGAATAATATTATCAGGAAATCTAAGGTTTTGTAGCTTTAATTTTTTTTAAGAAAAAGTTGTAGAAGCACCTGTGTTACAAACTTTTTTATTTTGTTTAGGGTCAGCATTTACATTTCACCTACATTTCTACTTCACTTATCAGGTTACAGTGGGTTGCTATTCTGACAGGAAGTAATCATAAAATTAAAGAGTTGTTTCTTTGATTTCCATGACCAGCAGTGGGCCAAGTAATTTCATTTCTGTGATAACATAAAAGAGCTATAAGCTTTCACAAAAGAGGAAATTACAGAGTATTGTCATTTTTTCTGTGCAGGAGTTGCTTTTATTTAAATAGTTTCAAATTTATAGAATAATGTAATTTTTTCTGTCTCAACTTCAAATACATTCACAGACAAAGTAAACAGACACACAAAAATGCAAATTCACCACAGGTAATGAGAAACTATCTAGAAAATTAAATGAGATCATGTTATTGCAAATGTAGAACTAGGTCAAGTTAAATGCGCACAGACCTAGTGGAATTAATCCAACATTTCTAGCCATGAATATTTCTTAGCTTTTTCAGATTCCCTTTCTATATCAAAGAAATACGTGCGGTTCTCTTCTGAAAGAGAATGAATAAGGGACAGGGATGAAATGAAAATAATCATCATAAACTATTTTAAATTAGACTCACAGAAATAGGGTGAAAATAATGAATACCCATAAAATGTTCAATAAAGAATACTCAGTAAGCTAACGTATTTTTCAGACAGCAGGTTTACCTGAGAAGAAAAGAAGAGCAATGTTCCCAAGGTGGTCAAGTATATGCTGTTGACAAAAAAGGAATTGTTTCTGAAGCATACATCCTTTTATATGCCTTTTACCACAGGAAGAATGTTAATGTTGGGAAAAGGTAATGTAGATTACCATCCTGCTTCTGTATCAATACAATTGTTAATACATTATTATTGGCACTTTCACAAATAGAAATATATCAAATGTAAAAAAATCCCCTTCATTCTTTTGTCATAAGGTTTCTAAACTTCAAGAAAGGCTGAACATTAAGCTAGGTCTAGCTTTATATGCCCCTGGATCTTGTGGGACATGTAAGAAAGTAAATCTGTTTTGCCGTGTACATTCCCCTTGCAGAACCCTCGTTTTGTAACCAACACTGACATATGGTGACTTGTCTCCCCATGGTCTTTGCAGAAAACTTCTTGTAGGTAGGTACCTCAACAGATATGAGCAAAATACCCATGAACACAGAATGTTTGGGCTTGTTTTCTAATGGTTTCCTCAACTGTGTTTTACTTTTAAAAAACAAAAAAGAATTCTTCATGGGCCCAGGGGCCACTCAAGTGAGAAGAAAAATAGGCCTTAATTGTGCTTTTAGTTATATTTTTGTATGTTCTTTGACCTCAAAGCAGTTCCTTAAACAAGGATCAAGGGAGCAATGTAACCATATCAGCAACAGAATGAAGATTTAAGCCTTCATTAAGTTCTTCAGTCACTAAACGTGCCTGGAAAACTTTATGTGTTAAGAACTTCAATCAATATAATATAAAATAAAAGAATTAATTTCAGGAACACTGGAATCTGCAATGACTTGGCCTACTGTGATATTTTTAAACATAAGGAATAAAAATATTTTCATTTGTAACAAAAGCCCTGTTGATCTGATAAGATCAAACCCTTATTGAGATGCATGGGAGAATAACAGTGCAGTGACATTTTTATAGTCAATCTTCAGATAATAATTTCTTCAAGCATGAGATTATGCCATGATCAAGGGCCTTCAGTCCAGTGAAAGTTCAGGAGGAGTGCATGAATGTTGAAAAGATAAAAGTAGGATATTAAAGGTGGAAGAAAAATGGAGAAAAGAGAAGCAGTAACCAGAAGAGGGAAAGAAGATGACAGATATAAAAAAGGTGATTGGAACAACCTGGTATAAGAAAGATCAATATTAGCTGAGGAAGAAAAAAAAAGGAGGAAGAAGCACTGAGTTTAAAAGAATTACTACTCTGAAGAGAAATAGGATTAGGAAATTTTTTACTAAAACAAAAAAAAATTAGTACTGCATCTTCATCTAATGAGAACAAACCATCTGTCAGGCAACTATTATATACATATTCCTTACACAGGACACTAAATAAAAAGGGAGGATTTGAAAACATACTGTAAATTTAGGGACTGTTGAAAGGGATTGGAGAGAAAAAAATGTGCTTTATTTCCTTCAAAAAGCGTGGTATTTATTCTTATATCAGCAAGTCACATCTGTCTATTACAAGATCTAAGCATATTATTTACAATAGGTGACTTTTTCCTTACTGGTTTTCAAGGTTATAACCTGGAAATGTTTTGTGACCTCTTCTCAATGTTCATTTGCTAATTTTCAAGGTATGTTTTCTCAGAGAATTCTGGTCTTTGTGAGGGATTATTTTTATGCAGGCAGTTCAAAATCTGGTGCCTCCAGCAACCTCAGTTTCTACTCATCCTTTTTGTAGGCGGAGGTCAGTGTTTATAAATTTCCCATTACGGCGTGTTAGTCAGCAAGGAAGGCACATGAACATTTATGTTTATTAGTAAACTTTTCAGCAGACTAATAGCTAAAATGGTCTAAGCTTTAAAACTCTCCAGTGTCAGCTGGAGAATCAGAAAATGTGTATGAGGCTTTAATTAACTGTAAAATCTGAAGTGAACTGCATTGCATGATACCTGGGGATTTCAGTGAGGAACATACATATGTTCTCTCTGCTAATTGAAGATGAGCAGTATTTTAAGGGATTACATCCCCTGAGGTCACAGAGCCAGAGAGAGCAGAAGATAGGAGAAGAATTTTAAAGGCCTAAAGTAAACTTTCTGTTAATGGTCTGCCCTTTGCAAGCAAAGTATATTAACAGTTTATCTTTAAGCTGATTTACTGCATGCTATGTAAATTTATATGGAAATGGGAATGTGGTATAAAAAGGAAGTTTATACATTTTCTTCCTGGACATAAAATATAAAATTTGAAAGGCTTACAGTTCTGTGACAAAGCTCATACTTCATCTTTTTTATTAAGCACTGAGATTTTTTTTTTGTTCATTTCTTTTTAAGAGGTTATAGAAGCAGATTAAATAGAAAGTAAATTAATCCTGGCTGTAAACTCCTCTACAACATAATGGACAATTACAACACTCCAGTGGCAGGGTGGTACAGAATTGTCTCTTTGAAAGCTGCACAAAAGCCAGCAAGAATGTTGATGGGAATTTCACCTTGCAGAAGGGGCAGATTACAGTGCCTTGTCCCAAAAGGGTTCTTAAAGCTCTGTGCTGGTATTGGCTGGAGAATTTTCTTCACATCGACTAGTACAGTGCTGAGTTTTGAATTTGTGCTGCACACTGGGTTAGTAATATAGAGATGATTTTGTTACTGATGAGGTTTGAATGGTTGTGATGCTCAGGAGAGTTGCCTGAGGACTAGAAGAAGGCAAATGTCATGCCCGTCTTCAAAAAAAGACAAGGAGGGAACTACCAGCCAGTCAGCCTCACCTCAATCCCTGAAAAGGTGATTGAGTGCCTCATTCTGGATGCCATCTCTATCCACATGGATGACAAGAAGCAGATGAGAAGCAGTCAGCATGGATTCAATAAAGGGAAATCATGCTTGACCAACCTGATTGCTTCCTACAATGAAACGACTACCTGGATGTATGAGGGGAGAGCAGTAGATATTTTCCCCCTCAGCTTCAGCAAGGCTTTTGACACTGTCTCTCAGAAAATGCTCACAGGCAAACTCAAGAAGTGTGAACTCGATGGGTGGACAGGAGGTGGATTGAGAACTGCCTGAACAGCAGACCCCAGAGGGCTGTAATCACTGTCACAGGATCTAGTTGGAGGCCTGTCACTGGTGGTGTCCCCCACCAAGGTTCAATACTGGGCCCAGTATTGTTTAACGTACTCATCAATGACTTGGATGAAGGGGCAGATGCCTCCTCAGCAAGCTCACTGATGGCACAAAGCTGGGAGGAGTGGCCAATACCCCAGAGGGCTGTGCAGCCCCTCAGAGGGACCTCAACAGGTTGGAGAGATGTAAATGGGCAGAGTGCAGCTTTCTGGAATGCAATGAGGGCAAATGCAGGGTCCTGCACCTGGGGAGGAATAACCCCATGGACCAGCCCAAGCTGGGTGCCAAACTGCTGGAAAGCAGCTCTGTAGAGAAGGACCCGGGTGTGCTGGTGGACAACAAGTTGTCCATGAGCCAGCAGTGCCCTCGTTGCCAAGGAGGTCAATGGTAACCTGGCAGGTTGAGGGAGGTGATCCTGCCCCTCTACTCAGCACTAGTGTGGGTTCCTCAGTACAAGAGAGGAAGCTCCTGGAGCAGGTCCAGAGGAGGGTGACAAAGATGATTAGGGGTGTAGAGCATCTCTCTTATGAGGAAAGTCTGAGAGAGGGGCCTATTCAATCTCTAGAAGAGAGAACTAACAAGGGATATCATCAATGTCTATCAGTATCTGAAGGGACACTGTCCAGAGCATGGATCTAGGCTCTGGTCTGAGGTGCTGGGCAACAGAACAAGAAGCAATGTGCAGAAACTGATGCACAGGAAGTTCCACCTGAATGTGGGGAGGAGCTTCTTTACTGTGTGGGTGACTGAGCGCTGAACAGATTGCCCAGGGAGGCTGTGGAGTGTCCCTCACTGGAGATATTAAAAAACCATATCAACGCAATCCTGTGTGATGCTCTCCCTCTAGGATGATCCTGCTTGAGCACAGAGGTTGGAATTACCCACTACCATCCCTTCAAACCCTAATCCATTCTGTGATTCTGTGAATTCCACTGAGGAGCAAAGCATCAGTATTTGAAGTTTGCAGGAAAAGAAAACATATGAAGGGGCTAAGAAAATGTGAGTAAGTGGAGATTAAATTGAATTGAATCTTCTTTCTTGATTAAGTATATTGGGGCAGGGACATGAGGGAGAAAGAATTAGATGGACCAACCTAGAGAATATCTCTCCAGTGTTTCTTCAGCTAGGAAGGTGGTAGTAGTTGGGTAGGTTGCTTGTCTGTGTCCATCTCTTTTTCCCAAAATCTGGTGGGCAGCTGACATGAATAACCACTGAATTTGGGTGTGTACGTGGTTCAACTGAATCTATTATACAGAAATGTGTTGTGGATATGCAATGTTATGCAAGCTGCAGGCAGTTCTAGTGCACGGTTGACCCAAGACGAGTGTGCATTTAGCATAGTAAGTGGCTGCAGTAATCAGGGCATTGCTCAGTGTGCAGCACTTTTTGGAACATCACAGTCAAATCACATGCACATTTTAAACGCAACTTCCATGTACTTTCTAGGTGGAAATTGAATAGAACTATGAATAGACTAATAACTTAGTAAGATAAATGAGCAAATATCGTTATTCATTGTGAAAATAAGTAGCTAAGAATTACTGCACCTTCATTTATGTCAGCAAAATAGTTGCATTTTGTCTTACAGTTGAAAGAAAGTTTTGGAAATGATGCAGAAAATATTGCCTATATAATTTAAAATAATATGTGGCTATTGGAAAGAGAAGCAGCTTTTTAAGATATAGACACTCTCCATATTACCTCCTATTTCAAATGGTGCTATATTAAAAAAAAAAAAAGATTGAGGACAAGTGAAGAAACAGAGTGTCTCTGTTCAGCACATAAAATATTGAATACAATCTGAAAAAGAAACTGCCTACATTTCCTTTGTATGAAGTATGTGAGACATAGAAGATGAACACATAAAGCAGCTCATATAATATTTAGCACAAGAACCCCTGGGGAGGTTAATGAGCTGATTTTTATTAACTTTTGCAATGCTATATAAGCACAGGATCTGGTCCCTAACCTATAAATTCATATTTCTTGCATTCTTAATTATAAGTCAGAAAGAAAAACAATATGTCATGGACGCTTCATGCACTCTATGCATTGCTGCTTTTATAAACATGGAAGAGTCACAACTATTCCCATCCACCTTTCCTCTAGACCTCCTTATGGACATTGAAAATTTGATGTCACTGAAATGTCATTTGATGTCAATTGAAAATTTGTGTTTGTTCTAAATTATACCTTTTTGCTTATAGTTGTGTTGCTATTTACCTTTTGCCTGTATAATTGTGGTTTGAAAGACAAAACCTGTGATAAGTAAACCTTACTGTTAAAATTATTGTATCTTTTCTATTTAAATGTTATTAAAAAAAAAATCTGACATCTCCTGACTAGCTGGCCATGTAATTAGCTCTTACATTTAAGTCTTACCTCTGGAGAAGGATCAAGAGTGGTATGTAAGTTCAAGTGAGGCTTCCATGGCAGGGGTGTGTAGCATGCAGCACCTGGGCCTCTGCCTGATTGAAATCCCTGACTATGTAGAGACACGAAGCTCTTTTGAAGCTGAAATCAAAAGGTCATTCAATGATCAAGGTGTGGGTCCATCCTCCCTGAAGTAATAGAACAGTGAGATCTCCTAGGGAGGTCTCCTCTGTCTTTTATTCTCTTCTACCTTTGAACCATTCACAGGGACCTATCTGCCCTTCTTAGTTACAGAGTAAATGTCTTGTGCTTTTCAGACATGCAGGGGTTTTGGTATGCAGCTTGCAGGGCCAGGAAAGCTAGACACTGCTGTACTAGACATGGAGTTTGGCAGTTGCTGAACTTGAGAGAATTTTTCATTCTTTGCATCTCATTTGGGGAAGGCAGGATATCCTTGAGCATCAATGATTCTGTCAGAAAACAAGGGCATATTTACATATCATTTGCATACTGTAAATAGTTGTGCTCTCCTTGTGGCTCTTGCATTAAAAACGCATATTGTCTGACATAATGTGCCAAACAGAAAAAAGTTTTTTTAGGTTTCATTAAAAACCTGAATTTGGATTACCTGATGACAAGCTAAACAGTGTTCTACAATCAAAAATTTATTTCTCTGAGCATTTGGTTTACAGCACTTATAATGAGCAGTTAAACTTTACAGACACTGAGAGGGCATAATGCTTGCTAATTTCCAAGTCCTAGAACAAGGTTAAAAATTAAAAAACCCTACAAAGAATTTTACAAAAAATTGTACATAAATAGAAATTATAAGCCATACAATTGTTTTCCTGTACATATTCCAATTTAATGGATCCATATGCATGTTCTTATATACGAGAAATTGAGTCTTGAAGAAGTCACTTCAAAGTAGAATATTTTGGCACTGATTAAAGATTAAAGTTATGATTTCTTTTATAATATTTCAGCAATTCTAAAGGCATAAGGGAAGAGATTAAGTGCTGGAGAAAATAAAGGCGAAAGAGAGTTGCAGACAAGACTTTGGAAGAAAAACAGAAGAATAGCCATCCATATTTCAAAGCTGAACTCATAGTTCTGACAGAAACAGGCAAGAGAGCCATTATTGGGAGGGTTAAGTAGACACATACTGGGTAGAACACTAAAGGTGCCTGCTCGAGGTAAGGTGAACTCCTCTGTTAACTTAAAACTTGTTAGCCTTAGTTTCTTGACAGCCCCAGATGCTTGACATCCTTGTCTTTCCCTTTTCTGCTCTCTTTTGGTGGCTAGCACACCTAAGACAGTTAAAGTTTCTCCTCGTATTTTTCTTTTTTCTTTTTTTTTTTTTTTCCTTTTTAAACCCAGGAAAACCTCAAGTGTGGTCCTCTTCATCTGAAAAGATTCTCTGTGCTCTTGATTCAGTCCCACCCCATCTTCCTGCTGAGATTAGTGACTTTTCTGTATGGACACCTCTTTTCTTCACTTCTTTCATCTTCTTTGCACCTTTCACCCGTTTTCTTTTTAACTCTTAAGAAAGAAAAAGAAGGGCTGAGTAAAGAGGCTAGACAAAATGATCTTATGACACTACCTCTTCTTCAAAAGACTGTGATTTGAATTCCATGATTTTTGGAAAGTACAGAGCCATCTACTGCAATTTTTTTTATGGCAATATTATTGTCCAAGTATCTGCATAAAATCAAGGAGAAACATCTGTGGTTCTCTGAGACAACAGAGTGAGAAGCAATTGGTTTTCAGACTAATATATATAATATTATGCGCCATTCACCTTTTTTCTTCCATGTGTATGCATTTTTAATTCTGTAATCTTGTTCTATTCTTACTCACTAAGCAATAACAAACACAGGTAAAGTGTACTTGTTCTAGAAAGGAGATGCTATATTTTGGAATATATCCTATACAGCTGCAATGCTGAGCACTCTCTGGTACTGCCCACAGCAAGGACATAATGCTCATTTCTTACAGTATTCCAGTTTCTGAGATTTGGCATCAGCTCTAATTTACATTCTTGCCTGAATATATCTTTGGAAAAGGTGACTTTTTTTTTTGCTACTCATACTCTTTTGTCAGATTAGAGTGATTACTTATATTCTAGAGTTTGTGACAGTACATTTTGTTTCCACTCCTTGTTCAGCTCTTAAGTGCAATCTACTCTCCACTAAGTAGCAAAAGGAAGTTTTTACACAATTGGGATTCTCTCACAAAAAAAACATTGAGATAAATTTGAGGGAGAACAAAGCTTCTCCACTGTCATTACAAAACAGTTGATATTCTTCAAAATACAGCAGTGTATGCTGATGACAGGCTAAATTTTAATCGACTCTTTAAACAAAGAAGAAAACAGGAATATGCTAAAAAAATGAGTAGTGAATATTATCTGCTATCTCTGTGAGGCCATTACAATGAACAAGCAAAACACACAACCTTGATTATAGAGGTTGATTGAGATATTTTCTAGCTTTGTTTGCATGCAAAATGCATCCTGTTTTTTCAAAGTGACTGAAAAAAGAGAAAAGACAAATTCAAAATTCAAAACTCTCATGGGATATTTTTGAGAAAGCTTCTGTATATGACATTGAATGATAATGGATACAACAGGAATAAAAAAGATGGTCATGAACAGAAAGCAAGCGGTTTTGTATTTATAATGTATAGATGATGATATGCATGTCTGAAGAGTTGATTAGACTACATAATGTAGCTGTTGCACAAGCAGCTAGAATTTAAATATATGATTATATAAATCAGAAAGTGAACAACTATAAAAAAATAATCTCTGTGATGATTTCATTAAAATGAAATGTGTAGGTTTATTTATAACAGCCAAACTAAGCCCAGAGTACCTGCATTTATACTCCATGAAGTTTCCTTTCCCTTGTCCTTGAGACCTGGCTACTGGCCACTCTCTCCCTTCTCCTCTTTCACATGTTCTCTGTGTCCAAAAAGTGCTGATCTTTGTCTCATGTCTTCTGCTCTTGACATCCTACAATCCCTTACAAGCTTGTCTTCATGAGCAGACCTGCCTGTTTCCCAGGAAAACTACAACTTCCTTCAAGGCAGAGGTCATTCCATAATAACCACAGAGTCAGGGATAAAGTTGGCAGGGACTTGTGAAGACTGTCTAATCCAGCTCAGGATGTGGTCCGGTTGACTTTTGAATGTCTCCAAGGATGGAAACTTCACAGTCACACTGAGTAACCTGTGTTTGACCACTTTACAAAACCTGTTAACCTGTCCAATCACAAATAATTTTCTTACGTTTAAAGGAACTTCTTGTACTTCAGTTTGTGATTACAGTCAAGAAGTACCACTGTAAAGAGCCTGGTTGCTTATTCTTTAATCAGCTACTTTTAAGTGTTGATAAAATCAGCATGCCATAAAACTTCATTACTCTAAATGAAGTATAACACCAATGGGAACCAGAGGGAACAACTGAGATTCAAATGTAAAGGCTATAAAACACTAGGTTTGGTTGTTGGGCTTTCTGTTTATGGTGTTTTTTTGTTTGGTTTTTTTGGTGGTTTTTTTTTCCCGAAGTCCATTAAAACACCCTGATGAAAAACCTTATCTGAAAAATTCAACTATAAATAATTAATTCCTTCACTAGCAGCCATGTGTCTGTCCTCTCAGAGGAATCTTTTCTATAAAGCTTTTTACTTCCTGATAAAAATCAGTTACAAAGTCTACCTGTGGTATAACCTCCAGTCAGAATTTCTAGAAAGGCTCCTTCACTTTCAGAAGGCACAGACCTACTGCTAATTTGCAAAGGGAGATTATACACAGGACCCTGGTAGCTTACACTATAATACCCCATGTTTAAACCCTCTGGTAATGGAGTATCAGTAGTGTCAGTTAACCATTCTCTCAGTCGTAATGTCCTTGGATAACTGAAGATCAGATAGTTCATTTTTCTGTAGGCCTCTCCTTCCTAAATTCAGACATATCCGAAGATCGTTGTTGTTCTATCACATAGTTGGGCATGTATACTGATCTTCAGCTGATACTTTTTCTGAACCTGTGACTAGACATAAGCTGCAGCAATACGACCATGAACACTGAGCAACAGTCTCACAGAATGAAAAGCTTGTTACTCCACTTGTCACTTGATATGTCAACAAGTAAAATAAGGCAATAATTTCTCCATTTGGTATGCACAACTCTTACAAAAAAGTATTCAACATGAGCATTTCTGTGGCTAAGGCAAAACATTTACATCAATATCACCAAGATTTGTAGTTATGGATGACATGGTAAAAGATAATTAAAAAATCCTGAAATCAAATGATTGGGTTGGTGATTGAAGCCTACAAGAGGCTTTTTAAATTTGAATATAGATACATTAATATTTGATTATTGTAATCTCTGAACTATCTTAATTTTACTTCAGTCTGAGGAAACATTTTCTGGGAAAAAAAATCTGTGGATGTCAAAGATGGTGTGAATGCTTAATTTACAGAACTAGAGAAAAGTTTCACATATATGCACAGGTAAACTCAGCTATGCAAATTCAGCTGGAAGAAACCAATTTTGCAAAAGCTAATATTGAAGAGATATGATGATATTATATCAATTCTTGAGGCCTCCATAACTATTCCAAATGCAACAGAAATGTGAATTTAAGATGGTTCCAGGTGCATGGTTCTGTTTTCAGACACGATCAGCTGATTACTCATCATCATCTGTTGCAAGCCAGCTGTCAGCTCACAGAGAGAGCATTGAAGTCAGTTTGGCTGAGCAAACAGAGTTATTTCTGAACTGAATGTCAATTGGTTTCCAAAGCAGTGAAAGTAATAAAAGTGGTGATGTCAGTACCAGCAATCAAGCTGCAAAGCAAAGGTTTATTTCCTTGACCTAAATCATATTAAACCGCAGCTCTGATTAACAATGAGACAATTTCTGCTTCACAGGTTCAAGCTTCTACTTACATATTAGGACAAAACTATTTTATTAGTAGATCAGAAAGAAAGGGGAATTGGTTTAAAAAAAAGACTATAATGACTTCATTTGTCTACTTTTATTGAAAAGAGAAAAATGTATTACCACATTAAATTCAATATTTCTTTTATTTTTTTTTCTCTATGGTTTTCATAGTGAAGGCACAAGGGTGTTAAAATATAAGTATTTTGGAATACCTCAGCAGATAGAGGTGCATGGGTGTAGTGAAGTATATGTCCTGTAAATTCTAATTCATTTGGACACATATGCCTGTAGATCCTATTTGAGAATGACGGCTCTAGTGCTTTGTTCAGGAAATGCTAATCAAACTGCAAATGTATAGAGCAACTGCATGTTGCTTAGGTAATTCCATCAATCACATTTATATTTGTCATTTCCAGAGTAGTTGCAGGTTGTCTAGAGTTGCTGTTAATTTCTCAGCTGCACATTTGGAAATGCCAGATAGAGACAGAAAGTTTTCAAAACCTGCTTGAACAGAAGAATGTATCAGGCAACTTAAACAGCCCTCTTTGAATTTTGAGTAAACATGAGCAACATTGAAAGAAATACAAAAGCAGCAAGCCCACAGGTTAAAAAAGAGTAAACTAAGCAATGGAAACAGTGCTGAAAACTTGAATCTATACAGGACTATTTAAAAATTAATTCCAGATTGAAAGCCATATGAAATAAATACCTCCATACAAAAAAAGAAAAAAAAAAACCACCAAAAAAAACACCAAAAAAAACCCCAAAACAAAAACAACCAAAAAAACCAAAAAAACCAAATCAAAACAAAAAACCCTTGACAAATACTTGAAAATAACTTTTTAACTTCCTAATTTTGAGGCAAACCTCATGATAGAGTCTGAGTAATGACTTTTTTCAACCTGTAGTAGAACTGATAGCTCTACAATGTTCATGTGAGTAATGCGCTTCTTTGTCATTGAAAAAGCAGAATATTTATTACTCTCACATGCTCAAGGGGATGAACTTTGCTCATTAGCTTTCTAAAATAATGTAATAATATATTAATTTTTCTTAGAGCTGTTCTTTTCCACCACCATTTCCGAAGTAAAAATGACAACAGAAAAAGAAAAAACATTCCTATCAGACAGGATCTACTACAGATAAACTATTATTAACCTTCTTCTGGTGCACTGAAAATCTGAAAATCCATCTACACCAATAGGGTACTGGTCAGACAACTATAAGTGTTACTAAATGTACTGCTAAAAAAAAAAAAAGAAATCTCCTAACAGTATTCACTTAGATTAAACAACCATCTGGCTGTCTTCTTAATCGCCTGACCTAACTGCAAGGTGGTCATTTAGCATATGTTTCAAAGTGATATTCAGGTAGGTGAGGTCACCAAGAAAAGCATCTGTTTCATATCACAAATAATAATTAAACAATTAAAGCAGTGAGTTACCTCTGGGATTTGTGTGGAGTCCCTGGTTAAAATTCCACAAAATAAATCAAGGTATGATTACACTTAATTTTCATGCCTCTGAAGAAGCTTAATTGCTTTCTGGCTACTGTTGAATCATTCCTGTAGAATCCCTACAGACTCCTAGCCAAAACAAATCTTTTTCAATAGTCTATTGTCATAGACACGAGAAGCAATGGCTTTCTTTAGGGACTAGAAAGAAAAAAAATGTTGCATCGATACTTAAATGCCCTAATGGGAAAAATCACTTGAGAAGTTCTTTGCTTACTTCTGATAATTTCACCTATGGTGGTAATCCTGCAGTGTGGTTGGCTAAATATGCAGCGAGAAATGGCAACAAATACCTACTAAAAACATTTAACATATTAAATGTCAGATAATTGTTCTGGCAATTTAAAAAATAGTAATTGAGTCTGGGGTTTTTCATCTCTGGCTTTTTTTTTTTTTTTCGATCAGAAGGGAGATCTTTAATTTTTGCCTCAAATTGTTGTAGAATTTTTATAAAAATAGCAAAATGAATTTAATTCTGAAAAGCAAAGTAGATTGATTTTGATTTTATCTTGATTCTTTTTTTGTCCAAATGCACAACAGAGCAAGATTTAGCTAATTTTATGTAACATCTGAATGTCAACAAAAGTGCATTTTAAAATTAAAACTATGTTTCAATGGCATAATTTACCTATAACAAATAATTAGGAAAATAAAAATAAGATATGGTAGGAATTGCTATTTGGAGTAAATACTGGTTTTCATGGCTCTATGTCTTTTTACACTCTGCAGGATTTACTTCTGGGAATGGCATAGGAAAATTCACAATAGACATCTATAGTTATACTTAGTTGAAGTTGTTTCTCTAACAATCAGAAGCAAGGCACAATGTGAATCATAGGAATTCAGGGAATTCAGATTTTACTCTTGTATAAATATGGACATTTTAATATAGCATATGTTTCAGTAGTACAGGTATACTATTAAATTTTGTTGGTCTAATAAATTTTTGTTGTAGAAAAGTTCCATGAAATGTATGTGCCACAAGCACACATTTTTTTTAAAAGTTCTGAAGGATGAACTTAACTGAAATGTTTTGCTATCACTATTCTAGGAGATCAAGATTTCATTTATGTTCTTAAAATTGTCTATTTTTTAGCTTCTTTCCTGTCCTGTTTCAAATCAAATTATTCAGTCATTTTATTTGCTTTTTATATGGCAGTCTTTATCAAGCCTCTGATACAATCATCTTATTTCTGTTATTTGAATACATATATTTAAGTTCCACAATAAAACTCAGTATTCTGAAGGGGAATAGGCTATTGTTTTCTGTGTTATACATTATATAAACTGTATTCAGACCTATTTATTTATTTATTCTTCATTTTAGCTTTTATCTATTATTCGTTAATCCTTCTGCAGTTCATTTCCACCATTGCAGAGTGCAAAAATGTTTTTGCTGAGCAATATAGACAGGAACAATGATAATTCTTTCAATATATTTAAAATTTAATATATGAATGTCATTTTTTTTTCTCTCACTGGATGCTTTCTTGCATTAATGAACAGAAAACTTCACATGCCAACATTTTCCCATTTCTGCAGCTTTACCGGATCCAGTAATATCTTCTTGTTTCTACTAAATGGAAACATACCAGCCAATTTTCATTAGAGAAGTAAATTTCATGATAATTTTCTAATGATGACGCTGAATTATAGCATACACGTATTTTCATATTATGTCCGAATTTATTTGTACTCTTTCGTATCACGGAAGGGACTCCAGGTAGCTACATCACTATAGGACCCTAAGTAACCTCAAGGACTCAGTATACTATTTCCTCTGGCTGCTGGCATTTTGTTCTCTACTTTGCTAGATGGTTTTGAAACTAGAGTTCTTTGTTTTTATTATTTGCAGAAATAAACATGAGATAGAGAACAAAGAACGATTTTGGAATGATAAAAATAAATTCTTCCACCTTATTAATGGCCTTTCCAAGGATAAAATGGCATGTTTGTTTTCAGCTTTCCCACTGAGCTTGTGAATGCTTAACAAGATAAGCACAGAATTTCAGATAGCATTGCCCAAGGAAGAAAACTTCAGGTGCCAGCCATGTAATCAAACCAATTTTTTTTTTCTGTAGCTTTCCTTTTTTTGAACCATATTAATATGACCAGTGAATGAGTAATGTAAAAAGTAGGTACTCTTGAAATTGCTACTGGAGGGAGAGGAAACTGTGTCATAAATTCAGAAATTAAGATGGTTTCAAATTTGTATGTTTTCTAAAAGTTACTGTGGAAAGAATTTTTTTTTTAATGCCAGTTTTTTACATCTTAGGTGGTAGGCATATCACAAAACTAATTTATACTGAGAAGATAAAATATATCTTAAGAAGATTCATGGTTCCAGGCTACACAGAATAAAAAGGGTATATGCTATCTTCAGTCTTGAAAATCTTTACATTTCCAGGAAAAAAAAAAGATTTTATCTATTGGGAATAAAGTCAAGATTCTATCTTATCTAGGTTTTCATTTCACCTGTCATTTTTCAGACTTGTCATATTTTTCTCAACAAAAGGTACCCATCACTCCTTTGGGAATGCTGGGAAAAAGCAGAATGTGAGTCATTGGTGTTCGGACAGTGTATCCCCCTGAGTCCAAAGGCATGTGTCTTCTCATTCCATACTGCATGTGCAAGACACCAGACAATTGTTGCCATGGTTACAGTACTACTCGCTAGCTCCATTTTTCTGAATATTTTCTCCCCACGGTTTGTTGTAGCAAGTGGACCATTATTGCTGTTGGTGTTTATGTGAGAAAACAAATAGCAAACAGTATTATGTTGCTATGTAAAGTATATTGCAAGTGTGTCTACTACTTTAAAGAAAACATTTTAGTAATTCAGTGCAGTCATTTAGTCATTTAGAGCTAATTTTTCCATCTTTGGAGACATCCCACTAAATGAAGCATAAATTTCCACTCACTGTTTGTGCAGAACAAAACACAGAAGGTAGATCTCCATGAATCTTCTAGAGCCAAAAATCAATACAACACTGGATTTGGATACATTATGGTTTGAATGTGGAAAACAATTAGTTTTTTGAACTTATGTAATTTTTATTAAAGTTTATTTTATCTGGGTAGACATGGAGCAGGCTTAACCTAGACCCAACAAATCAAGCAGAAAGGTTTGGTGGATATCATCAGACCTTGTAACAATGTCAAAGATCAGAGAAATCAGTACTTCCTTATTCTAATTTGGGTGGGTAGACAGTTTTCCACACTGAGGCACGTGGCCTTGATAGAACAGCTAACAGTCCTTGAAATTGTGAGTGAAATATGCATGGACTGACTCCAGTCTTACATACCAAGAGAAGCCCCTCGATAATTTTTCCTGATATTATATCTCAGACTATGGACACACACAAGTGTTAGCATCTTAGTTAGCATTTGAAGACAAAGTCTTAAAATGTTAGCATAAACCTAAAGAACAGAACTTCTGCATCAGTAAATATGTCAAATACATGTAAATTTAAGTGGAATTGTGCAAGTGAAAAGGTGTAATTTTTGTACAAGCTGTCATATAAACCCACATTTTCTAATGTAATTTATTTAACCTAGATGTAATCCTCTTAGTTATCACTGTGGATGCTTCCCTTCTATTATTTTTGTTCTCAAGGCTGGAACAAACTAAATTCCTATGTCTATTTCTTCCTTCCTTTGGACTGAGAAGAGGAACCACTTTATTTCAGAGGCAGACTATTACATTTTAAAATACATATTTCCTTCTCTGAGTGCTTTATGCAGAAAAGCTGAGCCCGCGGGATAAGAACCAGATGGAAAAAAAGTTTGGTAAGCTGTTCCTCCCTTAGCATTCAGTAGATATTCAGACAATTTTGATGAATTTGCACAGCTATAGGGAACAACATATATTATGATGTAAATGCCATCAATATGACATATGCTTAAAGTTCTGTGTATAAATAAATAAAACATATTGAAAAGCCTGCTGCTTACCCCAGCTGTTTATTTCTCACAGTATAAATGCCAGAGGAAAAAAGAAAAAAATCCAAAACCAAACCAAACCAAACAAACCGCAACTTGTTTTTGCAGTGTTTTCATATTGAGTTTTGAGTCATAAAGCAATTAGTAATCTTAAATCAAGATTCCTAGCTGCATTCAGGGCAAGTCCTATGAGTGAATTTCTGCATTTTTGTTGAAAAAATGTGGAACGTTTTACATTAAGCTGACAGAAAACTATATCCTCTTTGAAGATTGCAACCTGACTGAAAGAAAATATATTTTGCCTGGATCTTTTAAGGAACTCTTGATAATTCATGGGTCAATACATACAGGTATTCAATACCTTATTGGGGCCAAGGCAAAAAACTTTAAGTGACATCCAGGAGCTCTCCATCAGTTCTCAAAGATCAATTTACTTTACTAGCGATTCAGTGTCCAAAAGGAAAAAAAAGAAAAAAAGAAAAAGATCAACTGAAGTAGGAAACAGGGAATTGCTAAAAAACAAGGTAGTTGAGGACCAGCAACCTCAGAGTCTTCACTGCAGCACCAGGAGACTGGTAAAAGCAGTGGCTTGCCTTGACATTCAGCTTGCATTTCACTGCGAGTGACCAGAGAAAAGGAAATAACCTGTTCTGTGATCAATGTTTTATGGTGAAGCATTCAATGTGATTTTGTGTTTTCATAAGTGTAACTGTTTACTGAAAGAGAAAGGTGTTAAAAAGATAAAACAGTAGAAAATCTAGATATCTAGAAAAAAAGTTCTACTTCACCATAGAATTCCAACTTACTATGCTGCATGTTATACAGTTCTGTTTACTTCTAAAAAAAAGTATCTTTATTTTCACAGGGATTAAAGAACCAGAGTTATTTTGGAGAACTGAATTGATGCCTGACTTAATTCCACAAGCAAATTTCCGCTTGCAATGAACCAGGGTCCTTCTAGGTGAAAATATGCAGAGCTTAGCTTTTGTGATTTTTGGTAATGCATCCAAATCACACAATTAAGAAAAAATATAAACTAACTGTATACTATTTATACTATTTTCCAAAGAGTTTGATATTTAATTTCCTCTGTTTCACTGCCAGAGATGTCCAGCATATGTCTTATTCACACAAATAGGAGTAGATCTATGTTTGCAATAGACAATGAAAATCTCAACAAATTCTTAATTCCCAATCTATGATTATTAGTTTTACTCTCTGAATAACCTGGATGAACAAATTTAGATCCCACTTCTGTGAAAACATGTAACTTAAAAGGTTTGGCTAGGTTTTGAAACTTTTGCAACTATGGAAACTCCTAGTCATAACTATTCCCCTGAAAAATTGCCTTTAAAATTAAACTAAAAAGGATAGAACAAAAATATGTCCGAGACAGTAAGTTTTTCAGTGGTTGCTGCTAAAATTCCAGTGTCAGAGTGGTGGTTCTTAATGCCTTTTAATAACACATTCATCATAGGTAATAATGCAGCAGAGTTGAAGGGTAAGTCATGGCTTACCTCTTCTTGGGGCTGTGTGCATTCACTTACAATTAGTAAGCACCAATCTTTACATTTCAAAAAAAATTTAATATAAAGTGAAGATCATACTTTCATTATTGCAAGCTTTCTTCAAGGAATTAATATCTTTTTCCATATTTGATGTATTTCAGAAAACATTAAATGGAGCATTTAAAAGTTCCATTTTATAAAGGGGCTACAGTTTTCTTTGCTATTCTTGATAGATTTTATTATTCATTGGCTTGCTATCATCTGATCTCAAAACAGAGCCATAGGACTGTGTGCATAATGCAAAAAGAGAATTAATTTTTATTAAAAATTTAATTTGCATTTACATCTCCAGAGCAAACATTAATCTAGGCAATAGGCCAGTTGACATGTGGAAGGTACATTTCATGCTTGCTTCATGAAACATGACATTGGGAAAACTGGTTTGGGTTTTTGTTTTTGCTATTAAAGTCAGAATACACACACTGAAGAGATTTTTATCTTGTAAATTACCCATATTGAAAGGGTTTTCTTTCATCCTCATCAGTTTCTTATTTTTCTGACACTGCTCCTTTCCTGCAAACTGTGTATTTGAAATTTAAGAAGCAGATGAAAAAGTTCTAGTCCTTCTATTTTGAAATGCAGTTACTCTAACTTATAACCTCACAATTAGGAAAATCATTATTTTAATTTCCTAATCTTTCAAGGAATTTGAGCTCCATATAGATTTTCTTGAGAAAATTGTGAGTTCTTTCTATCAAAATTGAGGCTTCAACTTTTTTCAGCGAAGGGGAGAGAGCACGCTGCCCAGAATCTGGGAGTTAATGCCTAATTTCTTCATGGCTGATTGCCTTCAGAAAAAGACTTGAAGTGACTGACCCTTTTTCTCCCAGAAAAATACTACATTAGTATCTCTTCATTGCAACCAGATACATGTGCCTAGAGCTACCTTGATCACTTTGTTTAAGTTTTCTATTTCTTCTTTGATCATCTTTACTTTATAGTGATATACTCATTAGTACTATACTGCTGAGATGGTTAGGGGAATGGAGCATGTGATAGATGAGGAGAGGAAAAGGGAAATGGATTTGTTTAGTGCAGAGGTGATGTGACTAAGCAGGAGAGAATTGGCTTGCTACAATCAGCTAACCCTAATGAGCTGCCATAAAGAAGAAAGCAACAGACTTCAGATATTAGTTGTAAATGACAAATTGCAAATAGATACAGGTACTGGATTTGCATGGTGGGTTTTGGTGATGAGGGGAATACAGGGGTGTCTTCTGTGGGGGACTGCCTGAGGCTGCCCCTGTGTACAATGGAGGCAATGCCAGTGACTCCAGGTTGGACTTGCCACCGTCTGAGGTCGAATCAATCATTGTCAGTGGTGGTGCCTCTGTGATGCACATGTAAGAAGGGAAGACAAATCTCTGCAATAAACTGCATCTGGAGAGAGAAGTGTGCGAGAGAAAAAGCTCTACAGGCACCAAAAGAAGTGCAGAAGGAGGAAGAAGAACTGCTTCAGGCACCACAGCGCAGATTCCCCTGCAGCCTGTGGTGCAGATCATGGCAAGGCAGCTATGCCCCTGCAGCCTGCCCCTACAGGTCTGTGGTGGAGCAGAGATCCACTATGGACGGCCATGGATGTCCCCACATTGGAGGAAGTGAACCTGGAGGCCCACGAGTGTACCAGGGGAAGGTCAATGACCATGCTCTGGAAGAACACACCATAGGCTCCGGGCATTCCTTCCAATTTAGAGTGAAGAAAGGGGCTTCCACCATGGTGCTCTGCATCACTATGTTAATTTACCTGAGTGCTGTTTTCCCCATTGGCTCATTGGCCTTACCCCTTTTACCCCCGATATGTTCATATTCTAAAGAGTTCTCCATTCCCTGCTTTTCCATTGGTTTTTGTATCCCCACCTTTTCACCCTGGTATTTCCTACTGGTTCCTACCCTGCATATCGCCCCAGTGCCCTCAGATCATTGGTTTCCTGATGCTCTTCTCTGCCCACTCGTGTCCCATACTTAAACCTAGACCCTCCTGTATCACTTGTGTTCTGTCCCTGGACCCCTTCGGTGTTGGCCCTATTGAACCACATCAGAACCCCAAACAGAAGACCCTTCTTGTCTTTTGACCGCCTGCTACCGGGCTGTCTGTGGTGCCAGTGGAGACTGAGTGATTGGACGTGAACCTGCCTGAACGCCTTCAATTAGCAGATGCTTTCAGGAAGGTGGTGGCAACTCACCACCTACCTGTGCCACTACAAGTGGATGCCTGAAGGGGACTGTGACCCTATGGCAAGCCTGTGCTGGAGCAGGCTCCTGGCAAGACCTGTGGCCCCTTAGAGAGAGGAACCCATGTTGGAGCAGGTTTCCTGGCAGGCCTTGTGACCCTGCAGGGGCCTCACACTGAAGCAGGCTGATCCTGAAGGACTGCACATCATGAAAGGGTCCCACACTGGAGCAATTTGTGATGACCTCTTGCCCATGGGAAGGACCAATGCTGGGGAAGTCCATGACGGGGTTGTCTCCAATGGAAGGAACCCCATGCTGGAGCAGGGGAAGATTGAGTGTTCTCCCCGTGAAGAGGAAGGAGCAGTAGAGATATTGTGCAATGAACTGATCACAACCCCCTTTCCCATCTCACTGCACCTCTCAGAGAAAGAAAGGAAATAATTAGGAATAAAGTTGAGGCTGGGATGAAGGAGGAAGATTTGGTTGTAGTTCTCATTGTCCTACTTTGGTTTGATTGGCAATAACTTAATATTTTTTTCCTAATTCAAAGACTCATAGAATCATTCATGTTGGAAAGGACCTTTAAGATCCTAAAGTCTAATTGTTAATCCAGCCCTGTCAAGTCCATCACTAAGCCACGTCCCTAAGGGACCCATCTAAATGGTTTTTTTTGATATCTTCAGGGATGGTGGCTCCACCACTTCCCCAGGTATTGTTTTCAAATGCTAGACAACACCTTTGGTTATTATCCTTCCTAATATTAAATCTAAACCTCCTCTGGCACAACTTGAGGACATTTCCTCTTATTCCAACACTTGTTACTAGAAAGATGTGATGGACATGCATCTCTCTGCAAACTCACTTCAGGTAGTTTCAGAGAGTGAGTCTGTTTTGCCTGTGATAGCAACTGCTAAGGGGTCTCTCCTTGCCCTTATCTTGACCCATGAGCCTATCATTATAGTTTTCTCCCCTGTCCAGTTGATCACAGCAGCTTTCTTAAGCACCTAGTATCCCGTCAGGGTCAAGAAGCCAAGCCGCCACAACAAGCTGAAAAATAGGCACCATGAAAGTAGTTAAGGACTGGTGCAAGAACATGAGAAAGACCATGAAATCTCAGTCCTTGAAGCCTTTTGTATTTCAGCTGAGGAGAGTCTTCAAAAATCAAAGCTAACTATGAAGTTATCACTGCTTTGAACAGAGCATAGATTAGGTGGTCCAGAGGTAGCTTCTGACACAGTTTATGCTATGATGTGTTATTTGAAGGAATTCAAAATTCTTTTTTGCAGAATTCATCACAGATTGGATTTCTGAGCATTTGCCATCATGCCAGCATATAACAATCCTGGCAATCTTCTGTGATAAATANATATAAAATCAAATAAGCCTTCTTTACAAAGAAAAATATATTCTATTTATTTTGTATTGAATGGCCAGCAGGGACATTCCTTTGCAGAATGGAATTTCAATGTTTCTGTAAATAAAGGAAAAAAGAGCCACATTCCAGCATGGATGTCAGTGAGGGTGACTGCTACATGGCTTTTTAATGTGTAGTTTAAGGCTTTAGAAGCAGCTCACTATGCAGACTCATGAACCCTTGTTCTGGTAGAAGGAGGGAAACAAAAAGAAGAGGCAGAGTTTGCCTCTTTGGGTAGCAGTGCAACTTTATACAAGATAAAAATAGGCTGTAGTCATGGCTTACTTACAAGCTCTAACAACTTGAGGACATTTCCTCTTATTCCAGCACTTGTTACTAGAAAGATGTGATGGACATGCATCTCCCTGCAAACTCACTTCAGGTAGTTTCAGAAAGTGAGTCTGTTTTGCCTGTGATAGCAACTGCCAAGGGGTCTCTCCTTGCCCTTATCTTGACCCATGATCCTATCATTATAGTTTTCTCCCCTGTCCAGTTGATCACAGCAGCTTTCTNTATATATATATATATATATATAAAATCAAATAAGCCTTCTTTACAAAGAAAAATATATTCTATTTATTTTGTATTGAATGGCCAGCAGGGACATTCCTTTGCAGAATGGAATTTCAATGTTTCTGAAAATAAAGGAAAAAAGAGCCACATTCCAGCATGGATGTCAGTGAGGGTGACGGCTACATGGCTTTTTAAAGTGTAGTTTAAGGCTTTAGAAGCAGCTCACTATGCAGACTCATGAACCCTTGTTCTGGTAGAAGGAGGGAAACAAAAAGAAGAGGCAGAGTTTGCCTCTTTGGGTAGCAGTGCAACTTTATACAAGATAAAAATAGGCTGTAGTCATGGCTTACTTACAAGCTCTAGTGATGCTTCATATTTGAAGTCTCAGAGCAGCTTGTATTATTTTCTCTCAAATGATGATTGAAAATAATGTATTTCTTCCAAAACCAATCTATGTCATATAAGGGTGATGCCAGTTGCATTCAAATGAGTTGGATCGCCCTATTAAAAGTTTCTACCACTTGGGACCACACATGAGCTATATTAAATTCAGGATCAAAGTTGGGATAGGTTCATATTTAAGAGATTACAATTACAATCCTTTCCTTCCTGCCTTCTTGATCTTATAGGTATCAATTTTTATTCATGTCAGCCTACAACTAAAGCCTTACAGGCTAAAACCCATGGTGGATTCTGCCAGCGTGTCTCCTGAAAAGGTGAAAAGACAGTGAGTACTTTGATATCTCAGATGAGACATGTCAAGTTCTCCTAGCTACTTATAAACATTTGCATGTTTCTTGTATCTGTTTTACAAGCAGCTACCATGCATTTTGTCTATAGAAAATGTCAATTGATGACAATGTTTTAATGCTTTTCTACTGAGGGAGAAATGTTTAGAGATACAGAAATCCCAAACTAGGTATTTAAAGAGAGAATAATAAAATGCTAGCCTTATTTAGAGAAGAATGAGCAGCACAGGATGTTTTCTTTTAGAAATCTTTGACAAATGCCTTGTAACCATAGAAATGATTTTGGAGGCAGCAGGAGTAGCTAAAATGGATTAAATTAATGTGCCAGGCTCACTTTCTCTCAGCATGTTTCACTGTAATTTATTACACTATAGCCAAACTTAAATCTCTAATATCAGTAAAGATAGAAGAAAATTAATATTTAATAAACTCTTTTGTTCAGTTGCAATAAATTAATATATTGGAATAAGCTATAATTTACAATAAGCATTTAAAGAATTTTTTCTACCTGGAACACTTTTTTGTGAAACCTATAAGCATGAAAATAATAAGAAAAAAATTTAACAGATCAGAAAACAATAATTAACTAATTATGCAAACTTGTATTCATTATTTACTTATAAGCATTCAGTAATATATTTGATTTGAAAAGCAGATGTCCTCTGACAAATAATTCAAACTTAATCTTGCAGCTGTACAGGGTCTTTAAATAGGTTGGTTTTAGAAGAAACAAATCCCCAAACCAATACCTATTTTTTTTCACTCTAATGGGCAAGAATTAGTCAATAAAAACCTGTAATTGTGATTAATGCCTATAGATGGGCAAAAATCTATGATTCCAGAGAATACAGAAGATATTGTTTGGAGGTAGTCTTAATAGAATAAATTCATGTGTCCCATGCTATAATTATAGCTGGAATAATCAATAAAAGAAATCATTTTGACAGGGTAGATCTAGTGTCCAATAATAAAAGGAAAATTGGAACACAATGTTGGAAAACCTGAGTAGCTGATAAACGTAAAAAGGAATTCCAGCAACAGGTGTATTACCAGGAACATGGTATAAACAGAGGAAAGAAAGCAACTTAATTCTAGACAAAAATCAGGTTGATACTTTTACTTCTCAGAAGACTATTTCTTATAGTCTGCTTTACATTCTTCTCAGTAATTACACATCAATTTCAGGTTTTTTGTTTCTAGGAGATACTGTTTTCTTTTTGATTTGTCAGTGTAATATCAAGGGAATAATACGACAGACAGGAGCAAGCAGATGAACAACAACCAGCTTTGCCAGGTTTCTTAAATTTCTTACCCTTTTTGTTTTTTTAACAATGTCCACTAACCCCTTCCTCATACATCTCAGGTTCACATTACATGAGAATTCTAACACTTTTGAAAGATATAGAAGGAATTTACTTGTAACTATTCTACTTTCACACAATTATGTATAGACAAGCAAAGATTTTTACTAAGAGCTGTCCACTGAGAAATAGTGAAACAATATTCAGGTGATTAAAAAAATACTACCTATAAAAGCTGCCACTATTTCACTAAATTAGCAGTTGTACCTGTTTAATTTTTAATGAAATCACTCTGGTTTATTTCCCAAAGCATTTCCATTTTACTATTTAATTACAACTTCTTTTTTCTTTTTTCCTAGAAATATCTCTTTAGCATAGCTCAAAATTTTGATTTTTCTTTCTATTCTGTTGAAAAATAAAAAATGAAATGTTAATTTACTAATTTGATTTGCTTTACCTATTTTTGAAAAATAAGGAATTATTTATATCATGTACCACATATGCCTTGTAAAATTGTAGAAAAGGTCATCTCCATGGTGGAAACATTTTACTGCATGTAGAATCCTCATGTGTGAATTCTCTGGAGACATGTTCTATTCTCTGTTCTTTGTTCTTCAAGTATATTTAGTCTACCTCTAGATCAGGACATCCAGAATACCTTTTCCCTGGCTAACCTGGGAAAAGGTCTTTCCCTGGCACATTGGTTTGCCCTGTTGTAATATGCTGTGTCCTAGGTAATGAGGGAAGCAGCCATGCCTAAAGAAATTGCACGCTTGATCCAAGAACAGAACACTTAGTGCAGTCAATCAGAATAAAACTATCCATACAGAGTGAAGAGAAACTAGCTTTTTTATTAAGCGCATCAAACACAGGTTTGAAGAATTTGCAGCATTGTTCATGAGAGCTATTTTTAAAACAACACATGATTTAGAGTCACTGAAAAGTAACTATGGTTCAGAAAAGTTAGCAATTTTAATTGAATATATTCAACTGACCTTCAGTGAGGTCACATAAAGAAAAAAAAATTCAACTAAATAAGGATAATATTCCCTTAAGGAAGGCAGAAAATATTCCAGATAAAAGTTGAAGAAAATAGTAGCATTTTTGTGATGGGAAGAGGATGTGCTTTAGAAGTCACCAGAGACATGGAATTTTGCGATACATTGTTTCAGGAATTAGATGAATAAAGGCCTGAGATTCTGAAGAAAAAAATATTTTACTATAGAGATGCTAATTCTGTTTGATTGAACAGATTACAAGTTAGGGAACCTTTTCATTCTTTACACTGCTACTTAAATATTTTATAATATAAAATTCTAAGATGCCATCAAGAAGAGGACTCCATTTCTTTGAATGGGCAAATAAGTTGTTGAAAATATTGGAATTCAGCTTGAGACTTTTTTGGTTCTGGTAGTAGACCTAAACAATCAATATTATAACCAGTCAAAAGCCAGAGTATATAAAGAGGATATAAAATGTCAAAGAAATTAAAAACTACGTTATGTAACATAGGCATGAAATACAATAGTCCTAACATTATGGGAAATTAAATGAAGGGAAAGAGGGGAAGAGGTGACAATAAGTCTTAAGCTCCTGCTTAAGGTTCCTACACTGTTGTTTTAGAAAAGAATATGCTCCACTTATAGAAGGTAATTGAATACCTGGGGAAAGCAAAGTGGAATTATTGATGCATACAGCTTAAGAACATGGAATAATCCTGCAGACACCTTGCCTTTTTGATGCTGCTGCAACCAACTCTCCATTCAGACTGCAGATAACGCTATCAATAAAAATCTCACTGAATAATTCTTGCAGGATGTTTTGGGGAAAAAAGAGCCAGCTACAGAGAAATAAGCACATATGGGTACATCCCATGGACTCATCTGTGAGCAGCGACCATACTTACCTAAATATATGACCTTCTACCTGAAATCAAAAGCATGGCAAATCAGAAAGTAGATATTGACAAGATTTTAGTAAATGAAACACAAATACCTACGTGTGTAGCATATCTGGTACTGCCTATTTTAAGTGGCAAACACTGAAAAAATTATACAATCCAGCACAGTGAAAAATCATTAGATTCCTCTCTGTGGATTTCTTACGGAAGTTCAAAAATAACAGGTTTGAAATTCATGAACAAAGTTTCTTTATTCTTCCCCATCATTCTGTTTTTCTGTCAGCAAGTGAAATTCTAATAAAATTTAATGAGATGTTCATTGTTCATGACAAATATTGGTTACATATAAGAAATAGAAGAGATACAGAAGAAAGAAGAGAGGTATTTACTCACATTCACTATAGCTAAAGTCTAATTTAGTTTTTAATAAGCTGATATAGCTGCTTGTAAGCAGTATTGTTGAGGAAAAAAGTTCCTTCAACTTCATTATTTCAGATAGGGACTACTTTGTGCCTATGGTCTGTAAGAATGGCAGTCACTCTAGAATTTCAGAAGTTGCTTGAGAACATAATGGAAAATTGCAGGGCTAACTATGCAAGAGACCAAACTACCACTGTTGAAGAACAGTGGGTATGCATTAAGCTGTCTTTCAGAATGATCCTGCTCAGTTCCATGTATTATTCTTGCAATACCATGTGTCTTTATTGGTGCCATTTGTCCTTAGTGCAAAAGGTAAGACAAAGTTTCGAGAGAAATATTTTCCAAAGATTTGAAGTATTGACTAAAAACTGCTGCAATTTAGATTTATGAAAGGGCTTATAAGGTGTGAGTTGAGTAGCAGTACTTTGTACAAAGACTCCTTTTGATTTAGACAGGTCTGTTGTATGTATTTAAAAGATTGGAATTAAAAAAAATCAAATTTAAAAATCCTGTGGGAAATAGAGTTGCATGCAGAGAAGAACCCCTGTAGTACAAATTAAATCGACTCCCATTATACAAATAAAGTAGATAATTTAGAAATTTGTATCTGCACGAGATTGCAAGGAGTTAATTAAAGGTCTAAAACTGAGGAAAATAGAGATAATTTACTATGCTGAGAAAATTATGTTCTAATTTAGCAAATAAACCCCAAAATAATAGGGGACAGACTTTTCTTTGTACTCCTTGAACAGTGCTGTTCTATTAATTTGTATGTCCTTCAAAGGGAGATTTTTTTTTTTTTGTGGTTGCTTGTCAAAGTAAAGCATTAAATATTCAAATAAGAAATAAAGAAGAGAAGAGAAAACCAGGAAAATGCTATGTAACAAAATAAACCCAAGGTCCTGGAGTGGTGACTGATTATTGAGAAGTATTTAAGCTGTAAATGTTCAGAGATTCACTAATTTTGGTTTCAAGGGAGACTGTTTCTTGAGGTAGGATGAACAAATTAGATCCAAACACTTCATCTTTTGCCTACATAAAATGGTGGATTTCATTTACACCTTTACACTAACCAAAAGAATTGAAAAGCAACATAATAAAAGCTGGACTGACAACTTGAGAAGGAAATTGTCACTGCTTCTGTAAAAATTGGAACTGAGAAGAGTCTGATTTCTCCTTTCACATTTATTTGTAGGGGTGGTGACAAGCTGGGTTTTTTGGTGTGGCATTTCTGCCAGCTGATAAGATTGCAGGTGTTAGAGTTTGTCGTTACTAGCGATTGCAGTCAGGTGCTGGCAGCATTTAGATGTGTATTGAGAAGGCACAGGTCATAACCTCATCCTGTCAGTCATTGACCTGCACTTGCAGGAGGTGTTCAGAAAACAGGGATCTGTTATTAGTGATGAGTGCCTTATTGTTTAGGCAGTGCTTTGTAGCATCAAAGAGTGCGAGGGAGGGGGGAAGACTCTCACTGTTTCTGGTGCTAGAAGGTTTAGAATGTTAATACTTATGCATTTCGAAAAGTTCATAGTTCTCAGAGGAATTTCAAGAAAAAATGATAAAAATTTCAGTGGACTGAAAGCAAGGGTTTGTGTTCTTATAAAGAGATAAAGGCCATAAATGTTCGGCTATCTCTTTCAGTCAATCAGACCGACTCATCATTGTTTACCAGAGAACAAAAGTAAAATATAAGCCTGAAGAACACTTTCCTCCTTGCAAAATTACTGAAAAATTAGCGTACTGGATAAAACACTTGAAATCAATGAAAAAATACTGTTTACCATGATTGAAACTGCCTTTGAGAATGCTTTTGATTCACCATCTCTCCTTAACCTGAGTGAATACTTCATGGTCCACTAGATTACGTGGAAGTCTTTATGATTCAAAATGCCTTTTACTGCCTTTGGAGGATGAAGATTTTTAAAGTTAGCATATGCCATTATTTATCTCTGTGTAAACCTTAGTTTATAGTCAGCTTTATTTTCATGTGGTCAGAGTTAAATAAAGTTAAGATGCTTTGGCTGTGTCTAGTGGAAAGTGGAGAGCAGGAGAAGGGAAGAAAGGACTGTGAGATCCCAGCTTGCTACAGGTTGGAACACAGATGGACTGTCCAATACCTGGAATCAGAGCTCTGAAGTATTCTTGGGTTCCTTCTTTTTCTATTAAATGTTAAGATACTGATTTAACATTCTTTAAAAATTTTGAGAGTACTTTTAGAACATTTGTGACAAACAGTCTGACTGTCTTTACAGTTTTTAAATATGGTTTTTATGTATTCTGTAAATGATCAAAGAATTCTTTAAAACTGATAGAAAACAGTACAGGGTTTCTTATGGAAAATTGCTTCTTAAACCACATAGTGAATATTTTCTCATCAAGAACAGTTTCCATAAACCAAAAAATGTAAAACTTCAGTATTTTGACATATCTAGGTGATGATCTGCAACTAAATTTGAGTGGCAAACATGAATACTACTCTTCATTTTGAAGAGTAAATAATTTTCTTTTTAATGAAGAGGAAATGAATAAAAACAAAGAAAAAAGACATTTCTGTTACAGTGGTGATCGCTGGAAGGTACAGGCTGTTTTCTATAAACTCTAAGCAGAAATGTGAAAGTGGCTGTAAATGCTGCTTTTTGAACTCAGCTGTCTCCAGCTTCTCCTGAAAGTAAGGTTTCCACCTTCACACAATATTGACATAAAAAATAAATGAGATATTATATATACATACTTATTTGTATACATATAATCCTAGTTTATCTTAAATAAATTCTCTTTCTCTTACAGTAAATTACAGATCAAATTGAAAATAGTCTCCATATTCCTTCTACTGTGAAGTTAACTCTGAATAGGAAAAAAAAAAGAAAATACTCCTCTGTAATATTCCAGTCTTTCTGAATTAACCATGAGATGTAAACAGAATAAATCAGCTCTTATCTTACAAAAATGTAGCTCTTCTAAAGCTCTATGACATTAAAAATGTATGGTTTTGTTAATTTTAAAGAAAATAATCTTTTGGTTTTGTTTTCCTTCCTGGTACTCATAATAATTACACATTTTCTGACTCCTTAGCTGAGATGATCAATTATTCTATAAATTCTAGAACTTTACTGTCTTGGAACAGATAATCAAATGTCCATCTCAGAGAGGAGAACTATCCCAAACACCAGAGTTAGCTCTCCAGGGAAAATTTGGCAGTTGGAAGGTTAGCTTGGCTCCAAGATGGAGTTGGAAGCTGAAATTTTAAGATATATTCTAAAAAGAAAACAAAAACATTAAAATAAATGCTTTACACATATAAAATATGAATG
>VXBC01003609.1:0-33532 GCA_013399945.1 Ploceus nigricollis | reverse complement strand
GAATGCTTATATAAAATATGAATATAATTTAATAAATGTATTATAACAAGAAGTTAATTTGATGCCAGAAATGAAACTATACAACCTTATTAAACACATGAAAAGAACAACGGCACAATATGTTAAGAAACCTTCTTCAGTGGAAAACAGAGTAGAAATTGAGTCCCCAGTGAAAATTTGTTTAACTTTTTTGTACAATCTTATTTTCAAATGGTCCCTTTCTGCAAGAGGAAAAGTAAGCCTTCTTTTCTGGTTATACCTTTGGCTTCTGACCCAGCATTTCCTCAGAAGCCAGTCCCAGTGGGCAGCCTGCTCTTCCCCTTAAGCAGTAATTGACACTGCAGATTACCCCAATAAGCTATGAAAAGCAACCTCTCCAGCCCTGCTTCATTTCAACAACCTACTGAAGACATTTTCTGCAAGTGAACAATAAAGATAGGAATTTTTTTTTCCCTAGAGTGTTCCCTTTTAGAGCCTCCAAGGTCCCAACTGGGCAACTCCCCTCCCCCCAAGCATGACACCAATTTATATTACAGTTTGAACTCTCCCTGGTAGATATCCTCTTCAGGGTAAGAAGAAGAGAGAATTTACCAGCATTAAAAAAATAATAATTAAAAAAAAAAAAAAACTGATGAAGCTTGCTTTTATTTCTGAAATAAAGAGAATTGTTTTTGTTTTGTAAGAGTGTAGATTGTAAGAGCAGATTTTTCACAAAACCCACCAAGACAGTGTCTCTGAATGAGGGGAGTGGCAAAATAAATCTGACCAGACTTTCTCTTCGCTGAAAGAAAGAAGAAACCTACACTTTTATCTACATTAGGCTCATGTTTTCAAAGGGATATTCAGGGATTTAGTTGGAGAACTTCCATTAACATCATTGGGAACTGAGAGACTTTTTCTTTCTGTTTTGAAAGCAGACATCTCTGTGGTATAGGCACAGACACTTAGATAAATAGTCTCTCCCTCCTTCTCACTTGCTCTCTTTTTATTATAATAATGATTGCTAAACAAACAGACTTTTGATTATGATCAGCAAGGAAAATTTAGCTGGTCCCTTCAGGCAGTGAAAAATAGCATACAATGTTAATTAGGGTCAGAGTGCCCAGCTTTCACAATAGTAATTATTAAAAAGATGTTATAAAAAACTACCTCTTGAATTTATATTCTGCTAAAATTTACTGTAAAAGAAAATATAATAATTAAAAATGGAACAGTGCAAAAAGCAGAAATTAAAATATTTTAAGTATTCTTTCTACACAGATGAAAGCTCCTTTTATATTGCAAATATCTCTTAATTAAAAATCAGCATTTAATACTTATGTTAGATGAAGATTTTACTGGTATTTGCCTAGGGATAATTAACACTAGCCTAAAAATGGATTTCTTTTTAGTCCGACTAACAACAACATCATCTGTCTCAAGCATATAGATGTAAGATTAAAATTTTGTTTGTCCCTCAGATGTACAATATACATTTCTTTATTCCTGAGTATTTTGAGGGTTTACAAAAAGGGGTTTTTAAAGGCAACAAACAACTAACTGATGATATTTCTTCACAGCGATCCTAGTCAATTAGGTCATTGTGACTTGGAGAGCAGCAAACAGCTGGGATAATTCCACTTTTCTTGCAAGTGAATGATGAGCTGAGGGAAGAGGCAAGGAATCAACTCATCATTGGTATCTGCCAGGGGCTGCTTTGTTCCTGGTGACATAAGGTCTCATAAGCAGCAAGAGCTTGCGACAACACTTCATGCTGCATATAAAATACCTGCCATGATGGAAATCTGGATGTCAGAATGTGCTGGGCTATTCCAGTAGCTGGCAAGGACCTACAATACCAAGATACAACAGTCTAGATAAAAGATTAAAAAGTAGAATTGTCATATATAGATTATTTATGTATACAATGAGCTCTTACAAAAATTAAAAATGACATAATGGATTAATTTATTTCCCTTTCTGACAAAGGAAGAACTGATTAACAAGGCCATAGAAAAAAATATGAGCTAAATAAGAAATTGGAATTGCAGCTGTACTTCTGCAAAACGATCTCAGAGCATTTCTGAGTTCCTATTTTTAATGACATGAGGGATAGTTTCAAAAATGTAACCAGTGTAGAATACAAAGAACAAAACCAAAAATGCTTTAAAGAACAATTTTCACAGAAATACTCTTTCATAGATTTCTCACTAAAAGACATCTACCATGTACTAAAATATGACACTGAACTTTGTTACATTTTCCAGCATAACCGATCATCTTTTTCTGAATTAAATAATTCTATATGACAAAAATAGCCAAGCAAAAAGATAATAAGCACTGAAGAGAGTGAATACTTCAAAAGCTAGAGAGAAAATTATCTCATAAAAGTCAAATCATGTGACAGGTGTAAATCATTTTCTATCATCAACCTGGGGTTTAATTTCAAAAGTATTTATGGCCATCCAGAGATTCAATTGTAAAGTTGAAACATTTAATCACATGCTTGAGCTGGGATTTTTACTACACAAAATGCATTGACTAGTTTCAATTAACATTTAGTTCAGCCATTTAATCTTAATCCCACAAGGGTATCAAAGCTCCTTTAAACAGACAAGCAAACAAACAAACAAACAAGAGCACATATAAAAATGTTGAATCCTAAGAATAAGACTTGTCAGCATTTTTCAAATTTAAAATTCAAATTTTTCATTTGAAGTGTGTATTTGGGGAAGGGTTTATAGCTCTTTCTGATTAGAAAATTGGAAAACTCTTACTTATTCCCACTTTTTCCAAGTAATATATTCTTTCACAAGAGACTTTAAGGACTTTGGCATCATTTCAAAGAAAAGAGTGAATGTGCCCTTGAAAACCTTAAATCAAATTCTGTTGAAAGAGGAAGGCAGAAAGGCAAGTTCAAAAGAAAGGGGAATTCAGAAAATTTGGTAACTTTTCAAAATATTCAAAGGAAACATAAAGGTTTGCTATGAAATAAAAAAAAAATTATCCAGAGTAGACATTTTTTACGTATTAGTTTAACTTCCAGAAGGCTTAATATATTTGATTCTGGTTAGCTCAAACCCTGCTCAAGCTCACAGCATTTTCATTTTGTGTAGGAAAACCATGGAAGCCTTCCCTAAATTAGGTTGAATCCTGAACATAATTGATAAAAAAATAAAAATCAGTTTGAAAATATTAGCTTCTGCTTCTCTAGCTCTTTACTTCTGTTGTTTACTTAAAGCTTGAGAGTCTAGTCTCTGTCAGGAAAAATCCTTCCTCCAGTCCTCTGTCAAATGAGAGAAGCAAGTGTGTCATGACATGTCCATAAATATGCAGTGAGCTGCATGAAACAACCAGAGGATCTGCAGAGAGAAGAAGGTTGTGTTACAGGTATGGAAATCTTCCTAAGTTTTACCTATTTATTTACTGTGAGCATTGAGGAACAGGATTTTCTCTAGTTCAAGAAAAAAATGGTGAGTTGAAAATTCTCATAAATTTGGTAAGATTTTTATGACATTCGTGTAACTAAGAGACCTCTCATTTTATTTTGTTTCTATAGAGAACTGTAATCTATCTCACCACGTCTACTTGGCTATAAAATGTTTGTTCAAAACAAAAAGTCACAAGCAGTATTTTGAAGACCTATATTCTGCTGGTAATTCTGTCATCAGATAGTTGCAAATTATTTGAACGACTCCTTACTTACTACCTTAGAAATGCCAGTAGAAACACTATAATGGAGCAGGGTGATTATTTTTAATTCGGTATGATGGGTTTGGTGGCAAAAGATCCAGATATCGCAAAGAATATTCTAGAAAACAGAATTAGATTGTCACCTCACTCTACCTCACTCTAAATTAAAGGGTAGATAAATTTTATTCTAGAAAGCTAAGCTTTAGAGTCCATTGTTGGCATTGATCTAGAATGTACAGTAATGCATATGAGAAAAAAAGAGGGAAATTAAATTGTGGTTCCACAGCTCTTTCATTAACTATAAAGGAAGGAAACAGAAGGTCATATTCCCACTTTGAGTTGGTGTGGCCTTGTTTTGAGTACTGTGTATTGTTTTGGACACCACCATATAAGAAAGATATAAAGCTATTGCAAAGAGTCCAAAGGAGGGCTACAAAGATGGTGGAGGGTCTGGAGGGGAATCTATGTCAGGCATGGCTGAGGTCACTGAGGTCTGTTCAGCCTGGAGGAGACTGAGGGAAGACCTCATTGCAGTCTTCAACTTCCTCATGAGGGGAAGAGAAGGGGCAGGCACTGACCTCTACTCTGTGGTGACCAGTGATAGGACCTGAGGGAATGGCCTGAAATTGTATCAGGGGAGATTTAGGTTGGATACTAGAAAGAGGGATTTCCCACTGAGTGGGAACTTGAACAAGGCACTGAACAGGATCTCCAGGGAAGTGATCAAATTACCAAGCCTGACAAGAGTATGGACAACTTTGTCAGGCACATGGTGTGATTCTTGGGACTATGTCGTGCAGGGCAAGGAGTTGAACTTCAATGACTCTGTGAGGCCTTCCAACTTGGAATATTCTATGATTATTTGGAATGTTTGTGTGTTCTGATACCTTCTTTTGTACATTCATTCTTGATATTACTAATTTGAGTGCAGCATTTTCTATTTCTTTATCAAAATCATCTGTGTTAAAAAAAAATCAATATCTTTACAGTTCAGTGGCATGCAAATTAGCATGCATGGGTGCAATTTGTGTTGTTACATATGGAAAATGAAACTAATATTTACAAACATCTGAGCTGACCCCAGAGACAATGGGCTACAACACTCTTAAAAGAAATTTTCCACCACATGCTTAAAAGCTTTTGAGAGATCATCTGCAAAATTCATGGGCAAATCTTTAAAATTCTTTGGTCAAAAACAGCTCTTGACCATGCTAGGAACCCCACAGAGGCCTGGATGTACAGATCACCCTGATTCCTCAAGTGATGCATTTTGAAATATGTGTACCTTTCGTTCTAGAGCAAGAAAGATTTATATACCTATTTATGACTCTCAGTTCCCAACTAACAGCAAAGAATACAAAATACCCTACCTGCTTATAACCTGAGTATTATCCTGTAATTCTGGCATGTTCCCATGGGTCATTCCTGAGCTACATGGAGAGATCATATTAGCTCCTGCTGCTGGGAAAGCACAAGGATGTAGCTGGAACAGTATCTCTAGCACCTATGCATTTTTCGTTAAAGGTGTGATGGAGATGACAACATCTAGCAGGGGAAGGAATAGCCAGAACCAAATGATTCTAGGCTCATGAGGAAATTTAGCTTACCCATGAAACATGATCCAACAAGACCATGGAAATAAAGTCCCTAAGAGCATACAAAAAGCTGTCACAAAATTGTACTAAAACTAGTACAGAGACAAGATTATCTCAGGTAGTTCTTAGCTAATAATTGCTAAGTATTATGATCTGAAATATCTGATTTAGACCATTTTATACAACTCCAGATTGAGTAGTTTGAAGGAAAAGCCATAAATATTTCATTGTTTCTGGTTTCTCAGTTCCACATTTCTTCTACAAAGTTGTCTCTGAAAGACTGATGAATAAGAGTTTCTATTGCATCAAAAGATTTTACCTTAAGAGGAAAATTATTGATTAGGCTGAAGATGTATGGAGAGGTATTTACATCACATATAGCAATACATGTGGCATCCAATTTCATATCATTGGTGGGATTACTGCAAATGTATAAATAACTGAAGGTCAGCCTCTTTGGTTAGATTTTCCCCTAGGTAAGAAATGTCACATTTACATTCTAATAACTGTATTAGACAGCCAAGCAATCATAAGGAGGGAACCTCATTCATGCTTTATTGGGTATTTTCAAATCCTTTTCTGAAAAAAAAAAAAAAGGCAGCATCATTGAAATATTTGATATAAGGGACAAAGAAGGGTGAAAAAAATCCTTAGAACAAGAAAACACATCCAAGAAATACTCTACATTTGTGTTGACAGGTTTTTGGTTGGTTGGTTTACCAATTGGTTGCCATTGAGGGCAACCAATGGCAGAGTTTTTAGTATAATAATATTAACACCAACTAAACTATCTTAAAAGAGGTAAGCACAGAATACAAAACAAGCAAGCAAACAAAACTAAACTAAAAAGCCCTGAAAACTGTTATTTCATAGAAACAACTAGAGTATAAAAGTTTAATGTATAACTTTAAATTGCTTTCTCCTTCACTCTTCTGCAGCTGGTCTGTGTTAGTATTCTGCAGGTTGGTAACTTTAGCATCACACAATATATCCAGCTAATGAGATTGCAAGAACATTGTGCTCCTCCATCATTTTCTTATCAGTGACAGTCAGTCCATTAGAAGCTGTAACCCTGAGAAGTGAACTCCAGTCTCATACTTTTTGCATTCTGAAATGGTTGTCCCTAGGCTGTTAATAGATAAGATGGATGCAACATTTTGTGACAGTTCAAGACACTCGGCCTCCAAGAACTGTTCTGAAACCAACAACAGATCCATTATCTCCTTTTAGGAAAGGTTTTTTTATCCAGTACAATTAAGTCAAGGCTTTCAACACAGTTCCTCACAGCCTCGTACTGGAGAAACTGAGGCATTGTGGTCTAGACAAGGGATCTGTGTGGTGCATGGGGTGAGAGAGTGGTGCAAACGCCCCTTTTCAAATTGGCAACCTGTCACAAGTGAGGTCCCTCTGGGACTGGTGTTGGCCTCTAGCCAGTTTAATACATTTATAAGTGACTGGCAAGATGGGATCAAGTGTACCCTAACAAAGAAGACAAAGAAGAATTAGTGGGGAGGATCACTGTCCTGGTGGACCAGAGAGCTTTGGCTTGATCTCAGGGAAAGAAAGAGAGTTTCTGAGCTTTGGAACAAGAGGCAAGCAAATCAGTAGGACTACAAGGATTTTGTGAGATTATGCAGGGGGAAAACTAGAAGAGCCAAAACACAGCTAGAAGTTATTCTGGCTACTGTCATTAAAGATAAAAAAAATTGGTATTACAAATGTATCAGCAAAAAAAGGGAGGGCTAAGGAGAATCTCCCCAGTTTACTGAATGCAGGGGGAAACATATTGCCAAAGGATGAAGAAAAGGTAGAAGTATTTAATGGCTCCTTTCCCTCAGTCTCTAATAGCATGACCAGTGGTTCTCAGTGTATCTGGTTTCCCAAGGTGAAAGACAGAAACACGGAGCAGAATGGAACACCCAAAATACCCAAGGTTATTCTAAAATTTCCCAAAGGACACTTTGGAAGGGAAAGCCACCTTCCAGGAAGGCTTGGATAGGATGAAAGAGTGAGCCAACAAGAACCTTGTGAAGTTCAGCAAGGAGAAGTGCACTTAGGAAAATATCACCTAGGGGTGCAGCATGGACTGGGATCTACCCAGCTTGGGAATGACTCTTTGGAAAGGAATGTAGAGATCCTTGTGGCCAACAAGCTCAATATGAGCAGTGTGCTGCTGCATCAAAGCATTCCACCAGGATGCTGGGCTGCATCAGCAAGGCCATCAGCAGCAGAGACAGAGAAGTCATTATCCAACTCTATTCAGTGTTCGTCAGGCCACACCCAGAATAATGTGTTCACTTTTGGTCCCCACTGTGCAGAAACAGAAGCAGGCAGGTGGGAAAGGGTCCAGAGAAGGACCTAAAAGATGACCAAAGGACTGGGAAGCCTGACATGTGAGAAAAGGCTGAGAGAATTGGGTTTGTTCAGCCTTAAGAAAAGAAGGCTTAGGGTAGACCTTATCATTATGTGCCACTATTAAAGGGAGAGAAAGAAGAAGATGGAGACTCCATTTTTACAAGTTATCACATGGAACGAGGGGTAATGGGTTTGAGTTACACCTGTAGAGATTCCAATTAGACAAAAGAGGACAATTTTTCACAATTAGAACAACCAGCCACAGGAATAATCTCCCCAGGGAAATGGAGGATTCCCATGGGTTGGACACATCCAAGATTTGTCTGAACAGGGTACTGGGCCATCTTGTCTCTGCTTTTTCCAAGAATGATTGAACCAGATTATCCTTGAAGTCCATTTCCAGCCTGGTATTCTGTGATCCTGTGATTCTATGAAGAGCATTTTATGATGTTTCTGAGATCTCTTGGCTCAGCATAAAAGATTTCATCAAGATTTTGTCTATCTCATAGATACAATGCCCTTGTCTTCTAAACTTAGATGAATTTCTTTCTAGTGAATCCAAAGGATTAGAAATATTTTATTCATTCATATAATAATTTACAGGTAGTTGGAGCTGCTGAATGCGATTTTAATTCATAAACTCAGAAAAAAATTAATGCTTATATTTAATACTGAAGGTTGTTGTACTGCCTCCACTAGAAAAAAAATGCCAGGTAATTGAAAGTATGGATCAGATTCTGCTCTCAGGGAGTTTACTGTGTGTGATGCTCTGGATTTATCTCAGTGTACAGAAGCAGAACTTTGCATTACAACAAGACAACCTCAGCCAGACAGTAGCTATTGATAATGATGGAAATCTATGTGTACTTGCTGGTTCTGAGAACATAGCTCTCTTGTAAAGAAGAACTAAATAAAAAATTATTCTCTGCTCTGATCCAAAGGCAATTCCAGGAAGAATGGCTGTTCATACTGAGAGGCAGCACTGGTATTCGCTGTTGAGAGAGTTGCCTGGAGTTCAGTGATTCCTGGCCAGCCTAGGTTCCTAACCTTAGGAGCAACTAAGTGAGGCACTTGGAGTAACTAAGATTAGATCCACTTATTTTCTCATTGCAGATATCTTATATCCATGCTAAATTAATTTTCAGCTGGAGCACTTCTGGATTGTAAGGTCCTGTGAGTGAGTGATACTTGTCAGGTCCTGAAAAATACATCCTCCCCAGGGAAAGAGGATCTGGTCGCTGGACAGCCTCTGTCATAATGCCTTTTACACACTGAAGCACACAGAACAACTGTGGGATATCAGACAGCTACAGAAGCTGAGCTGGATAGTGCCACCGATCTTTTGGCCCTGGTACAGTGAAAAGTGAGGGAGAAATAAACTCAGCACAGGAACAGAAGTGAAGACAACGTGTCTGGTGATGCTGTCGCTCTGACAAGAGAAGAGATAACAAGGACATTGATGGTGGAAGAGTTTAACAAGGACTTTGCTAGCATAAGAGGGATAATGGAGAAGATTGTTTCTAAAGGGGACTGGGATAAAGGGGTCTGAGTGAAAAATTTTGTACGAACATAGTGTCCTATAAATGCCGGTGAACTGGTGTAATAACCTGGCTTTGCTTTGCTGGCACAGCAGAGTCCGTGTCTGTCAATCCCTGCAAACAACCTGATTTTGGTGGACTTGCAATATATGGTAAGTTTGAGAGTGTTTTATTAGATAAATTTTTAATCACTTAAGAGAAAAGGGGATCCCAGAGACAAATGAGTCTCTATGTTCAGTGTGAAAAGGTCTGAAGAGTCCATAGTCATCAGAAATTCTTGGATTACATGCAATATTTTTATGTTTTATGAACGTTTAGTAAAATTTTCTCTAATGAGTGGGAAGGGCAATTGGTCCAGAGCCTGGCTTGTATGTGGCATTATCATCAAGTAAAAATTATGTCATTCCTCCAACTCCTCCAACTCCAATCATTCCTAAGAAATAGGATCATTATAAGCCTATAGTTAAACAGAGCTTCTGCTTTGATATTCAGAAGAAACAGGGCTTTTATACTACATCGACAGCAAAAGTATGTAAAGTACCTTTTCCTACAATTAGCTAGGTATGGTTTGTTCATTTAAAAGGGAGCTTATTAGTGACTGCTGCAATTAAAATAAAAATCTTAAGTATATGTGCTGAATCATTTAAATGACAACCCATCAAAAACTAATCCAAAAGAAGAATACAAGTCAATTTTCTCATTAAATATACCTGGAATTGACCTATACTGTCTGTCAGAAGGATATAAGGTAGAATTTCAACAAAATGGTAGCAAATAAGCTTCACTTAAGCTTATTAAATTAAAAAGTAATGTATGTAGGAGAAAGTATCTAAGTCATATCTAAGTAAGACTGAAGTCAGAGCTGGCAACTGCAATTCAGGAAAGAGAACTTGGAGCTGTCACTAGCAATTTGTTGGAATCATTAGTTCAGTATGCTGAGCAGCCAAAAAAAATAAGCAAAAGAAATGTTGGATAAAATCAGGAAGGGTATTCAGAGAAAAAAAAAAAGGAAAAAAAAAGAAAGGAAGTTCTGGGGGTTTTTTGCTTCTAAATACAAATTTGTTTTGCACATCTCTTGAGTACTGTTAACAGCTCTGGTCCAAGAATGGTTATAGAAGTTTAAAGATATTTCAGGGGAGGAAAAAATAATCATCATAGAATCATAAAATGGTTTGGGTTGAAAGAGACCTTGAAGGTCATCTAGTTCCAAGTCCACGCCGTGGGCAGGGACACCTTCCACTAGATCAGGTTGCTCCTGGTTCCATTGAACCTGGCCTTGAACACTTCCTGGGATGGGACATCCACAGCTTCTTTGGGCCACTGGTGTTTCACCACCCTCATGGTAAATCTACCCTCCTCCAGTTAAAACTCATTCCCTCTTGTCTGATCATTACATGCCCTTGTGAAAAGTCCTTCTCCAGCTGCTCTAAGGTGTCCCTGTATTCTTCTCTTCTCCAGCCTGAATAGCCCTCAACATCACAAGGTATTTTTCCTCAGGGCTGCTCTCAATCCGTTCTTCTCCCAGCCTATATTCTTGTTTGATAGGGAGAGGATTAAAATTTACAAAATCATAAATTGATCTATTGATTTAAAATGCAACAGTAAGACCAGAGGACAATGGAAACTACTAGGAGATTGGTTTTAAGCAATTGTTTAAACCTTATCTAACAATAAGTAATCTTCTGGAACATGTTGCAACAGTAAATTTTGGAGGTACATACCAGCAGGTACAGCAATCATTTGACCAACTTCATGGACAACAGGCCCATGAATAGGCTGTAAGAGACAAAGTCAGGTATGTGCACTCTGATTTCTTGTTCAGCAGCTCAGGGAACGGGCTGTACACAGCCTTCAGGCTTGCATGCTGTCTGTGGTGACAACTACATACACAACATGCATACTTTAGTGAGAACTTCTTTCGCCACTGGTAAAGATTTCATATTGAGTTAATGGATCCTTTTCCCAACCCAGTGAGATATCTTCCGGGAGCTCTTCTGGCATGAGAAAATTGGGAAAGAATGTTTTCCAATTTTCCTCAAGAATAAATTACAGACCTTCCTCAAGTAGACAGAAAAGTGAACTTTTAACTTGACAGTGAACAATATTCTGATAAACAGCTCTAGTAATATCTACTTCTCCCTCCCCTCAATTTGCAAAAGATATTTTTTGCATTCTCCATGACATCAGAAATTTGAAGAAGTGTAATCAACCAACATGTGGTATGTAACTAAATTAATTTCATTGACAACCATAAAAACATTGTTCAGTAACAAATCCTTCAAAAGCTATCTAACAAGGTGAAGAACTTTAGGGGCATTTTAGAAATCTCTCTTACTGAAATAAACATAACATGGAGTTGACATTCAATAGATGTGTGAGAAATACACGTGCTAGCTAAGGTATTTTTTTTAATCTTTGAGTCATTTTGCATCTACTATACTGTTGATGAGTGAAATGGCAACTGCTCTGGAAATGTCCATATGGGATGGGAAATAGCGTTTTCATTTTTAAGACAGAGAAAATAAGTTAATAAATACATTTTTGAAAGTTATTTCTACCTTTTAAAAGCAATGCACTTTAACAGCAACTTTTAAACTGCAAAAAAACATCATTTATTACAGTACTAAATATATTGTAAACACATAAAGTACTAAATATATTGTAAACACAGTATCTTATGCTGTAAGACTAACTTCCCTTACTTTCTGGTTCTTAGATGTATTCACAAATAATTCTCAATGCTATAAGTGAATGACATTCAACTGTGATAAGAATATCAAGTAGCTTTGCACAAACAATTAGTCAGAATTCCCCATGTTTTCACCTAAGTTATCCCAGAGAAAACTCAGGAAACAGGCTGCTTTCTTTATTCCTGTGATGTTTTGAATGCATTCATTTGCACAGAAGAGTATAATTCAAAATGTCTTGCAGAACATAAAGAACAAAAATGACATCTTTTAGTCAAAGATTTTCCTTCAGCTATCCACAAGAATGGAACAGAAATCCAAACAAAACATTTGATTTAGAGTAAGTTTTGCCATGTGCTTGGTGGAGGCAATATATCAGGTCCTAGGATTATCAGCCAGTGGGAACAAGCACCTGAGGAAAAAAGATAATAAAGGTGAACTTGCAGTGAAAAAGCTACAAGCAGAAAGTTCTAGGAAAGCTTAAGATAGGATTTATGATCTCTTTCTCTTCAGATAAGCAAGCACAGTTTAAATGTCATTGTAGCATGACTAATGTGAGTGCATGTGTTCTGTGGTGATAATGTTGTATCACCCACTTCAGGGGGTCCTGCTGAGATTTGGGTTGCTCCAAGGACAGCTATGAAATTGGGAAGTAAACACTGAACATTTTTCTACTGTCTTGATCCTTTTACACTGTGATGAGCACTTGTTTGTATAAGCAATTTGAGCGCAGCTAAGGAACTGCTTGGACAGAGTACTGAGTGAAGATTGCATGGAACCATTAACTGGTGCCAGGACAAGCCTCATTTTGACACAGTCTCCTTCCTTTTTGTGGAATTGCATCAGGCTACCTTCATGAACTCAGTTTAGATTATTAGACTACAAATTGAACTCATCAGAGATGCTCTTTACTATCGCTACTACAACCGAGTCTAATGCTTTGGATGTAGGCTGTGAAGAAAGCAGTTTTTAAGAGATGTTTATTAGTCAAATAAAAGGGAGGGTTTTAAAATGTATGCCTTTCCTCTTTATTTTGTTAGTATTGTATTGAAATAAAATAAGTTTCTATTTCAGAATTCACACCCTGAATATATGTAAGCATTTTTTCATTATTCACTGAGGTGAGTTAACCAAACATGCTTTGCACACCTACCACAGAAAAATGTCAAAGTAATCATTTTCAGTTGCAATCAACATGAGCTGACATTCTGCTGCCTAACCCTTGTAACTAAAGCACTTACAATTTAATAGTGGGATGATAAGGATATAAATAATATTGACTTGCCTGTAATATGATTATATACAAACTAACATAGTTTAAAAACAGTTTGATGATATTTTGTATCATGGTCTCACCAGAAAAAAAAGTATAAGCATTTTACAAAGTGTCTGGGCAGTATGACCACCAAAGTGTCAAGCAAAGGCAGGTGTGCTGGCATGTAAAGGCATGTGTCTAATTAACGTAGAAGTGCAAGACAGAGAAAAGGTAAGTCTAAAGGACTACAAATAGGATTCCTTGGATACACAAAAGGATGATTGACAAAACAAAGGAAAGTAGAGACACATGATTGGGACAGATTAGACTCCCCTTTGGGGGAGAGTAAAATGACGTAAAACCGTCAGACGTAAGTACAGAAAAATCAGAGAAGAAAGATGAGAAAATCACTTTGGTTTTGGCCCTTCATCAATGAGTCCTCCAGCCTGATCACTCGGACGTCAGTGACTAATAACACCAAGAAGCATGGCCACTGTTAGCAACTATAGATCATTGGCTCTGTGTTATTTTATATTCACAGATAATTCAGAACATAGGTATAAAGGACTAACAGTTTTGCTTATATAATGATCATGATTAATGATTTGCAAGTACACCTTTAGCAATAAAAGTACCACTAATTCATTCAGTGAAGTTTGAAAACTGGCCTCGTTTTTTGGTCTTTTAAATAATTCCATCACAATAATGTCTGATTACTTAACTGCTATCTATCTGCCTACCTATTTATGTATTCAATTGAAATGTGCTGACTTTTTGAACCATTTCCTCCTTGTCTTAAAAATTCTACCTGTTGGTACCTATTTTATTTTCATAGATGGGAAAGGGAATATCAATATGTCAAGTTGTACATATTGGCATAGAAGGCATGTTGCCTTAAAGTTGCCTGGTAGCTAGACTTTCTGGTGGTGTCAAACAGATTTGATACAGGGTCCAACTCTTATCTTCCCTCCCTAGAACTGCAATTTGTTTCAGAAATACTTTAAATGCAATGAAGTCTGCCAGACTACAGCTCAACAAGAGTGGTTGCAGTATTGCTTTCATTTTATTACCATTGGCAATGTTAGGGTAATTAGCTAATTAATATGGTAATAATATTAGAAAAAACATCAGATGGGGATTAATTAGTCATACTAAATATCTCATATTTCATGAGTTATTTTATGGCCCAAGAGAAAACGGAAATTAAATGAAGGCTTAAAACCCTAGTTAGTAAGTAGTTCTGCTCCTTTCTTTTAAAGCAACACATTAAATGTTTCTCTTATATGAAGAGTAAGAAAAAAGGGGTTACAAATATACAGTTGTTGTTAATATATATGAATGTATACAAATAGAATAAAGTTATACATCTATGAACCTGTTGTGCAGCCATATTTAGCTGTGCCTGGTTAGTCATCTCGCCACAAAATGGAGTCAAAATAATTGACATTGAAGCTGATTATTTATTACTGAGGAAAACATTTTTAATGGGAATAAAGATCATCATGTCACTACTAATATTGAAAGTTATTTAAAGAGAATGTTAGCATTGGGTGAACATATATTATAGAGCTTTATGAAATGCCTTTGGAAATTAAAATCAAAATGGAACATCAGAACTCTTTTATTTATGTCTGTGTGTTTAACGGTAATGAAATATGCAAGACCAAGCTTTGTATGCTGAATTCCCTTATTCAGTAAACAGGCATAGCAAAGTTTCCTCCTTCCTTCCTGACCTATAATAATTACTTGCATGAAATAGAGAGAGGGGATGTGGTGTAAAATGGATTATGAAAAAACCCTCAGCAATTTATGTTTCATTTCATTTAGTGATCTGCCTCAGTTGGGATGACAATATTTTGCCAGTTTCTTGTGAGACTTTTGGAAATATCTGGTGGTGCTTCTCATTTTGCATGAGTTGAAATGCAAATCTTCCAGGGACAAACTCAGCAAATCACTTCAACATTAAATAACAGTTAATAGGATATGAGCACATAAATCAGTTCTTCAGTGCATACACACCACTGACCCTGATCCATTTAGCTTTTTCTTTGTGTCAAGTCTTGATCCCTGACTTTTGTAATGATCTCTGTTGTCACTGAATTCATTGCACGATAGTAGCCTAGAACTGCCAAAATTGCATCAGTGTATTTGGGCCATCAGTTTTGTAATGTGCCATCCAAAAAATAATGTTCAAGGCTTGTAGAATTTAGAATAAGAATTTCATTTATAATAATTTTATAAGAATTTATAATAGTTTTAATTTCTAAATATCTTCTAGATTTAAAGTCTAACATATCACTCCACTAAGACAAGAAATTTAAAGGGCTATAGTCCAAACCTTTAGATCAAACTGAGGTCCAGGAATGGTGATGATGAAACCTAAATTCAGGATTCCTGGATAATGCTCTCTTTCCAGTGAGGCAGACATTACACAATTTTGTTGAGACTAAGTTGACTGGAACTTATGAGTAAATTGAAAGATTTTGGAATGACTGAAGAATTAAAATAATAAATTGCAGAGGTTAGCATCCTGACAAGAAGAGAGAATATACAGGATTGGCTATATCCACATTCCAGGTCTTAGCTTCTGTCAAAATATAAAATAAAAAAAGATATTTTCCATGAAGATCTTCATAAATGTCACCATTAGGCAGAATCAGGTTTTTTCTGTATTACACAAATTACCTGTAATTATGCTTCCTAGAATCCAGTGAGTTGCCAGAGACCTCCTAATTTAAGATTTTGTAATCAGTACTTTTTCTTCAGTCCAAGGAGAGAAAAAGGGCAACTTCACAAAATTTGCTACAATGGCCAATTCCTCTAGATATCCAGCAGCAATGTCTTGTCCTTCTAAAGGGAAGTAGGAATGGGGAACAACTCGCTTCCCTTTGCACTTTTTGAGATTTCTCCACTTGAAAAGCTGCACAGGGTGGAACAAGGTGCCTTGTAGGTGCCTACTGCAGTGCTTAATTTTCTTACTGAGCAGGGTTCACTTTGAGCCTCTGCTGATAATAAAACCATAAGAAATTAGAGAAGGTCTGTACTTCTGAAGGGAAAAAAACAACAGTTCTAATAAAATTTTAAGTAACAAGCTATCCGACACTGCTGTCTCTTGAGAAGAAAACTGGGAATAAAATTATTCTTACTAGCCTAGAGATCTCTTCCTGAGGAAAAAACCCTTGTTTTAAGGGAGAAGTTTGTTTGGAAAGCTCAAAAGCAAATTAATTCCTCTAATAACAGAGGGATTCTGGCAAGGTAAATGTTAACCTTTTTCACAGCATATATGTACACATTATATGATTCTTAAAATTTACTTCAGATACCAGCAGTACCTCCGGAGAGTTTATTACACTTGATTATTCCACTTAAGTATTCATAAATATTTATGCACTGATTGATGTTCTCGATATAATCTTTCAGTAGTTGGTACAAATATGTCACTAAAAAGTACAGTGAGGGAATCTGCAATTAGCAATTAGTGATTCAAACATATCATGTGAAAAGTTGAAAATCTCACTTGTATAAAAGAAGCTTCTGCATTAAACATGTGGTTTGGTTTAGTTTTCAAATGCAAGTCACCACCAGAGCGCTAAGCCCGTTCTCTAAAGACTGAGCTATGAAGCTACAATAATATGAAAAGGCAAGAACATTCACCTGAATTAATTTACAAGAGCTTTGTTTACCCAAATAATTTTAAAATTTTGAATGACTGTTCTTTTAACATTTTTTCATCTTTTTCTCAGATACATTTACATTTCTCTTGACCAAGATGACACAGCTGTGCATTTCCTATTATCTTTAATAAGGAACTCTATGTTCTTGGAGTATAATACTTCATACAAACAGCTGCCAATAAGATCTGTTTTCTTGATATAGAATTTCAAATGAGCTTGCTTTTTGTTGTGGAGGTAGTAACCAGATATTATTGTTCTTCTTTTTTTCATAGGAAGCTCAAATGCACCATGTAAGTAGGAACAAAGTATTATACCATCATTTATTTTCATGTGTCATTTATGATCAAATACAACAGTGGTTTATGAAACACTAATCAGGCAGGCTGTATGTTATCACATTTTATCTGAGTATGTGTAATCATTACTTTAAATTGATTTCCTAAAATGAATGACATTTTTGTCCCCAGATTCATAGTATCTTAGGTTTCATTCATTGCGGTGGAAGCTTTGAGTTAGTGTCAGATCTAAATACAAAAGAGATAGTGACCACCTACCTCTTGATGACCTCCAGGTGGAATTTCTTCCCCTATCCAGTTAGCCCAGGCTTGTACTCACAACTAACCTATAGATTGCTCTTTGCTGTCACATCCTGAGACAAGCAAAAAAGCCCCACTTACTCCACAGTTATCTTATCAATCCTAGCAGCTGCCCATGCCCTGGCCATGAGAAGGCTGACAGGAAAAATCTGTGGCTTAGTTGAGTGAAGTTCATCACTTTGCATATGGGCTTATTTTACGTAGTGAACGTCTCCATTGTCTGTGACTTGTGTCTCTGACTAGACCTTAACCAAGTAGACCTGTTTTACTGTTATGCTTCCAGAGTTGTGCAAATTCCCTTCAGTGCCAGCTTTACACACAGGCAAAATAGGAAGTAATTGATCAGAGCAAGCTGGCTGCCAGACACTGCAAAACAGGAGTTGCAAAAATATTAATGCCAGAGCCCTGAGATAAAAGAGGCATGCTGCTACTGCAGTGGCTCTTGTTCCCGAGGGAACTGCTCTGTGTCAGCAGCTGTCCACAGGGAGGCCTGATGCCCCTGGCAGCTCTCACTGTGGGCTTACTTTTCTTATGTAGAGCAGCAAAAGCCTAAAGCTTTGGCAGGGCTGTCACCAGCAATACAGTGCTCACTGTGTGGCTTTCAGAGTAGTGAAATTCAGAGAAACAGACTGAAGTTCAGGATTCTGAACTTTTCTTTTTTTTTTTTTTTGGTCCCCAAGAAAAGAGATATTGCAACTAAAAGATGTTTCTGGACACTTTAGGAAAAGCCTTCTACATAAAGCGTCAGCAGATGGCTGTAATGGGCCTAAGTCTTTTCTTCAGGCAATTGTACTCTGCAGGTTGGTAGCCAGCCAGCCCACTTTTAATGACTCTTTTCCTCTGTACCATGTAAACACCTCTACCTTCTATAATTTTTACCTCAAAGAAAGATGATGTCTTATAAACTAATGTGTTTAGAAGGTGGAAACCAGTCATTTAGGACATGGAAAACATATATTTGTTGTCAAATAGAAGGGTGCTTCCAAGACAAATTATAATTGGGCCAAACACTAAAAAATCTGTTACTTCAGTGCTCAAAACCTATCCCTTCATCATACAAGTTACAAGCAAAAAGGAAAAATACCTTATTTGAGCTTGTGTTCTTTCCAATATTTAATGAAACCATACTTGCTTCGATTCAGATAAGCAGGTTTTCCAAGTTTTTTATATTTCCTTAGATCATAAGAAATAAATTGAATTTGAGAATCTCATCCCAGGAATTGTTCAGGAGGAGGGTTATTGCTTCTGTTAACATGTTTTTGAATTGAATATGTTAATATACTTTCATTATGGTTATACCATTTCTAAGTCTCTAACTCACTCAAAGCTATAGGCAATGAAGCGTTCCAAACAACTGTCATAGGAGGTTGCAAACTTTGAGTCAAGCAGGATTATTTCTGTGTATGAACACATTTTCTATTTTATGTGAACTAAAATTTGATGTCACAACACAAGAATGGGCTTTTTTATATATTGCTAGTATCTCTCTCATTTGCATAATGTAAGTTATAATCAATGCAGTATTTTATTGCAAATTTGAAACATAAGTGTCTCATTTATGAAATTAGGCAGTGAAGAGAGATCCTTTTAAATGTGCATGAAAGACATGAATACTGACAGAATTTCAGAAGATTTATATGTCAAGTAAATGGCACTTAGGGACATAAATTCACAGCATCCTCTTCTGACATTCACAGGCATATTCCAGTTTTGGCATTACTGAAAACTTCAGCCAGGGAGAAATAATGCAGATATGATATCAGCAGAAGCAAAGGCATATTCACATCAACCAGATTGTTAATACTCTACTGTCAAAACTGCAACTAGAAAATTATACTGGCTAGAGAAAGCCAGTAAGGCTCCAAGTGATTTAAAGCAAGGGAGATGTTTGTCTAAGAAAAGGAAGTGCCTAAGTAAAACAGAAAGGAACAAGAACCCAGTAAAGAAAATGCTTTATGTGCAGGTGAAGAGGCAAATTTATATAAAGAAGAAAAAAGTAGATGAGTTCCTCAACTTGCACAGTGAAGAAGCTCTTTCTCATAAAAAGGCCCATTTGTGCAGCAGCAGTGAAGATGTCAAAATAGCAGCAGAGAAGAGAGTGACAAAATCCAGATTGTGAACAATCTGGAAAACACTGTCTGTGACAGAATGGTTCTCTTCATTAGAAATAATCTCTTTGCTAGTTTGAAAATATTACAAATCCTTACAGAAAGATTAGTGTTGTTTGAAAGTCAGTGAATTAAAAAATATCAAAGAATACATATCATAAACCAAAGTTTAAAAGGAGGGATTTTATTGCATATGCGAGAAGGCTTTCTGAAAGTACTAAATATGAAGTTGAGATTAGCAAAATAAAAAAATAAAAGACATGCAAGCAATTTTAAGTAGAACAGTGTATTTGAAAGATGTCACTTAAGTATAAAAGATGAAGGAATCATGGTGTCCTTCCCTCCCAAAACTCAACAAATGTTCAACAAGGAATCTTTGTCATAAGGGTAAAGAGGATATCATAAGGACAGAGGAAAGAAAGAGGAAGTGCTCTGTTCTGATACTCTGAGCATTCAGACATCTGGAATACTTTTAGTGTCACTGAATTATCACAGGGATGGATACAAACTTTTCACACCACAAGAAAAATTGATTTCACAAGTAATATTCAAACTTTTCTATAGAGAAGAAACTCCATCTTGGAATATAATTGTCAGATCTGAGGAAAGAATGCGGTCTCGTTTAGAGGAAGTTGTTTTTCTGTCTCTCTTTACTAGATCGGCATCTGCAAATACATTAGCTAATAGGGCAAGAAGTAAGTACAAAATAATCAATGTAATTATATTGTTTCTGTCCTATTAAAGTGCTCAGAAAGGATTGAACCTTCTCCATTTCAAACGCAGGTAAATAATGTCGTCAGCATAATATATGGAATAAGGGGGAAAAAAAAAAGATTGACATGCTATTTCCTATGTCTGCTTACCTGCTTCCAAACTAAAATAATCCCAGAATTAATTTATGGGATAGTCCCACTGCTGGTATGTGGTACTGTTATAATGAACTTTGATAAAATATTCTATTTCTTCCACTAGTCATTCCGCTAAAATAAATCTGTCCTCCTTCACCTGTTATGAACCAGTCACTGGAGAACACGTAAGTGCTGAAGTTGTATAAAAAACACTTTTTAGATTAACATTGAGTGAATTTTCTCCTTGCCTCCAAGATAATTACGTTTCTGATGTTGCCCACTTGGAGATGCACTTAAAAGTATCAGCAGTGCTTGAGATAACATCTGCTAAGTGCTTTTTGATTAAGTCTTTTATAATTACTCATTTTCACAAAGCATGTGTCTATTTGAAGGGCACCTCAGTTATCAAAGACAGTATGCTAATGGAAGCCTTTCACTATTTTGGATTTCTTACACTGATTTTACATTTTGTTTAGGTTTATGAGAGGTTAGAAGAGGCTGTGGATGCTCTGTGTCATGACTGCTTGAATTTTTACATGTAATCCAAACTATGTCTCCTATGTACCATCTGTGAAGAGATGATGGATGTATTTGTTAGCCCAAGCTTGGAAGCTTGTTGTCTCAGACTGTAGAATCACAGTACATCTGGCAATGGAAGTGACCACAAACAAAAACCACTCAGACTGCAATTCTTAAACAGAATTTTGTAATAGGTGCACCTCAATTCCTAAGTGATAAAATCTTTTTATGAGACTGCTGGGAAATCTAAGATAACTGCAAAAAGCCTTGATAATTTCTGCAATAATTATAATTTTCTTTTTTTTTAAATTTAAAAATTCAAAAACACTTTTAAACCTTACATGAAATACTTGAGAAAATTGAATAATCCAGTGAGTATTACCAGAAAATCCTTGCCAGTCTACTAACTGGTCAACTAATCTCAACAGATGTTGTTGATGCTTTAATGAAGTCACTAGAGATATAAATATATAATGATTTTTAAAAGAATAATCTAAAATGTGAGATGCTTCCCATCCTCTTTGCAGAGAATATATGATCAGATGTCCTTAAAATGTTTTCAGTCATCAACTCAAAAAAAAACTTGTAAATATCTCAGGAAAGAAAGTTATACTCAAAGCAGATAAGAATATATTTAGAAACACATTTGTTGATGATCAAAGCAGATGGTGGGACATTTGAGAAAAACTGCATTATCTTTTTCTCTAGGTATAAGCAATGTTAGGTGAAAAACAAACAAGACATTTCTGGGTAAAGAGATGGTATGGATTCTGAACCCTATAGAAAGCATTCCCTGGCATTTTGTTTCACCAGCTGAGGAATGCTAGCAAAACACTTCCATAACTTTCGAAACATGCTTGTTGACTAGCAGGACAAGAAAATGCTGTAGGTCAAACAATGAATTTAGGTCTCAGCATGAACTGGGAGATATTAATAGAAGATGTTGAGATATGCAACAAAAAAACACAGACATTGATTTTCAGGAAAAAAAGCTGTGACTCAAAAGATCCAGAAATAGTGAAATAATTTGTGCATTTTCATGAACAAAGCTGGCTTTATCAAAGTATTTATTGATTGCTTAAAAAAAAATACATTACAGAGATAAATTACATGTCAAGGACCATTCATATGTCACTTGTAGACCAACAAAAGACTAATCTTGGAAAACTGAATTTCTAAATCTTAGGCAGAGGAGAACTCATGTTATTTTGCATATATGTCATGACACAAATGCTAACAGTAAATCGATCATAATTACTGCTTTAAACTTGACAGGAGTAATGATATTAGAGCACAGACCCAGACAAGGTTTTACATTACTGACACAGAAGACTTCCTTTAGGATTTATGTACACAGAGCACATTTTTCCATTTTGATATTGTGAGTGCTTCTTCAGGGAAAAGTAAAAAACTTGAAAATATAGCTTGAAAACGGGCCTTTCCAAGTTTGGACCACATTTTGGGGAAGAATTACGAAATCATTACTCATCTTTTTATTCCTAGAACTGTAGCAATGGATAAAACCATAAATGCTGTTGCTGGATTTTCTGTGGCAAAATGAAACCACTGCCTTTGGAAAATTTCTGCCATAAAGAGCTCATTGCCACATATGGATTGTCAAGTGGAATCTTGGACATGAATACAGTGTGGGTTCATCATAGTGAATACAACAAGAAGTAATGGCTAAAGACAGAAGAAATGCCAATTTACAATAGATACCTGCGTCATCCATATCTAGTATTATTCTGAAACATATCTGTGCTGATTAATAATGAATAATTATTTACGAGTAATCTAATTAAATGATGGAAATATCAAGCTGGAATTGTGTGCCAGCCAAAATGGGAATAATGAAGACAAGACTGGTAGAGATTGATTAAGTAAAGATCGAGAGAACAGAGAGATGAAGACGAAAAGAGTAATTCTGTCTGAAGTATCCAGTCCATTGAACATGCTTTTTAGAAATATGAGAATGCTTGCTTTCCTTATTGATGTTATCCTTAAGCAAAATATGTAAATTTTGAATTTTAAGTATTACTTTTTGAGCAATAAGTATGTTAAGCTTGTCATCATATTAAAAAAATATCAAACAGGAGGGTAAGAAACTATCTGCTCTTTATCAGAGATTCAGATCAAATAATCTATTTTAAAGAGTTTGTTGGCAGATATCATTGTAGGTCTTCGTCTACGCTTACTACCATCTCAGGTAGTAAAATTTCTGCTCTCAAACAATTTAGCTTTAAAAACCAATACAGAATGCTATTATTATGTATTCTAGCTGTTTATTGTTATGCACCTTTCCTGGTCACTTTGCCTACAGACAAACAGACAGGAAAATCTGAATAACAGCATTCATTTGTACTGGTTGCAAAGCTTTTAAGACACTAAGATAACTAAAATTCTTATTAAGGTTCCTATTAGGAAAATAAGCTCTTTCCTCTAAGACCTGACTGATTATTTAAATCTTTTGACAGAAAATCTTACTTCTCAAGAAACTTCTCAAGACCAGTCTTAAGTGGAAGAGGTAGCTTAGCATATTTTTGTATAAATCCTATTACACAGTCAAACAATCGTCCTTTATTTGTAATGTCATCCAACAGTATAAATATGCTCTATTATCAAGAATATTTAAACGCAGATAATATGCACTCATTTTGGGTATGTACCACCGTTCTCAATGAAACCTTGATGAACAACATCAAACAAATTTCAACTGCTTGCTGTAGCTGCCCTTTACTGTAAGATATTTTAAAAGAATTTATCAGATGCCATCTATGAGGGATATTTGTACTTTAGACACATCTGATGACAAGCTGCTTGGAAATTTTTGGCTTCTGATGAGGAAAAGAGGAGAAAAAAAATCTTGTCTTTACTTACGTAAACGCAAAACTTTTCCTTTGACAAGTGTGCAGCTCAGGATTGCTAATTATAATGACTCCTCAAGTAGGATTTCCTGAATTATAATATAATATCTATCTTGAATGAATGATTGGTTTGAGGCAGAAAATTGCATATGCCATGAAAATTTGTATATTATCTACCTGCCTGAATGACTGTTTGATATTTCTTTAAAGATACTTCTTTAGAATCTACAGAGTACTTAAGGTTTCAATAAAAGATGAACATTTAAAGCATGTTCCTCTGAAATATGTATCTCCTCACGAAGTTGTGAATGCAAATGACAGTGCTTCTCTTTTTTGAAAAAAAATCTCTCCAAGGTGTTTTATTTCCAAGTAAAATCTTGTCCTTTCTAGAAGGGATGGCTTTAGAATGTCTGAATATTTTTAGGGGGAAAAATATCATGTGCTCCTTATCCCGCAGACAGAGTTCCAGAATATGATTCATTGTTTGGTACATTATAGTGATGCATGAAATACCTGACACTCATTTGAGGCATGCATGTGTTTTTCATCTAGCACCATTTCTGCCAAAGAAGTTCTGAGCTCCCTACAGAGATGTAGTGTTTCCACATGAAGACATCTTAGCCTCTAGCAAATCTCCATTTCAGTGTGAAACTATGCAGCCATTTCCATCTAAGTCTGCATGGCTGATTTGTACCTCTGATCTTACAGGGTGCAATATATACATTGATGGAAATGGTCTCAATATGACACAAGCATCAAGTATACTAGAATCTTCTTGTTAGCAAGGTATCTTAATTTTTTTAGCAAAGAATTGGGTACAAGGAGGCTGCATTAGGCTATTTCCTAGGAATATGCAGGTGACTGACTACTTTGGTGAAGCTTTGCTTAACAGATTTGCATACAAATGCTCCTATTTTTAAATTCAGTTATCAGAATTATTCCAACTTATGACTAGTTATAACTGTAAGAGTTGGAACTGGAAGGGCATCATAGTTGCTGGGTGCCTCACAGATTTAGGGTGGGAGGACCTTACAACTGCTATTTTGAGTTGTCAGGCCAAGTACTCAACCCAGCAAAGGGAAGGACCAGAAGGATCTGGAATATACTGCAGAGCAATCCCTGCCCTCAGAAGTAGCCACATCCAATCTGAATTAGAGGAAGAAACCCCAGTGGCATACATCTAACCACAGGCACAGGTAATCCCTTTGCCAGAATCCCAGTGAGCCCTGTATGACCCATCCACACTGAGTAATGCCTCAGGTGTGAGGAAGTGTTTCCAGGGCTGCCTAAGCACATGTGCAATTTCTAGTGTTTTACTGAAACAGTAATATGTCTAATATCCATATATTAAGCAGATAGGTCATTACTTTCAGAACTAAAATAAAGGCAATCTCCTCTGGAATACTGAAGATGCATTTGATCAGTGAAACTGCAAGTGCTTAGGATTCAAGATAACAGACTGCAAAGTCCAGCATTAGCCTTTTAATATTTAATTTCCATTTTAATATGAATCAGATCTTCAGAGATTTACAATTAAGATGTTTGTCAGCATTTCATTGCAAATGCTCCTTGGTGTTTTGAGCTCAATAATTATTTGTCAATGGTTTGGAGATAATACCAAATCATGCTTAAAAATAATGGCCTTCTTGAATATTTACAGAAGAATGGAGTTGATTGCAATTTTTTATCTTATTGTGCACTTGGGTTTATTAAATATGTGGCACTTCTATCTACTGGGATGAATTTTTTTAATATATATTTGTTAATATTTTCCCGTCAAAATTAAGCTCCATATTAAAATTTTCCGTATAAATATCAATATTTGGACTTGAAGTCAATGGCTCTAGAGTCAGTCAAGGATGGGGAGCTGTATGAGTTTTTCAGATTGTTCAGCTAAAAAAATAAATTCTAAAAACTCCTCTTCTCAAAATAATCAGAGTAGCAAATGAAGTTTCCTCAGCTAATATCTTTGTTTTCTTCTATCTTTTTTCCTTAAGATATATCTGTGACAGAAAGACTAAAAGGAAACATACTGTATTGTTAATTTAGAAGATCTATTTCAGTAACACAGCATACAGCATAAATTTACAGCACATGTAGCAGCGAGTCAAGTTTTGAAAGTCAACTTTGATTTTTTTCTTTGGTCTGGTCAATGTACTGAAGCTAAAACATTTTCCAGCAAAATTAACAACAAACATCCATTTGCTAAGTAACTTGGCACAGACATTGTCCTCAGAAAATCTTAGAGAGACCTCTTACAGTTAGTTTTTCTACACAGAAGGAGAATCTCGACCTTTGCTTTGGCATGGATATGGCTGGCCCACAGCATGTAGCAGACCATGATTCCTGTGCTCGACTGTCCCTGAAGTCTCTTCAGCTGCCTCCCTTTCAATTGTAAGGACAATGTAATTCTACTGATATCGAGCACAGAGCAGAGTCTGGTGCCAAAAATGGATGGAGGTTCCCTCCTCTCTTCAATAGATTGCATAAAAATCTCAGTTCCAATCACAGTTTTCAACTTACTATTTTTTATTTTACAGCTAGGTACTATGATACCTATGAGCTGGACAAAGAAGCTGCACTTAGGTAAGGAGTAATAACTAAACACTTCTCTAAATGAAATTTCTCTATGGAAATTCCACTGAGGTTTAATTTCTTTTCTCACTGAAATTGACTAATTAATTTATTTAGATTAATAAATTTGAATCTAACCAAAACATTTTAAATTGCCTAATTCAAGTACAGTTTTCTCGTGAGTTGTTCATGGTGTAGCAGTGTCTACTAGTGATGTCATGGTGTTATGCATACACTGCTGATTGGATTTCCTATGGGTCCAGACTTTCCTGGATAGGTCATGACATTGAAAAATGTCTCGTCTGATAAAGTCAAGTCATGTAGAATAAGAAAAGGAGGAGGAAAGCATGAAGTATGCTCTCATTGATGTGGCAGCACAAGGATATTCAGCTGAACACCAAACGAAATTAAAACAAGGAATTCTGTAATTTTTAAGTTGTAAACTTTTTGAGCTCTCTCAATACTTTGTCTACAAAAAAAGTTTGAGTAGTTGACTTAAGCTGACACAATTGTCACAATATCAGGACTTCCTAAGGGACTATGCTCTGATTTTCGCCTGGCTGAACTATCAGTGGAAGCTGTTGATATTTTTCTATCTATTCTTGACAACTGGGGATAGAAAATAGAAGATTACGCACCACTGCCTACAGATAAAAAGACTCCACACTGGCTGCATTGTGGTTCTACTTTCAGTACAGAGACAATTAATATTAAGAGACCATAAACTGAATACCTTTAAAAAAATGTAAATATGGCTACTTTCCTACTTTTTTTAAAAATTATTTGTAGTGAAACCATTCCTTAAATCCATAGCATATTTCCAGGAATTTGTAAGAGCATGTGAACCACAATTTAAAAAGTCCCCAAATAACAAAATGCCTATGTTTTAGATGACTTAACCTACTGCAGAGTTTGGTTTTGCTATTTAATGATAGAGTAATGCTACTTGCTGTTCTGTTTGATATGTCATGAAAATTTAAAATTCCACGTAAAAAATCAAATGCAGGCTTGTTTTTTTTGTTTTTTTTTCCAAGATGATAAGTTTCTCTTTTGATAGTCAAGATCAAGTCAAGTTAGATGAAATGGTAACATTGTTTCCTATAGAATTGTAAATCCATTTCTGAACAAACAAATTCTTTGGCAAACAAGAGATTCTTTGCCAGCATTGAACTTCATATTCTTTTGAGTATCTTTTAAGTGAGATAGTTGTATCATCATATCATGGCTTTATCAGTCTGCTCCATATAAATACATGTTTCTACAAAAGGATTTATTTCTAAGTGGATTATAAATTTAGATGAAACCCAGCCAAGTGACAAGGCAGAACATTCTATAGTCACTTCAGTTTTGAAAACCAGGCCTCATTTCTAGAAAAAGTAGCAAGATTTTTCGGTAAAATGTTGCGTGAAACACTCCTGAAGACATTCTCTTGGCATTGTTACATTTATTAACAATTTCAAGGGTACACATTTCAAGGGCATCCATCTGAATTTTACAATATGCTTGAATTTGTACAAATACGTAAAAACACAGAACTATTATCAGAAGCAGCATATTTGTGAGAATTTTATTTTTTACTTCTACAAGTCACAGTGCATAGACAGCTTTTATGGTTTACTGGTAACTACAATTAAAAATATTTTCAAAGGGTTTATCAGGTTGGTTTTTTTAATCAGATTTTATGAGATATTTGAAACAAAAATGTAGTTCACTTTTGGGGTGAGAAAGTCCATGCCATTATTGATATCCTGTCAAGTACAAGAAAAAGAAGAGTCTTGTGTCCTGCTTGGATCTATTTTTTCAGGACTGAAATAAAAGAGAGAAAAAAAGGTTACAGAAAATTATATTGTGTGTGATTTTTTTTCAGCTGAGGTGGTTGCCATGAAATGAAGAATTTGTAACAAAGGGAACAATTGCCATCTTGCAGGAAGGTGTACAGCAAGCGCCCATGCTGGTCTCTATCACAGCAAAAGGCACCCACAGCAAATGCTGCTTGTTCTGCACCAGTGGCAGTAGCAGCATCCACGTGTACTGTGCCCCAGGAAAGACATCCACCTCCCTCTGTACACAGGGAGTCTAAAGGTCCTGGGAAAACAAATCTGCCTCTCTGTATTGCTGAATTCTGTCTCCTAGACTTCACTGTGACAAAAGCAAGGAGGTTGAAAAGGTTGCTTCTTTAATGCTCATGAAATGAAGGAAAAGTGAAGTGGGCTCCACTACCCAGTCTTGAGACAATTCAAAGAAATCAGGCAGTCCCTGGACACCTCTAGACTGCAAAGAAGATTCTATATCATTCACTGGAAGGTAGAGATTGAAATACTGACCATTTCCCACACTGAAAACAGTTGCTACCACAATCTATTGAATATATTCACATTAGTCATGCTTCATTTTTGTACTCTGGACAGGCATGAAATTCACTTTTGTGAAGTTTGATTCAATGTGAGAGTCACACTTTAAAAACAGAAGTAAAATATCTGGGCATTTAACAACCAGACTTTAATATATCAGGCATTGCAGGCATTGCAGGCATTGAGTGCTTCCTCCTTTTTTTTTTTGAGTACTAGACATACACTTCTATGCGTCCTTAGATTTAAATTCAGGTCACATTCCTTCTAAAGTAATCTAGTGTTTCTATGAGATGATGAATGGATTGAAGTTACCCATCTCGACAGAGAAAGATATCATCCTAATAATCTGATATTTTATGTTCTTTTTTATAATTACTTTTGCCTCAGATTAATGAATTTCATTTACAGTAGCAAGCTAGCAAATGAAAACTATTCAGCACAAGTATGAAATAGAATGGAAAGATGAGACTATTTCGTATGTAAGACATAAATTGAAGTATTGAAGAGTCATTAGTTATGAAAAAAAAACCTTTTTATGGTGTAAATATTATTAAAAAGAAGTCTTTTTCCCTCAAAAGAAATCAAATGCATTTACATTCTTGAAGACAATTACCAAGGCCACAGAACTGAAAAACTAAGCTTTCAATTTTCTTCTCAAATAACCCTCTTTGTTCTCACTTGTTTTTCTGTTTTGTGTGTTATATCCTTCCTATCTCCGTTTGTTCCATTTGAAATCAAATCATTAAAAGGAAAAAAAATAAAAAAAGAAAAACCCAGTATTTTTAAAATGAGCTTCTGTTTCTATATAAATCCTTCCTTGTTTAGAAATGCATGGTCTCATCTCCCGAGGAATGCATATCTCTTTCAAACATGATCCCCTTGTAACAGCTGTTCTGCAGCCTAAAGCAGCTGAGTGCTGCTTAATAAAGCCATTACACTAAAAAGTGAGATGGAGTGGATCTGTAAGCTGGAAAGGAGCAGTACCAAGGAGCCAGGACACAGAGCTCAGGGTCACAGTGCTGAGAGCAAAGGCATCAGCATGAGAATCAAATGTCACAGGTAGAAGTGGCCAAGGAAGTCAGACATCTCCAGACTGAAAGGCAGCAAGTAACTCCATAGCAACCAGAGTCTGTCTTTAATAGGAAAGATCTTAATGGTATCTACAGCCCCAATTTCTGTGTTACTGGAAAGGTTACCTGCCCACCACCTCCCTAAAAAAAATCCAAACCCTAGCATTACCCCTACCCATCATCCCCAAAAAATCAAAACCATTCCAGGGAAAGACTACAAATTAATTTACAATTTGAGGCACAGTGGCAAAGACCAAAGGATGAAGTTTCATATATGTAGCTCACAAAACCCTATAGAAACCAACATTTCATGGTGGCATGGAATTTTACTGTGGCAACAGATGTAATACTACCTTGTCAGGCTGTAAAAGGACTGAATCAAACAATATACATATCACAAATAATGCCAGAGTGGGGTTACCCCATGGCCATTAGAATGTTATGTCTTCACAGTAATATATGCTCTCAGAACTGCAAAAAAAAACAGATCAAAACCAACCAAAAAACATACTCTGGCACAAATAGCTGGATACACAGAAGATAGCACAGTGTTCACTGTGGCAAGCTGAGAAATATGACTCCATACATCAGAGCCAAGCACACAAAGGTGAAAGAGTAGGAGAGTCCAGCACTCAGGGTTGCTTTTGTGTTCAATCCACAACAGTTTAATGAAAAATACCTATGGTCATGGAAGCAGTAGCAAGAAAAATAAGCAAAAAGACTGTTTCTTTTCTTAAGATATTTGTGCTGCTGAAAGCAGTGGTGTATAGAACATAAAACAGGGATGTACACCGTTCATTTTCCCCTTTTCTTTAATGTGCCTCAGCTTCTCATCTGGGAATATCTCCATTATTTCTGGGATACGGCAAACACTGCTCTTGTCAGCTTCTCTTTTTGCTGTGAAGTGTGGTACAATGAGGGGAAGATTTCATTCCAGCATGCTGATGCCCTTTCTCCCTGGGCAATTCAAATAGAGCTTCCTATTTCATTCTCATACCTATTTTCTGAACTGTCTGAGCAGTACTTCCATGGGAAATGAAAAGTGAAAAAAAAAAAAAGGAAACTAAAACTAAAATGCCAGATTTTTATAACCAGATGCTTAACTCACTGTTGTCTATTCTGCATGGTTCTTTATGACATTAAATGCAATCTGACATCTGACACTTCCTTGCTACTTTACAGCAGAAAATGATGCCAAATTTATATAGTACAGTAAAGTCTACAGTAAAGTGTTATTTCATTGGTATTTAAAGGAGAGGATACAGCATATGGAAACCTGTGAAAAGAGTAATTAACTGTTGAGTTTGCCTGGCAATATTTTGATATTGGTGGGGAAAGGAAATTAGAGGGGTGGCTTCTGTGAGAGACTTCCCTCATGCCCAACAGAGTCAATGCCAAACAGCTCCAAACTGGACTTGCGGCCAGCCAAATCTGCACCCATCAGCAGTCATGGTAACAGCTCCAGGATAACATTTTTTTTGTGTGAAAAAAAAAACCAAACCTGCACAATTGCAACCAGAAAGAGGAGTGAGAATCTGTGAGAGAAACAACTCTGCAGACACCAGGGTCACTGAAGAAGGAGAGAGAATAGCACAGGTTCTCCTGCAGCCTGTGGTGAAGACTGAGGTAAGGCAGCTGTTCCCCTGCAGCCTGTGGAGATGCACAGTGGAGCAGAGATCCCCCTGGAGCCCTGCTCCATGTTTGAGCAGGTGGATACCTGAAGGAGGCTGTGACCCTGTGTGAAATCCATGCTGGAACAGGGTCCTGGCAGGGCCTGTGGCCCTGTGGAGAGAGAAGCCCATTGTGGAGCAGGTTTGCTGGCAGGACTTGTGACCTGCAGGGTACCCATGCTGGAGCAGCCTGTTCCTGAAGGATTCTGCACCACGGAAAGGACCCATGCTGTAGCAGTAAATGGCCAAAGGAAGGAATCATGTTGGAGAAGTTCATGGAGGGCTGTTTCCCATGGGAAACACTGCATTCCAGAGCAGAGGAATAGTATGAGAAGTACTCCCCCTGCAGAGGAAGTAGCAGCAGAGATGTGTGATGAACTGACACAACCCCCAGCCCCTGTCCCCCTGCACTGCTGTGGGGGAAGGAGGTAGAGAAAATCAGGAGTGAAGATAAGCCCAGGAGGAAGAGAGGGGTAGGAGGAAGGTGTTTTAAGGTTTGGTTTTACTTCTTATTGCTCTACTCTGATTTGATTGGTAATAAATTAAACAAGTTTCCTAAAGTCAAGTGTGTTTTGCCTGTGACAGTAATTCATTGTCACATGAATTAGGTGAATTGTCACATGAGGAAATAAAGAGTGACTCTCTCCCTGCCCTTAAATCCACGAACCTTTTATTATATTTTCTCTCCTCTGTCCAGATGAGGAGGGGAGGGACAGAGCCGCTTCGGTAGGCACCTGGTGTCCAGGCAGGGTCTACCCAACACATAACCATGAGGGATTCCAAACTCCTAGCACACCATGGGTGATTTAGGGTGGGGGTTGTTGAGTCATGGTCATATGCCAACAAAGTGGCCAAAGAGCAGACAATAAGTCATGTTCTTTAAAGTCCTAATACGAAAATTTCATCAACAATAATGTAAGACGTTTGGTAACACAGAAGTCTTAGTTTCTTATAATCTGTTCTTCAAACCGTATCTTTTCTCCCAGCTTGCTTGCAAAGGGGAGGAGGGAAAGAATTGAAGTCAAGACACTTTGGCTTTTCAGACTGTGAGTTCTGTTAGTTTTTGATCATATTTGCTTTGGTAGTCTGTCAGCAGTTAATCAATCGAGCCTCCTTAGCACTACTAAATGCCCTTAGATTCGTCAAGGGCATTGTAGCTTAGGATAGGCTCCCTTTTATGCAGCTATTATAAACCCACTGTTATCAGCTTGCAGAATTTTGCAAATCTTATCCTGTTTTATCATTATCTTAAATCCTTGTCTCCTAGTTCCATGTAGGTACATGAGAATCTCAGGATTTGTTTTAAAAGTAGCATGAGATTCAGTCCTTTTAGGTCATGGAGAAGAGCTCTTTCCCTCTCTTTTGGAAAAGACCCCCCAAATTCTGTTATCTTTAAAATAACAAACATTAAGAAAAATTCATAATTTTATGACTTTTAATTAATGTTTGACTAAATTCTCAGTCTGAAAATGTATTTAAACTGTCTATTCAAGTATCTGCTATTATATTTTAGATACGAACATATGTTTCTACTGCTGAAATTCAGTTAACAAGACTGATCAAAAAGAAAAAAGTTTGCATAATATGTTTGTGAAAATTGTTGCCACAGGAACTCATTGAGGCAAAACACTGCAGCTACATTCTAAAGAGGAGTGGATAACTAATAGCATTGCTTAGAATCCATGCCTATGCAAGCTAAGATGATAATAAGGTAATCAGATTTCATGCTTGAGGGTGTTATCTAATCGCCTGCAGAGGTTTGGCACTGCACAATTGGCTGAGTGCATCTTGTTTATTTTTATGCTTGCTCTGAGACATCAGTTATTCACTGCCACTGTCAAGCGCTTACTGGACAAGATGAACTAAATGGTTTGTTCCAGCAGGATGAACTCTATGTCCTGTAATAAATGTTATCATAAATATAGCAAGCAATCCATTTTAAGACATCAATAAAATGTACATTATACTGTAATAACTGCTTAGTGGGCATGGGTACTGCTGCCCTCTACTGACTTACCACAGCCAAGTGGAGTGATAACTCTCAAGTTTTGGGTCTCTGACTCTACAGAAAAAAGAAAAGATGTTGCCTATCACTGATGTCAGCTGAGTGTGACTCTCTGTGCTTTAGTGGAGTGGAGTGGAGGAGAGTGGAGGGG
>VXBC01003608.1:581446-608980 GCA_013399945.1 Ploceus nigricollis | reverse complement strand
GAGATGCATTTACAGTTTTCTAGCAGCTTGTAGGCTATCGATTCTAAAGGACACTATTATTGTCAGATGAAAAAGGGAAACCAGATGGATTAAAGTATTATAATTAGAAAGGTTCTTAAGAATCTTGTAATAATTGCATAAGAGTGTAATTTTTGTAAGGCTTGAAATAGGGTAAAAAATAAATATTTTGTATATGTTCTCAAATGTTTTAATTTTTAAGTTTTGGGGTTTTTTTAAAATTGTAAATAATGATGTTATTCAGAATCTATCTGAATATCTGGCTATCTTCCAGAAGCCTGGAAAATAGGGGGATATTGTGTATATCTCCAACACTGTTAGCTGGATAACTGTGGAGCCAATGAAGGATTGTTGGTAAGAACATATCTGTAAGAAAGAACAGGATGTGGCTGCAGAAGGGGCCATCTACACCAAGGGCAGCATTTTTTGGGACAAATGTCCTTGTTCTGGCTCCTGAAGATATGCAGCACAACCCAGCACAGCAGGAAGTGGATACGGACTGTAGGGGGGACCAAGACCACCCAAATTCCCCAAAGCCTCTGACCCATTTCCAGAAAGGTCTGAAAGAATGAACAGCACATGAGAACTGATGTGCATAGAAAGAGAGAAATTTATCTCCAGGGTGGGAAAAAATTCTCTGTAAAAAGGTACACCCACCAGCCCGGGTCACAGGACACCCCATCAGCTGGATCAGCTGTGAAGCCAGGATTGGCAATCTCTCTCCTTCTCCAATTCTGCCTTCTCTTCTCTCTTTAACCCATCTGTCTCTCTTCCCCTCTTTAATCCATCTCTCTCTCTCTCTTTCTCTCTCTCTTCCCTTTCACCCTACTCTTTTGTTCAAAACCCACCTCTGTATGCTTGGACAAGATCAGAGACTGATTTATACCAATGCCCATGCCCAGTGTGTAATTTACTAATAAAACTTCGTAAGTTTTTGCAGAACCTCTGACTCCTCTTCCTTTCTACCTCCAGCACTGATGCTCCCCTTCCCCTTAAGGCTGAGACGTCACAGATGGATGTCACTGTATTTAAATGGATATATTAAAATTGTATAGAATTCATGGCATCATATTGGTATGTTTATATTGAGAGACTGAAAGTCTTAGACAAAAACCTGCAAAAGTGGTAGAAATAGAAATATAATTTATAAATAAATATGATGATGAAGTTCAATAAAGTAAAACTTCCTTTTTGCACAGGAATTTTAAAAGGCCCTTCTCAACATGTCTATTAAAACTAGATACAAGCAAAATTTGTCTTGTGAATATTGGCCACATGTTACCTGCTTTTCTCCTTTCTGAGCTTTAAAGGAAAAGGGCACCAAAGAATTGGTTCTTATACAAAGCTGTTTTGATGCTTCTCTGTTTATCACTCTGGAAGGATCTACCTTCCCATCTCAATAAATGTGTAACTGATCTTTGCCAGGTTTTTCTTGCTTCTGGGATAATTTCCCCATTGGTGTGTGCTCAGTTGTACCTTCTCACTCCTTCCATCCATATTTCAGGAGTTCTAGGACCCACAATTGTGTCTTGAAATCTTTTGTTGCCCCTACTGTAGCTCTCTTGCCTGCTCCTTAGTGACTGAGGGTTTCCTGTACATTTTTTTTACTCCTTTCCACACTTTCAGTATACTAAAACTACTCTTCCCCTCATTTAGAGTGTTAAGTTCCTTTTCTTCACTTTTCCTGGTGTTGGTGTACGGTTTGTTTTCCATCCAGCTTTAGCTGAAATAAGCTATGTTTTAGACTCAAAGCTGACCTTCTGCTCATTTGTGTATGTAGATAAGTACAGCTGTTATCTCTCCAAGCAGCTAAGTTGTGTATTCCTCACACAGGTCTGGGAACAAAGAAGCTGATTTTAACCTAAGCAGAGAACAAACTGATTAAATGTTCTTTCAGTCAGAGTGGGACCTTTAGTCAAATCTTCAATAACAACTGGCTATAGAGCTGCTGTTTTAAATTGTGTAGACAAAATTACTCCACAGCTACTGTTAGAGCCATTAGGGTGTTTTGAAATTTGGGGAAAGAACAAACTATACAGAAAGAAAACCTAATGTGCATATTTCTGACAGCAGGCAGAGCTGAAGTTGAAAGTTCTAACAGTGTACTGGAAGTGGACAAACCTATTTTCAATTCAACCTTTCAATTTCAAGATTGAAGATAATACGCTTATAAAGGAAACAATTCATTAACAATCAAAGTCTGGGCAGTTAGGTTTTTTCATATGGGCTAAAATTTATTACTGCAAAAGTGCTTTTGATAATAGATTTCCTTTATGTTCTGATTTGTACATTTTGGCCTTGAACAATTAGACACCACACTACTTTAACAAGAGTCAAGAGTACTCAACCAAAATGCTAAAAATGTGCATGAAACACAGCAAAGAATTAAAATGAATCTCTCAAAACTGTTGTAGACTCTGCAGTTAATGTATTTGAAGCCTCGTAGAAGCATTACATGTGTACAATTGGCTACATTATGCATATAAGGGACAGGAACCAGGAATCATGTTGTCCCAGAAGCATCATCTAGTCTGGAAGAAAGCCTGGAATCCACTAGGGTCTGAGATTCTCAGGCAGGTTTTGACCCATTATTTGTGATCTTAAGCAATGGTACAGCCAAACAGGACTGAACCACAGGCAGCATGCTCCTGCACAGCGAACACTGTCTTCAAGAGTGAGTACTTCACAGTGGCAGCCAGAATATTCATGTGAATTTTAAAAAAATTTCATTTAAAATGGGTCTAATTAAAGACCAGGAAGTAAACGTCCAAGCTAATAAATACAACTTCTGAATTTTAAATGTCAAATACAATAGATTGTAGAAGATCAAAATAATCAAGTTGACCACATTGTAACATTAGATTTTTAGCAAGTTGAATTCTAAAAATTTTTTATTAAATTTTCTATGTTAATTTCTATGTTAAATGTAAATTTTCCTCAATTTTAAATTCTTCCCTTTTTAAGGGGGTGTAACACTGTGTTCTTGCTTCTTTATATCTTTTACTTTCATATTCCCCACAAAAGAACTTAGGTGAATTGAAGCAATGGAATAAAAAGCCTTTAAAAAGTTTAGAAGTAAAATCACAATTCTGAAGAATCAAAGTGGAAAAAAATGCACTTAACAGTTACACATAAAGAAGATATAGAGAATAAGTATGTACGTGTATTATGACTTTTGAACTTTCTATATATGGGAATTTAGCTGGCTATTATAATAAACGAGAAGCTCAGTTTTTAGATGGTTAAATGGATGTGACCTCAATAATTTGTGGAAGAATTCTCCTAGCAATATGTAGAATGTGTGAGGTATGAAAACTAAAAAATAAAGCTGACCCAAAAAAGCTTGCAAACTGTTACTGTCTATCTTAGTCACTGTGGCAGAATATAAGAAGTACTCCAAAGAAACTTTGATTGAAAATTCTCAACTAATACTGGGGATTTGACAGAAAGAAATTAGATTTCTACCCAGTCACTCAGGAGGAGTGATCTCATGGTTTGTCATTTTATGCTTCTTAATTAGTTAGAATTACTAACCTCCTCTCCATAAATCATTATCCTTTAAATTGCTGTTAACAACTGTTAACAACGGTTACAACTTAGTCACAAGTGTCAGCAGAAAATTAAGTGACTCCTCAACCCTTTTAAGGATGAACTTTGGAAGTTAAATTGATGAGGAATACTGAAATCATAACGTCAATTGCTGTATATAATACTATACTTTGGCTTTACACGTTAGCTATACTGGAGCTGTAATTCAGCAAAGAACTTGAGCATATGCTTAGGTCCTGTTGAAATAAATGGGATTTAAGTCTGAGCTTTGCTATGTATATAGATATATATGCATTGAAAAGCTTTGTTACATAGGGGTGATTTGTTAAACTGAACCTAAATCAGCATTTTCTTACGTTTTCCAAGTCTTTATTTAAATTACACTTTTTTCTGACTTGAATTTTACAAATTATTTTTAGGATGGGCAGTCTGCTGGCAATTACAATCTGATATCTTTACTTGCACTGAATAATATATTACCAGTGTTATTTATTTTATGTATTTAAAATTTTAAATTAAAAGTCAGGCAAGACTAGGAATACTTTGGTATTATTTAAGATTGCTGTATATTTATCCAAATTAATTGTATGACTGACTTTCAAAAAAAACAAACCCTGTAAACCCTATGAAAAATGGCACGTAGTACAAACCTGTTGCATGCATAGTAAGAATATATATTGTCCATTAGCAAAAAAATATGAATGCTTGTAAAAGTGTACATATATGGCAAATCATCTTCAGTAATTTAGTAATGCAGACTGCTTCCATCTTTCATTTTGTGATCTGCATTCAGAAGGCGTTTTATGTAAACATATATTTGACTATGAGAGGGGGAATAAGTCTCAAATATTTACACTTATAGGAGGTCCTGTGTTTAGTATTATAAGTGTGAGAAAGGTTCCTGATGCTGTAAGCTCTAAACTTGAATTTTAAAAAAGAGAATACAGTCTCCATAAATGAGAAAAATCTTTTAATTCCCCAATGAGATTATAGCTCTAATAGTAGTATTAGGATTGACATTTGTAACACATCAAATTACATTTTTGCTTTAGCTTCTATAAATAAAATATTTTCATCAACTTTACATTTGCCTGCATGGCAGATGTGCTGATTATTCTGCACTTGTCTGGAAAACACTTAGAAACTTGATATGGAGCCAAAATATGCATGGAGACAAGTAAATTGCCAATTGTAACATTTTTTTGCCAGCAGCTTCCTTAGTCAAGCAAATCAAGTACCATTCTATCAGCACTAAAATCAGACAGCTTGAGACTCTGCTACCATTCTAAAACTTTCCCTTAGCAAAGACACTGTAGTGGAAAATCCCCAGCTCAGAGGTGGGGATAGAGAAAAAGTAATCATTTACTTGTCACTATGTGTGCTTGTAACCAGGACCAGCTTTCCAGGTATTCCAACCCCCAATTACAGGGCTCAAGTGTGGAGAAGGATCAGGAATACATTAAATAGATTAGAAATGAGACTGTTTTTCTCATTAAAAACACACAGCTACAGCACAACTACACTGTAACCCTCAACAAACAAGGTTTGTTAAGTTTGGTGCAAGCAGGGGAATTATGATGTTATTGCGTGTTCACCTTTCATTCCCCTCTCTGATGGAGCATTTGGGCCCTCTGAAATAGCTGAGGCAGAAAGAAAAGATTTTTGGACAAACATCACAGGGTAAGGTCAGGGCACGGCTGATCTCTGAGGTGCATTACTGTGACAATGTAGCCTAAACACTTGAATGACCAATATGCCATATCCCTGTTTCCTGTTCCCAAGTATGTACTTTTCCCCTGCTGATGGTCTGATAGTCTCTAGGTTCTACTAAAATAATGGTAACAGCAAACAAAAGGGGATCCTGGAGAGATATCTTTTCTTATTATGGTCTCCATTCTTTCCAGTATCGAATCCCAATATGTTTTCTCTTGAGTGACATTTTGCCTCACTCAGTTTCTTTCTATAACAGAGTTCATTTGACTCATAATGTGAGTGTTTTTCCTGCTTTAAATCTATTCACTCAGAAGCCCCAGCTCTTCCTTCAGCTCAGACTAGCTGTCTACTCTGGAGTGAACTGGTCTATGGCTCACACCAGCACAACCCACCAGCAGCTAACACAGATTTTCTGAGGAATTGTTACTCCTTCAATTGAACACTGCTAGGCCTTCATCAATAAAGACACTGGACATCTTCCGTGGCTCTCTAGGCAGAATTGTGATGGGTGATTTTTTAGCTATGGTGACAAAAACTTGGGGGGTAGTTTCTAGGAGGATAACTCCTACACAGCATGGTAGTACCAGCACAGACAGAGTAACTCAAGGGTTCTGACAACAGTCACAGCCAAACTCAGATCTGGCAGCTCAGGTGATTGGAATTACAAGTCTTTTGCTCTGCTGGACCACCAGAAGTCATCTTCTCAGTAGCAGGAATTTTGCTTGCTGCTGAATGAAATTGTTTTATTTGTTTCTTAGCTGTCCCAGTCCATGGGCCACTGCATTAAAACCAACTATCACTGACTCAGTTCTGCATTAATATGAGCTCTCTAGGCTATAGTTGCCATGTTCAAATACCAGCCGGGGGCTTCATGCACAAGAACTGGGTTGCTAGAAGGGGGTATTAAGAATAGTTGGCAAATCCCTCTGCTGCTGTCTGCAGCACACCTGATGTAAACCCATCGTTGATTTTAACTTGTTGTAGAGTACCATACTGACATCAAGCCAGGCTGTTCCTGAAACAGCTGTTCTGTGAACAGCTCAGCCAGCACTGTATGAGGAATGGGCCAAAGTGAAGACAGAGATAAAATCTGTCAGCTGTCTTTTTTCATTGATTTGGGACCCAAGGTAGATGAGTTAAAATGAGAAGAGGATCTCATTTTTTTAATCCCCCTCAAAAAAAAAGACATAGTGATTATGTCTGTGATTGACCTCTCCAAGATATGGCCCCTTTTAGCTGCACAAATTTGTGGACCTGATTGCAATGTTGGAGATGATGCAAGAGCTAAAGAATGGCTGGATTTCCCCTGGTGGCATTTCAAGTTTTGCATACACATGAGTACAGTTAGGATAAAGCCATTGGAAAATCAAAGTCATTGAGTTGGCACTGAGCTTTCCAGCTGAACCTGTCCCCATTACATGTTACACATGTGTGTTATGGAGAAAAAAGAAGTAAGAAAAGAGTACTATCAGTATACCTGACTTGTTGCTGATAAGGTTTACAAAAAACATCCATAAGTGGTTTATCATATAATATTTCCTTCCCAGTCTCCCAGTCAACACAGCATTATGGATAGTTAGGACCATTTAATTAGTTAATGACATAGTGTAATCAGGTGAGCACAAGAGAAGCTTCACACCTTTCGCTTTCTTTTCTTCTGCTACATGTTACGCAATAGGTCCTATAATCTATCAGATAAGCCTGCCATTTTCTAGCAAGCAAAAGTTACCCATGTTTCTTAGGCACAACCAACAAAGTGGTCCCATATTAAAAGAAAGAGAAAAAAAAAGAAAAAAAGAAAAAAAAAAAAAAAAGGCAAGCCATACAGAAGTCATACAGAAAAAAGAGAAGCTTTAGAAACATTTTCTCAGTTTAGCAGTACAGAGTAGAATGGCATGCATTTGAACTATGTATGTCCCCTGGAAGCCCTGTTATTCACTAATAAAGACTGTTGGTATGGAAAGCATGTTTAAGGCATGTCGAACAATAAAAGAACCATTGCACATGAGAAGCATGAATACATAATAAATTTGTTACAGAATTAATCATAGACTTAAAAATTTCTTTTAACTTTTAGTCTGAACTGGGCACATTTCTATGCCTCTTGTGTAGTTTAAATAAATTCTGTATTTTGGTGCAGAAATTCTGTATTTTGGTGCCAGAATAATTTTTATGGCCATTATACAGCATGGCTGGCTATATTATTCTAATAATACTGTAAGCATTTTGATTCCAGGAAGCTAAAAAAGACTTTCTACGCTTTCTTAAAATGGAAGTTTGACTGTGAAATTATGTAAAGGAGATACATTAGCAAAGATGGTACTTTAAGTCACATATTGCTATTTCACAAACATATGTTGTGATTTATTTTGTGTTTGCATCATACATTCCCTCTCAGTTTATTTCTCTTTTGCAGTAAATTCCATGGAAACATTGTTTGTAACTGTAAATAGCATTATAAAACTCTATTTTCACTCAGTGTTGCCTCTTAGTCTGGAGACAGGTGAAGACTTCAGTGAAAGATGTGCTGAAGCACATATAACTTTTCTAAAGAAACCAAATGACAAGAAGTCCACAGAGTGCACGACATTGAACAGTTTCAAGATGCTAAAATTTCCCATGGGACTGCCAAACCCACACAATCTACCATGATGTCTTCAGCATGGCATGCAGGTGACACAACCATAATTATATTACAAAGGCATTAAATAGGTCAGGTCAGATAAAATAGGTGGAGTTAGTGAAACTTTAATAATTGATTTAGGAGTAATATTACCTAGATCAAATTCCTGATTTGCAACTGCAAATTCATTAAGTTGCTGTAGTAACATGTGCCAGCTACTAGATTTATATATATAGATATATATGTGTATATGCTGACTTCACCAACAAGCGTGGACAAGGTAATACTTGGCTGCTTCTGACCTCCATAGTCAGGAAAACAGGCAATCCACTCATCCACTAACGTAAATTGCATATTGCTTTTTTGATCTGCTTAGCAATTCTCAGTCAGGTTTTCCTGCACACTTCTAAGTAGAGACTGTCTGTAAGACAATCACATGATCTATTACAAACCAATATTTATTTGTGAAGTTTTTGTTAACAAATTTATGTTTTTGAACAAGAACAACTCTCAAAGGAATTTTTACTTTGAATGAGTCAGCACTGAATGTAATTTGTGTGCCTTCTTATTTTTAATCACAGAAATCTAGATTTTTCAGTATCTGAGGCAGCACAAATAATCCATTTTTCCTAGTAATGTATATTGTGTCATAATATAGGTGTATCAAGAGTGTCCTATTTCTTTACTTCTTTGAGAACATGATTTATTAAAGGAAAACCTGGTGTTACGAACACCCAGGACTTTGGGCAGTGGAAGGACACAAATCGATACATTAAACTAGTAGAAGCTAAAAAGAGATCTGAGGCTGCCAAGTCCCAATTATTTGTAATAGAACAGTAATAAAAGACCATTATCAAAATAGATGCTTTTTGACTTAATACATGGGGAGATCATGTACCTGAAGTTATGCAATAATCTTATTGTGAAACAGTGGATCATCCTGAATTCAAACAAGACTTGCAAGAAGCAGAAGAAAGTAAATCTGGCATCAGTTTCTCTCTGTCACTCAAGCATTTCTGTTTGAAAATTGAGAAGTATCCTAGAATAAAACAGGAAAACATTGGACAACTTGGCTTTCTTTATGACTGACATTCTCTGGAGATTCAAAGACACTGGAATCACTGATAGGATTAAGATATATATATTTATTATTCACAATTACTAAGCACTCCAGAACTGAAATCTGTTTAATTAAAAAGTGCAATATTCTTGATGAATTTATGATTAAGAATGATAATTTATATTCAGCCTTTTAGTTAAACTTGAGCAATACTGACAGGTAACATTGACTCTCCTTAGAAAGGAAGCATGAGAGAGAAAGAGAATGTATCCAAAGGTGATTTGGTATATCTGTGATAGGGGCTACTGAAGAACCTAAATGAACAAATAAAACAAAATGCACAATATTACACAAAATGAAAATAGATCTTTCCTGATCTTTCAGAAACAAGGAGAGAAGCCTTCTGGAAGGCTATGATACACTCCCATCACACCATAAATCAAGACTACCTTTTCAGACTCACTCTTCCCCTTTTGATCTACACAGGCATGCAAATTTCTTTAAAACGGAAACCAGAAAAAAACCTAAAAGAGGAAGGATCCTGAATATATTTTTAAAAACTTGAGTATTTGAAAAATCTCTTCTGTTTTTGACAGTGAGATTTGACAATAATGACAATTTCAATTCCCTGCCTCACATGACTCAGAAAAAAAGAAACAGGCTATGCTACTTAATTGTCTGTCTGGGTAGCTGCCATTTCTTTTTACATTTTCTTGTGTTCTTGACTGTTCAATTATTTGTGTTAGGACAAAAGTTAGTTATAATTTCTATTTATAGGCAATTAATTTTCAATGGAAAGAAGACAGTGTTTGATGAGATTACAGCATGAAAGTAGAAAATTTTGAATGAAAGTGCATTTGAAATTAAATGCTTCTCTAGCTGTGGAAAGGTTTTTTACATTAACATTGATGAGAAAGAAACCTAGCTATAGATATAGGTTCCATAGATACTCCACAGCAAATTCTAAGCCCGCACATTTGTGTAATAAACACACTTCAGCTATATCATAGACCTTTGCTGTCATTGCCATCTCACTGAAATGTACTGGCAATATACTCCAACATTCCATGTGGAGACTCTCACAAAAGCTTTGCAAAGCCAAGACGTTGAATTTTGCACTGACTGTCACAAGGTAATGAAGATTCCTGAAACGGTAACAGTAGTTACGTTTTTTTAATCTACTCCAGAAACCCTAAACACAAATTCTGATGTTAAAAATATAGTCAATAATGGCGCGTAAAGAATAGTGAAAAAGACATTTCTGGAACACAAGTGCCTTACAGCTAACAGAAATGTAAATATAATTAGTGTTCTTAACATCCTAAAGAAAGTGGCTGGAAGGATTCCATGCCTGTATATACTATGAGCCATTGTACTTTCCATCACAGAGCTGGCTCTGCCTCAATACCTGTGACTTTGCACAAGTTGTCTTAGGTCAGCATTCCCTTGGACTGCCTTCAGGGGTTGGACAGCTTTTGACTAATTCCATGACAGACTGGAACATACCAAGTCACTGTTTTTCTTAGAATTCATGACACTGCTAACTTTAGTCTGCTGCAGATGAATATTTTCATGGGCTCATCCTTGTACACCTGTCTGCTGCAGAGTGTGTGTGCAATTGGATCTGAAAAGTCTTCCAGACTGGCAGCTGTGGCTTTTCCACAACATATCTGTGAACAGGTATTTAGAGCAGGTGCAACACTATAGATCAAGCTCTTTACATAACTTGAGTTTGCAATTTTGTGTCCAGATGTCACATTAATAGTCAAGATAACTTTCTTTGAAGCAGTAAGTCTTTGAGTTTTGAGTACAGGTCTACTGAGTACAGGTCTACTTCTGCCTCCAAGGAGAGGTGAAAAATGACAGAGAAGGACACAGGCAAGAACAAGTTCATATCCTAGTCCCAGAGAGAAATCAGAGTTGTAGCCTCAAAAGAGGAAGAAGATACACACCAACAGAGAAATAGTAAAAGAATATGATTTATTTGAACTATGGAGGAAAAGAAAGTACCTACCTGGGTCCTTATTAGGGCTCTCTATATAATCTTTTCAAAGGGCAAGACTGCCAGATAAACCTTTGGAAATCATAAAGTCCCTTTTATTCCTGTGGAAGCCTTGCCAGTTGACAGAGTACTAATTCAGGGCTTTTACTTATGTGGCACTGTTCTACAGTGTAGCAGAGTAGAAGTGGTCCCTAGTAGCAGGATTTCTATCCCTGCCCTTGACCTGGATCCTTTACCTTGTAAGCTTCCAGTTTTCATTAACTTTTTATTTCTTGAATTGTCGGTTCTCCTCTTCCTCCAAATCTTTTATTTATTTCAGCACCTTCTTCCCTTTCTCATACCCTTATGTGCAAATCAGTTTGAGGAGGAATGTTCATGCAGATGATTTCCTGTGTTGTTTGGCTTCCTCCATCTCTTTCCAATCTACCTTGTTACTTTATTCTTTTACCTATTATCAGAATATGCTCAGGTCTTTGGCAAAAGTAACCTGATTAATGAAGTCATAAAATATGTATTAACAAAATCATAGAATCAGAAAACTTATGTTTCAATAGGAGGCAGAAACAGTTTCCTTGTAGAAAGACACTGTGTGACTAATATATTACATTTTTTATCGTGCAGGGAAGTGACACAGCTTTCCAAATCAAAAGAAGTCCAACACTTTCCAAAAGGTTTCACAAATCCAAATGCAGGACTTAAAAAAAGCCAGATCCTGCTTTAAGACTGTTAGTTTTAGACACATATGAGATACATGGTTTGTCATTCTGTCCATGAAAGTAGCTTGAGTGAACTTCACAGGAACGTGCAATTTCATAATACCTCAGTTGGGTATTTCTTCCTACCTCTTGCAAATGCATTGGTGGTTTATGCCTTGGGTCATAAGAATTCATCCCTTACTCATTTATGACTCTCTCTATAATTTTTATTCCTACATATAGTATTTTTACACACTTACTGCTGTCTTGCTGAAAGTTTGTCTTGTAGCAGTGTTCCACGTTGTCTTTGTCCATTGTGTTAATTATGTTTTTGCTCAGTTTTAGGGCTTTATTGGGCAGTTTCAGGATAAGCAGCTGTTATCTGATCTGTGGCTTGGTGCAGGAACACTCAGCTATTACACACAGATGTAGTTATTCTCAGGACATGTGTTGAACAGTAAATTGGTTTGTTGAAAGGCTTAATAAAGATGTGCAGTAGTACATAACACTGGCTAGCTCTCATTTCTCACTAGTTTTACACGTGTAAAGTATCTCAAACTTCATGTTCAATGAAGTTAAATATACTTATGGAGAAACAAAGGGAAGTAGTTATATTTTAAGAGTATGGAAACATTTTATTTTATAGGAAAGACAAGATATCTCCAGAGGGAGATATCTGTCATCATACTTCCTCAGGAAAAACCCACAATAATGTATTTTTCAATGCTGCATTTTAACTTTATTACTTAACCTCAGTAGCTGTGGGTTTTATCATTTTCTTTTCCCTGGCAAGCTCCCTTGGTCCTGTCATACCGAGGACTCTGTGAACACTATTAAAAAATGAAAGCTTTTCTGGATTATAGTGAAATCTGTCATTATCCACCATTCTTGTTATGATAATCTCCACATAATTAAAGAGGAAACTGACAAAGCATCTGTGATTAAGAGTGACAAAACTACTTGAGTTTACCTCCTGATTTTCTCTGTCTAGTTTTCTCTTAAAAGAGCATAAGTACTTCTCTTTCTCCTTGATTTTCTTTTCACTTGCTGATCTCTTACACAAAAGCCCAATCTGTCAATCCCCACATTTGCCATAGTCCCAGTGACTCAAATCAGGGTTTTGACTCTAACGTTGAGCAATAGCTTTTGATTGCAGCTAACTTTGTGTATTAGCCTGCTTGCTGCTCTGATTTTATTGGAATAAGGGATAACAAAAATACAGCATGTGTAGCTTTGTTCCTGTTTGTGTTTGTCTAATGATGAAAAACTCAACTGATAGTATGATAATAGTTTCCACAGTAGCAATATTAATTATAGTAATTTTAATATACTGTATCACAGCTATCACATAAAAACCTATTCATGCAGAAATGATTCCTTTAGTTCTTGTTTACTCTAAAATACCATGATCTGGCAGCTGTGAGTAGTTAGTTACTTGATCAACAATGTACATGCACACACAAAGGTAAAGTAATATAAAGATATTGACACTGAAAACAAAACCAAAACAAATTATCCACTTTTAGGGAGATTATATCAGCACAGTAGCTTTCAGGAGGCTTGAAGAAGTTTCTCTGCCCAGTAAGTTAGTTTATTAAGAGGAAGTTCAGGGCAGCAAAATGCAGTCTTGCCAAGTCTGTGTCAGCAAGGTCCAACAGCCACTTTAGGATGTGGGAACTGACCTCCTTTCTCTCCTTTGTGCCAAACACCAAGAAATCATTCACAGACAGGTAGAGGAGCTGGGCCTAAAACCTGCCAGTTCTGCAGTACCCCTGGCAGATGCATGTCAGGTTCTGCCAAGGAAGGAAGCCTCCTTGTACCTGGTGACTGCCAGCGTGGTAAGGCAGTGGCTGAAATTCCATTTTCTTCCACTGGGACCTGCCCATTTGCTCACCATACAAACTACAGTACCAAACTCTTGAAACTGAGCCTAAACAGGAGGCAAACGAGGGAGATTTCAGTGTTTATCAGAGATGTGTGAAATATGACACTTGCATTCAACAGGCTTGTTCAGGCTTTTTTTACAATTTCACTTAATGTAGGCTTTAACAACCCAAGATTTGCTTTGACTATCATCTTCAAATGAACTCCAAAGGATTCAGAATCCAAAAGCATTAAAATATGAATTCTATATAAGGAAATCTTATATAGAATATATAGAATCTTAGTCTACAGGATAAGCCTGGGTAATTTAATGACACAGGAAGTAATAAAAAAACCAGTGACTGCATTGTGTGTGTGTGTGTGTGTTTTATACAAAAAGGACTAGACAATTAACCTCTATTTAAGCAAGGTGAAAGAGTGACATAAATAATACTTCATGTTTCATATCACAAATCTGTCTGGTTGCCTGCTTAAAGGAATTAGCTTAGTAATTTTAATAGGATTTATTAAGGGTTTGAACAATCTCATGTTGAAATCAAAAGTATTTCCCAGACTTCCATAAAGTTCACGTGGTTCTGGCATTTAGATGCCTCAGGTTCTAGTAAAAAATTCTGTGAAACATATTGACCATGGCCACCTGACTGATTTCATGTACTGTGTTACTGACAGGCAATTCTTGTGCTTTAAAAAATTACTAATTAATCACCTTTGAAGTGGGGATATGTTTTGCCAACACTCTTAGAGAAATACTGTTTCATTTAGTTGTATTATAGAATTAAGGTTTTGGTTTTTTACCCAGGTTTTGTAATATAACATCAGATTTGGCCAGGGGACCTATATATTTTTGGTTTCATCATATTCAAGTTTGAATTGATCACAGCAGAAGAAAGGGACTTATGGTTTTATTCATCTCCCAATTCTTAGGTAAACCAGAATTGAGTTGAAGAATGTGATTTCTTTTCCCACTAGGGGAAAAAAACCCTACTTTTAGCAATCTGAAGAATTATAGTGATAGAACTTTTGCACTCAGAAAATGATTAAGGAATTTCCTCTGCATGTCTCCAGAAGGAAAAGAAGTGAGAAGGGATTGTTCTGCATGCTAAAACACTAATGAGTCCTAACAGCTGAAGCAGCTTTTGCTACTCATTGATCTACAGATTAATAAAGATTACTGTTAAAAGGGGTAATTCTGAACATTTCATGACCTCATGCATAGAGCAGCAAAGAATTTCATTTATTCTTGCCCTGTGCTCCAGGAAGTCATTTTGTACTTGCAAAGAACCAAAAGAAGACACATAAAAATGTAGTACTATGGGACCACAAGGAACGGAATTGATTCTTACAATTCAGTCGTCCAATTTGCAAATGATTGAAAGATACCCCAATGGATAATAAAACCCAGTTTTGCCTGAAGTCTGAAGTAATCATCAAAAGAGTCTGTTCTACTGCACAATAATCTGCTGATGGCTCTTGGTAACTGAGTCACCAAATGGAAACCCTTCCAGGAGCACAAAGGGCTCCAGCCTATTTTTTATTCAACAAATATGAACATGTAATCCTCTTCCATCTGATGGGTGGGAATCTTTTGGCTCCTCTGACATTACAAAATAGTGAAATAGAAAACAATTTTTCTATCACATTCATCCATTTGTTCTTGTCCTGACAGATGACTGAAGCAATAGCAATTATTTCTCTACATTCTTGTCCTTAAAATATATGCACTTTCAAGGCATAATTATGTTAGTAGCATAACTTTATCTATTACTAACCAGCATTATTTTTTGTGAAGCTAAACTAAACTCTCTTGCCATTTAGCATTTACTCAAATGCTACTGTACCCTAGGACAGCTACACACAGCTTGATGTCCTCAGAAAACTTGCTGAGGGTGCCCTCAAGGCCACTGTTCACGCTGTTAACAAAGATGTTAAACAGTGCTGGTAGATGAAGGCAAAACAAAACCACTGCTAAAGAAGATGCAATGTAGTGTAATGATTGCAAAGAGTGCAATGGTTTAAATTTAAGATGCATTCTTCATCATATGCATCATTAAACATAAGTAGCATGTTAATCAGTGAATTTTCTGCCACTCAAATGCAGCTCTGCAGTACAATCAAAACTTTACAGATATTTGAAATATTATATGTATATAAATTACAGCATAAAAATGAGATCTATATGTAAGTCTTGTAGCTCATTTTGCTTCTGTATTTGATTACAGGTCTGATGGTAATGAGTCCATTTCCTGTCCCAGGAGGAATGAGAATTCAATGCCAACAGAGAAAAGAATGGAAACTTAGTGAAAAAAGGATGTATTAAAACTCAGACAACAAAAGAGAATACAGTCCTTGTTAACAGCAAGGCAAAATCTCCAGTTATTCCTAAGCAAAAGCAGGTTTTCCCTATAACTTTCAAGGTGTGTGTGCACCACTAGACCTAAGGGCATAGTCATTTAGCTTTTGTTTTAATCAGTATTGTTTTGCTTTCCTAGATGTCTCTTCTTCATTCCTTCTCATTCTTTCAGTTCCATCTCTGGACTAGCTCTTAGAGAAGTCTTTGAGTTGGAAGTTAACATGACTTGAGGTCAGCTGATAGAGCAGACACAGAAGACTTTCCAGTCCTCTACTCTTGAAGAGCAAACAAGACAGTGCATGCTCTGCTCCTGTCAGGCTGAGCACAGCAGGAGTTTTATGTCCTAGTCCTCCTTCAATTTTCTTTCAATAATTACTGGAGGTAGGTTAATTAAAACCAAGCCTTGTGTACATGGCATTAACTGATACCAATGATGTCCTGGTATATCTGTTACAGAATCACTGGAAAGTTGTCAGGGTGTTGCATGGAGTTAATTTACTGAGACACTTACAGCAGAACATTCAGTATTGTCATAGCAACAATGCAGCACAGTATCAGATTTTACATTTTGCAATGCCATGTTGCTGATAACACTCTGCGAAATACATCAGATGGATGAGAAAGGTAGACAAAGAATAACAAGAAAATATTCTTTATACCTGACATTTGAACACAAAGATATTCCAAATTACTACCATAAAAAAAAAAGCCCAAGAAGAAGGCCTGTCTATTGTGTTTTATAAGAAGTGGCAGTAAGCATTTTAACGCATACAAAAAGCAGTTATGATTCTACAAATACTTAAATCTTTTGGTTTTTAAAGTATTTATTTTTATGCTAAAGCTATCTTAAAGTATTCCACAGAGTTCAGAAGGACAGTTGCCTCAGTGTGGACTATACAAGAAATTATTCATCTCTCTCACTTGGAAGTTGTCTGAAGGGAATCCTTGAGGGTCCATGCTCCTGCAGTCACTAAAAGGACAATGTCTATCCAGAGGTATCTCAGATCACTGGAATAAATCACTGTAGCAAAACAGTTGCACCTTGCAGGTGAGTTTTGCCTTAGAAAAGCTGGGTTTGAATTAAAAGACAAGCTATCGTTAAGCAATAGATCCTGCAGAGGCAGGGTAGAAATTTTTTCTCTGCTGGTCTCTTTCTCACACCATGATCCACCACTGTGCCAACACACAACTCTGGAAGTTGACTCAGGAACTTTGTCCTGGCACAGACAGATACACAGACACGCCCTCACTGCCTCCTCTCTATGCCACCACACTTCCAGGATCCCCCAGAAATCAGACTGCCCATGGCCAGAACTCCTGGTGGAGGTTCTGGGGCATTTATGGGGAGAACCAGGGTTATAAAACTCCAACTTCTGATGCATATGTGGGTCCCCACCCGCAACAGACCAGGGCTCCATATCACAACCACAGACCACAATCACCCACACATGGCTGGAGCCATGGGTGGTGATATCTTTCTATCTCTTATCTCTCTTTTCCTGTTTTTCTCTTCCCAATTTTCCTCTCTTAGGGTGATCACATCTTCCAGAACAACTATATACCCCTTTTCATTTTTTTCCAGTTACGGTTTCAATGGAGTTGTTCATTGTTATATAAGTTATTTAGAACTGTTTTGCTTTAATCCTTTTGAAAAAAAGGATCTGTTAACAAAGAACCTGGTTGCCCTGCCTCAGGGGCAGATCCCAGCAACTGCCCTCTCTGAGGTACAGAGTAGAAGCAGAACAATGGGGCTCTTAATCTAGATACGTTACTTGAGTGTCTGAAATTAGAAAGGTGTAATTTAAGAAAACAGGGATTTGGATACAGAAAACAGGAATGTTTTCTGGAGACCTTAACATCTCTTACACCTCTTACATCTCTTAACATCTCTTATTTGTTGACAATTCTTTTCTTGAGTCCTGTCTGAAATCGAGAAATGTCAGAAGTATTTTGCTTGGTTTTTACTGTGTTGAATGACTTGTTGAATGCTCAGTCATGATGTACTCCAAACTGTTGGATCAAATTAAGTATTATTGTCTTGCTAAATACCATGAGTGATTTAAAATAATGGTCCAAATATTTCAAATTTAATCATAAACTTAGGCTCTGGAGTAAAAGTTATTCTGTACATGTGCGTTTGGATTAATGATACTGTCCTTATTTTCAGATAAAGTTTTGCTAGTCTTTTGATTTAGTACTGCATCAAGTCCTGATGAAAAATTTGTATACTCTACAATATAGAGCTCATGTAGAATGAGTCAAAAATTGGCTGGTGTTGCTCAAAAAGTAGCTGTCTTTGGGGAAATCATCAGTGAATATGTGTGGGTTTTCTAGAGATTGGAAGCCTGCAGCTGTTCCACACTTACGTCAACAGTCTACGGACGGCATAATGATTTAGGAGTGGGTTGTCTAGCTGGCTTTGTGATTCAGGCTTATTTAAAGAATAAATGCTTTAATAAGGAAAAATACAATGTTAAAAGTCTAGCAGTGGGAGTGTGTGGTTCTGCTGAGAGTGGAGAAATGCATTGGGAACAGCCCTGACTCTGGGAGGACTACGTGTGCACTTGTGTGCGGTGTTACAGCTGCCCTGCTCTCCTGCCCTGCACATTCAGAGGATGTGCTGTGGGCAAATACAGGCTGTGTCTGCTTAGATGTCCGTGACATCCAAAAAAGAACCCATGGGGGTAAAGAGTGTGAAGAAAGGCATTTAAAGAACAATATAATCACCAGGCACAGGCAACATGAGTTCACAGAGGGAAATTTATGTTCATCTAATCTCATATCTTTCTACAAGAAGGTCACCGGTGCAGTGGGTGAAGGGAAGGGATTGGACGTTTTCCTGGGTTTTAGTAAGGCTTTTGATACTTTTGTCCTTCATAGCATCCTACTGGGAAAGTTGTCCAGCAGTGGGATGAGCAGGCTCACGGTGTGCTGGGTGAAGAACAGGTTGGATGGCAGGGCTCAAATGGGACTACACTGACTGGTGACTATTTAGGAGTGGTGTTCCTCAGAGATCAAGTCTAGGGTCAGTTCTGTTCAATGTACTTATCAATGTTCTGGATGCAGGAGGTGAATGCACTTGTGCTGGTTTCCGCTGGGGTACAGCTAATTTCCTTCACAGTGGCTAGTATAGGGCTATGTTTTGGATTTCTTCTGAACACAGGGCTGATACTACAGAGATGTTTTTTTAATTGCTGAGCAGACCTTACACAGAGCGAAGGTCTTTTCTGCCTTTGAACAGCGATGCTGGCAGGGAAGCTGGGGGTGCCTGGGAGGTCGGGAGGAGACAAAGCCAGAACAGGTGACCCAAACTGACCAAAGGGATATTCCAGACCATGTGACATCATGCTCAGAAAATAAACTGGGGGGAAGAAGAAGAAGAGGGGAACATTTGNCACAGTGGCTAGTATAGGGCTATGTTTTGGATTTCTTCTGAACACAGGGCTGATACTACAGAGATGTTTTTTTAATTGCTGAGCAGACCTTACACAGAGCGAAGGTCTTTTCTGCCTTTGAACAGCGATGCTGGCAGGGAAGCTGGGGGTGCCTGGGAGGTCGGGAGGAGACAAAGCCAGAACAGGTGACCCAAACTGACCAAAGGGATATTCCAGACCATGTGACATCATGCTCAGAAAATAAACTGGGGGGAAGAAGAAGAAGAGGGGAACATTTGGATTGATGGTGTTTGTCTTCCCAAGTCATTTTACATTTGATAGGACCCTGCTCCTCTGGAGATGGCTGAACACCTACCTGCCCATGGGAAGCAGTGACTTAATTCCTTGTTTTCCTTTGCTTTTGTTTTCCTTATTATATTCTGTTTATCTGAACCCATGAGTTTTCCAGCTTTTACCCTTCCAATTCTCTCCCTGAGAAATGGGGGACAGAGTGAGGGGCTGCGTGGGGCTTGACTGCTTGCTATGGTTAAACCTCAATAGCACTGTTACCATGTTTGATATTAATTATATTCCCTCCTAAAATTTTAATAAGTGGAGAATAAGGGTTTGGTTGAGTGATTAATGTATCTGTAAATTAAAATGAATGTATTGTGCTTATTTTATTCATGTTAAATGAGGAATTCTCAAATGTTACCTTTGGATAAGTAGGAGTAATGCGAGTGCATCATGCTGGCATTCCCAGAACCTGTATTGTCCTTGGAAGTTCTGTTGATAGAAACAGGACTGCAGAGAAGAGTGCCAGAGACGTCAATGACAGCAGGACATATGCAGGCATTTTCAGGATTTTGTCTGAACACTAGTTGCAAATGCTTGGTTTTGTTTATGTTAATTGAGTGTTCACAAAAGAGTTAGACTAATAATTAAATTATAATTACCTTGATCTAGGATTCATAATTACTTTGCCTATCAAAGAACATTGCACCATTTGGAGCTTGAAGTAATAAGGAATATATATTGTGGCCTAGCCCAGAGTAGACCCAGATAACTACTCTGCTTTTTACTTTTCCCTCTCTTAATACAAAATTAATTTCGTCATGATGTGATGAAAAACTATTTATGGAGAAGTTAACCTTTGGTTAATTTCCATATTCATATTTGAAATGTCAAAAAATAAATATGGGTGCTTTGTGATTTCTGAATTATTTCACCTTTCTTTTTACTTTTAGTTGCCAGTTTCAGATGATGTGTACCTGCTTGGCTGTCACAGTGTATTAAAGATTTTATTATTTAAAGGGGTTTGACAAGGAAAATGAATATAGTATTAAGAAAGAATATAATAATGGTGATGCTGAGTGGCACCACAGAATCCTTTCTTGAGCAATAGCTAGCAATGGATGCTGAGGCTGAGAACAGAACAGGATAATGTGATGTTTCCACAGAATACTTTCTCCTTCTCCAGCAGTTGTCCTTACGGATATCTGTTGATCCCACATAACTCTATAAAGACTGTTACAGGGAGTTAAAGGCGTTAATTTCAAATATCTATACTGTTGTCAGACAGTGCAGCTGGTTTCACTGGACAAAATAGACACAGCACTGTGCCATTACCTTTTCTTCAACTGCCTATGGGCCACCTCTGTCTGGAGCAGGGTGTTTGTGAATTCAAAAGAAATAATGACTGAAAAATTTTGAACAGTGTCTCTCAGAAGATAACTAGAATACATGACAAAAGTTTAAAACAATGAAATGTTATTCAGAAGCTAGAATAGGACTGTTGGACATAATAGTAACTAGGCAGTATTCAACTTAAACTGAAAACTTGCAAAACAAAAATTACAAACTTCATGCAGTACTGTGACTGCTGTGGAACGTGATGATGAAGTGCACACCACAAGCCAAGGACTTATTAAGGTTTATACAGAGGTGGCACATACAATTGGAGGTCACAAAAATACCAAGTTCTAACAGTTAAGGCTCAGGTTTCTGCACCCCAATGCTATGTTCAGTTTTGGGACTCTCACTACAGGACAATGAGGTGCTGGAGCATGTCCAGAGAAGGAGGTTGTAGCCAGGTGGAGCTCGGCCTCTTCTTCCAGACAACAAGCAATGGGACAAGAGGAAATGGCCTCAAGTTGCTTCAGGAGAGATTTAGATTGTGTATTAGGAAAATTTCCTTCACCAAAATGGTTGTCAGGTACTGAAACAGGCTGCCAAAGGAAGTAGTAGAGTCATCATCCCTGAAGGTACTTAAGAAATGTGTAGATGTGGTACTTGGGGACATGGTTTAATGAGGAACTTGGCAATGCTGGGTTAAGGCTGGATGTTTATCTTAGAGATCTTTTCCAGTCTGAAAGTTTCTCTGATTCTACTGCAGAAGGGTTAAATGGCACACTTTAGAAGTTATGCCAACATATACTGTGTCTCTAATGAGGGAAAATCACAGAGCATCTGTGTGCTCTTGGACTTCTTGCATCTTTTTTTTTCTGTAGAACATCCGATATTGTCTGTGTAAAGATACTAGATTAGACTAGACATGTGATTCTGATGAACTTGCATTGAATTCCTGCCTTTTTGTCTTGAACTCTTATGATTACAGGCAGTTTGACACCAGGCCTGCAATACATAATGGCCTGAGATCGTTCCCACTTAAAGAATTTGGGGCTGTTGCCATTGAAGAGACCAGCAGGAGGCAGGGGCGAGGCTTTAGAACTTGCAGCACAGCGCGTCTGGAAGGAAGGACCGCAACACCTATTTGTGCTGACGCTGCACTTGGTTCACGCTAGCCGGGGAACAATCGCGGTGTTCGGCTACCTTGCTTGATATTTCTTCTTCTTTTTGAGAACAAAAAAGCCAAAAAAGCTCCACAGCAGGCACAGTACTCACGGGAGCTCACCCGTGACCGAGCCCCCGCGCCCGCGGGAGCTCCCGGGAAGCGCCACTCGAGCACCTCCTCAGCCCGCCCTCTCNCGCCGCCCGGCCGGACCGCGCGTCCCGAGGCCCCGCTGACCGGTTCGAAGGGTGGCAGGTTTCCAGAGCCAGCTCCGGCATATATAACATATATGATTGCATATGTAGAGAGAGATGTATGTAAAAGGGTACTTATGCTGACCTCATAATGAGAAACGAGCCAATTCCTGCTTGCAAAGGGAATGCTTTATGTGCAGGCACACGATGCTCCTGTGCTGGCTGTGACAGACCCCGGCGGGGTGCGAAGGTGCCCGACCTCCCCAAAAGAGGAGACTGGCCCGGTGGTCCCTGGGCTGTGCACCAAGCTGCTCACCTGCAAGAACAGACCATGCCCAGGCCCTGCCGAGACTCCCGCGGCAGCACGTTAGATCCCAAGGAGGAATGCTTTACGGGTAGGTTTTGTTAGCTATCGTCTTTTGCATGTCTCTTGTGTTTCCCCGGGTTTTTTTTTGGGAATGGGATAAAAACAAAGGATGTACCTGGTAGGTAACAGTGCTGTGTGTAATGCAAAACAAGAGCTTGGCTAGCTGTACGTTTTTGTTGCATTGTTTTTACTGGTAATCTGTCAGAAATCTCCAATTCGTATTTTACTCGAGGAAAGGATACTACCAGATGTGTGTATGTGCCCTTTCTATGTTTCTGACAGTGTTAACTCCCCCGCCATTTGAGCTTTCTGCAGCTTTCCTAAATGCTGGGCCTGACAATGGGGGGGAATAGCACTTGCATTCCTGGCCATACCTGGAAGCAACACTCGTTTTCCTGGACATTCATGCCCTGACGTGCCCTGCACCTTGAGAGCAAAACTGTCCTGCTCTAGCTCCTCAGACTGATGCCTGACTATAGAGGTGGAGAGCCATGAATTTAGAGTGATTTATCAGTATCATTAAAGACTGATGAGGATGCATAACGAAAACAAGTGCTAATATTAAGGACTTTTTGCAGATGATGCCACCAAAAAATGTAGTAAAACCATTTTTTACTACAGGGGTTGATGAATGAACCTAAATTACCAAGAGGATTTTCAAGGGCTAAGCCTGATGTTATGACTGATACATTTTAGAGAGGTTGGGCTAATTTATCTGTTGACCAGCCTTTCAGTTTGTGCTTAATATTGAGCACACCGTCCAATCTACTCACTGAAATTTAAGGATGTGTGAGTGTTGTTGGATCAACCTTATTACCTGTACGGTTCAATTTCTGCACAAATCCCCTGAGGGTTACTTCTGTGTTATCTCGTAGGGATTTATGAAATTTAAATTTGGTATAATGCCCTGAAAAGGGTAACACTTTTTATGCCTATGAATTTTATTGCCCTTGCATTGGGTATTTTACTGGCTTTTACAATAGATTAAAAATTCTGAGCAGTGGGATGTTTCAGTGTTTCTAAAATAATTTTTGGTTATGGTTTTTGGTACAGTCTTGCTGGTCTACTGACACAGTTACTTCTAGTCTAGTAGCACTGCTAAAATTACGCTCTAGTGATGAGACTCTGAAAAATACTTTCTTCACTCTTATGTAAAATAAAGCCAACTGGGTTACATTTCTCTCAGAAATTATGTTACAATGTTGCTGAGATAGGGTAATTTTTATTGCTCTTTTAACGCCTGTTTATGTTATACCCATATAAAGATGAGAAGTGTGCTCTACAGAGGTAGGTGGGTGTGACATATGCTGTATCTATAAACACTTCCACAGGCTGTCACCTGTGTTTCCATGGCTGAAGAAAAGTATTTTAAATTTTAAATCTCATCTCTCACATGGTATGCAATAAACCACAGTGGGAACTAGGGGTATTAGATGGAATTTTTTTGATAGAAGAACCCTTTCCACCCTAATCCCTATCTGTGCTTAGAATCTGTAGCATTGAGAAGAGTGACTTAGGAGAGGATGAACATGTCTTAAAATGTTAAGAGTCTGATTATGCAGGACTGTGCCCTCATGAAGAATCCTTGCTCTCATAACTGGTGCCACTGATGACAGGGAAATTATTAATGTGGGTTATGAACTATTTGGATAACAAAGAGAGTGCAATATTGGAGTCCCAAAAATGTAGTAAAGCTGCCCTAGGAAAAATTCCTTCAGAAGTTTTATTTCGCAAATTGTCAATTCGATGAACTTTATTCTTTCTGAGTGCAGTGAAATAGAAACTCCCTTCTTTGATGGTGCACTCTCTGCTGATCCAGATAGGGAGGTGTGAAGTTATTTATTGGTTCCCCAAACTGTATATACAGGATGCTGTGTGAACTCAAGATAAGCAATGTGCACTTCATATTTAGTACAGGGTGTTTGAACAGAGCACAGTGCTGTGTCCAGCAGTCTCTTCATGGGCCACTGAAGTACAGTTGCTCCTGCAGCAAGTGCAGCCAGTGGCCAAATATCAGTGATGTGTATTTTAAGTTCTCTAGAAATAAAATTCAGAACAATGGGTGGTTCCTATTTTTTCAAATAATAAAAAACTTTGTCAGATTTCACCTCAATAGTTTTGAAGTACTTTATTTTAACAATACTCAAAATATTTTTTCACTATTTAGAACGATTTCTATTGAACATATTTGGAAAATCAGGATTCATGAAGAATTTTTGCAAATTTATTGATTCACTGACATTCAGAGAGTATTATAAAAGAAAAAATTCCATTAGCATACAGGTCTGGAACTATGACTAAGAAACTGAAGCTGCATGTTGCTGTATAGCAACATACATCTCTGATACCTTTGTGTATGGGAAACTCTTCTGATTAGAATTTCATTTGATTTATTACCTTTTTTATTTTCTTATTTTGAGTGTTTACAGATTAAATAAAACCCATTATGCATATATAGTAGCTATAGATGCAAACTGAAGTAATCAATCTTGTATTGCAGTATTTCTAGCAAAAAAAAAAAAAAAAGTAAGTTTGCTTGGAAAATCCCAGTCATGGTATTAAAACTGATCTCATTTTTTAAGACAGTTGTCTTAGAAAGTATTAAATATGCTTCATAAGCAGAATCAAAAGTATGAAGACGAATAGATGAGAATCTGAAAGTAGGTTTCCAGGTCCACATTTAGAGCTTTACTTAGTGACCTGTTTTTTCAAAGGTGCTGAGCAGCTGTGTGTGTGAATTCCATCAGAATGCTCACCTTGCCCAGCGCTTCTGGGAACACACCTGTTACTCAGGGCCAGCAATGGGAAATTTCATAAGCCCTTTCCCATACTTCTTTTAAGTTGATCCGTTTTATTAAGTTGGTTGCATGAAGTACTGTTTTAGGACACCTCCATTTTGCCTCATGTCATCTGTCTTATTTAAGTTTTGGCAGAGGAAAGCCTGGCTTATGTAGTGAGGCCACAGGGGGACCCAAGATGTTGGCTGGCAACATTGTGCCGCTTTCTCTTGGCTGTGAACTGGCTCTGTTTAATGTTGTGAACTTCCATGAGTATTTTTAAACCAGAAACTATGGTTCTGTTGCAGGTTTGACAAATCCTGTTTTTGATTTCTCCTTGACAGAAGCCAAAAGTTTTTTTGTTAACTTCCACCTAATTTTAGATGAAAATGGTCCATCACTGGAAATACTGACAGATGCCTTTTGTATCAAAAGCCAGAAACAATATTTAGACATGAGCCCAAGCTTAGAGAGCAAAATATTTTGTTAATTTATCTTGTTTCTTGTTTTCACAATATGTATTTTTCTTCTGCCTGTTGCAGTTTTGCTGTCTAAAGTATTGATAGTTTTCTATGTTTTTGCAGCATTTTGAATAAAAATTGGTCATATTATTACATAGTTTAACTCTGGTACTCCTTGAAGTCACTAATGTACAGACCATCATCTAACATAGTGAAAATAATTTATTAATTTCTTTTATTAATTTTATCAATGTAATTTTCTCAATCCATATCTCCCACTTAAATACTAGTCCATTGTTGCTTTCTTTTCCTTCATGTATTGCCACAAAATTTTGTCTTAGTATTTTTTCAAGTAATAGCTGTACACAGCACATATTCATTAGTGACAGAGTCAAAGTTTTTCAGTGTGGATTTTTTTTTCTTACTATTTTAGTGATCTAAAACTACTTCTGGGGATGTAGCAACTGAAGTGACATTAAAATCTACTTTTCTTCTCAACTTCTTCCCAATTTACGTGTTCTCATTGAGCTAGTTTAGATGTGACACAATCAAAATGGCAGTCTTATGTGCAATAATTTGTTATTATTGATTAACTTTGTTTGGTTAGAGTTCTATGGGAACCAGCAATCTAAGCTGTAACATCAAAATACAGCAGTGTCTTTGCTTCTGTTTTTGTAAATTGTAGTAATAATGTGCAAAGCTTCCAAAATATGCTATAGCATATCGGAGCACATAAACTTGATAATTCAATGTCATAGCCTTATCACTTGATAGGATAAAATTATAAGCTGATTATAAATTTTCGTGTAGCCTTTGTGTGTTGTGCAGTGCTTTCTAGGATGTTGTAAAGGAAAAATTGGATGCAAGTAAAAGTTTTGTAAAGTCAGTGAAATTATTTGGACATTATACAATTTTCAAGAATCATATTCTATTTGAGAAAGTTTTTTTATTATTAAGAAGGGGATTTCTGTTAGGTGTTGATTTGTGCCATTTTTTTCCTTTTTGTTTGTTTTATTTATTTAATGTTGTGGTATGTTGACCCTGACTCGATGCTAGGTGTCTACCAAAACCACTCTTTCACTTCTGTCCTCAGCTGGACTGGGGAGAGAAAATTATGGAAGGCTCATGGGTTGAGATAAGGACGAGGAGAGAACACTCAGCAATTACTATCACAGGAAAAGAGGGGAAAGCAATTAGTTTAATACCAGTCAAATTAGAATTAGAATATGGTAGTGAGAACTAAACCCACTTCTTAAAAAAATAAGTCTTCCCACCCTCCACAGCCTCAACTTCACTGCCTCCTTTCTCTACCTCCTCTCATAGGGCAGGTGCATGGGGGATGGCGGTTATGGTGAGTTGCATCACACATTGTCTCTGCCACTTCTTCCTCCTCACAGGAAGGACTCCTCACACTCTTCCCCTGCTCCCCCACAGGGTCATTCCCACAGGAGACAGTCCATGAACTTCTATGACTTGAGTCCCTTCCACAGGCTGTTGTTCTCCATGAATTCATCCAGTGTGGGTCCCAGTGGGGTCACAGGTCCTGCCAAGGAACCTGCTCCAGTGTGGGCTGCTCTCTCCACAGGCCACAGCTCCTGCCAGAGCCTGCTCCAGCACGGGCTTCCCACGGGGTCACAGCTCCTTCAGGCACATCCACCTGCTCTGGTGTGGGCTCC